>NW_019286118.1:600000-941200 GCF_000648695.1 Onthophagus taurus
CTCTCTCGAATAATTTATCCGGGTAACTCGCGCAGCAGCTGACAAATTATTTACTACAACGGCTTCTCTGTAGTGAAGATTCTGCTGGCTTTACGTTTGCCGGCCGCTTCCATTCTCCTTTCAACTCAAAGTGATCGTGTACTAAGGAGGGTTTCTATGCAGAGAAACATTCCTTTTCTTCCAGCAATATTTATAGAATGAGTAAATTGTTAAGTTAGTAAACGTGCCCAGGAGTAATTAGTAAAAAATCGGAACGATATTATAGTAGTTGTTTCATTTAATTTGTTTGTTGAACAACACTCCGTAGTATTTAAATGGAAATATCGAGCGAAAAGTTACTGCGTACGATCGTAAACCGCCATCTACGGTTTCTACCACTACTACAAATGTTTCGTTAATTACCGTACTATATCAAACGAGCTAGCAAACTTTTCCTCTATATAACAACGGCGAAATCGCACAATCTAGGCCAGTTTGAAATGCATTTGATGTTTTGTTGTTAGAGCCAGTCGCGTATCTGCAGGATGTAACCCTGTAGAGCCATTAGCACTATATCCTGTGTTCTTGATCGCACTCACTTGAGTTTACCAATCGTTGGTCAAGTGATCACTGAATGATCAACAATCAATAAATTACAGTTGACTGTCCCCAGCAGAGGACAACACAGTTACGCAATTAGAGCGACAAAGGTCCTTTTGAACGACCGTCCCGCGACCAATCACCGTTGCGGAGTGGGACACTGCCTAATAATTAATCACCGGATCCCTACGCCGTTAATTAGAATCTGTTATCATTCGAGTGGGAGTACAAGTAACTCCGATTAGATCCGACAAGTAAATGGGTTGTTGAACTTGACCTTGTGCAAATCATCGTTTTAAAGGATTACATGTATTTACTAGGTGTAACCAAATATTAAAAGCGGAACTATTTAGTAAACTTTTGCGGTATCGTACGTGCACAAGGGAAGTCGTATCTTAATTGTAGTTACGTCTACAGCAAAGTTCGACCACCAATCGAAACTTCGGCGGTATTATCTCTTGCAGGGTCTCTGACTCTGCTCGAAGTCGTACCCCCACAATTAGTACTAAGTTATGCCAAGCAGCAAGTGTTTTTGATGTTGTAAACCAATATCGTCGCGAAGATAACGTTTTATCTCTTGCCGAATTGGGGCACAGGAATTAGAACTTTGATAAAACATGTCCCACGATTATTAGTATTCAAAATTGTAAATAAATTCGCGGGATTACTAAAACCAAACCACGACTGCAACGTGATGTAGTAAACAGTCGGGCTACATATAATTAAATTTTGATTTACTATAACTCGTACTCATCTTATCCGGTTCAGGATATCGCCCGATATCCTGGCACCAAGAGCTAAACCCCGGTTCCCCTCCTTCGGTTCCTGTATATACATGTCTGGCAATTCGCCTAGACGGGGGCGCTCCAAAATTTACGATAGCCATGAGGTCAAGCTGCGCATTACCCGTTGTTCTTGGGTAACTACCAGAGTGCTCGATCGTTAGCGCCTCATTAACCAAGTCGACACACGCCAAATCCGAAAGCTTCAACTACATCTGCAACACACTTCTACCTTTAAAACATTAAATAACCTCCAATATTATTTTAGATCGTATTTTATACCCAAGCTAAGTTAGAACAAGAAGTTGTGAGGTTTTTGATTTTGACCAACAATATTTCATTCGAAAGATTAATCTTTGGCCCATACGAATTAGGGTTCGCAAAATCGGTTAATCTAACCGAAAACCGCTTAATTGAAGTCGGTTATCCGGGTTTAAATTTTTTGATTGTCCGAAAAAAACAATCGGGGAATCACCAATTTTTATAGAATGATACATGCTGCAAAATACAAAATGTGTAAAAGTGTTTATACTTCGTTAAAGGTGTTGAGTAGAGTTTAAATTTTACACGGCTACTCATTTCAGTTTTATATTCAAATGAAATGTATGTAAATATATTTGTATTTTAGCCGAAATATGGACAAAAGAAATCAGGTGTGTGGAAAATATTTCAGAGTGAAAAAAAGAAAATGAAGCAAAATGTTCGAAATGTTACGCAATTTTAAAATGTGCAGGTGGAAGCACATCTGCTTTAGTAAGTCATTTAAAAACAAAACACAAAATCGATATTAAACAAAATGTTGATGATGACGAACCTCCTGAAACTAGAAATAAGAGTGCTGTTGAATCTTCTAGCATGGTGAATTTCATTCAAAGAGAATCCATGGCGGCATTATTAGCCAAGTGTGCTTCTTATGATGGCTTTTTATTAGTGCTTTAACACGGTCTGCTGCAATTCGGGAATCCATAACAAAACGTGGTTATGAAATGCCAAAAAGCGAAAGTACAGTAAGAAACCTAATTGATAAATTTCTATAATGAGAAAAAGAAAAGTATTAAAGATTACTTAAAAAAACACAAAATCTGCATACAGTTTTGCCATTATAATCGATGAGTGGACTAATTGCAATTCACAAAGATATTTAAATATAACACTCCACACAATGGAAGACAGTTATAAGTCAGGTGTTATTTCAATAAAGGGTTCTTGCGATGCCCATTAAGTACAGGTATTAATAATAATAATTATTATTATTATTTATAGTACCAACACATGGTACAACAAAACAAAAAAAAACAAATACAATTCATAATATACATTAAAAAAAATAGAAATCAATAAAATAATTAAATTAATCAATAATAACTCAATTAGATATGTTAGCACAAATGGTGAAAGAACAGATAAAAACGTGGGTTAACTTCCACCGTGAGACAAAAAAAAGAAGGAACAAACAAAATAAAAATGCATAAAATAAAACAAAAAATGAAAGTTATTTACATAGTACTGAATTACATAATATATTAAAACAAAACTAACCACGCACAATCTCTGTCCCATATTCAGCCACCTACAAAGCAATAGCTTATCCGAAATATGTTCTCTACGCCCGATACCATAAATAAAACGTAAATAAGAGTTTTGCACTACTTGCACCCTACGAGCACTGTCATACGATAAACACGGACTAAACACAGCACTACAATAATTAAAATGGGAAAGAACTAGTGAATCACACAAAAGTCGCTTCAATTCACAAGAAAGAATATTCCTGTTACCATAAAGCGCTTTCAACGATCCAAATGCCTTACCACAAAGCATACCCACATGACCAGAAAAAGACAGCTGCTCATCAATCACCAAACCCAGGGTTTTAACAGAAGTTTTAAATATTAATGGCTGATTTAAAATATCAGTATTAATGTCAACTCTATCAACATGTAACGCACCCTTTTTAATAAACAAGATACTTTGCGTTTTATTAGGATTAATCAACAATGAATGTTGCTCAATGCGAGCACACAGTTGCTGCAATTCACCAGTTACTCGACTGCACACATCCGGCAACTCATGCGGAATGAAGCTACAGTGCAGCTGCGCATCATCCGCGTACAAATGATACGATAGGGCACTTAAATTAGAAAACAGATTACAAGTAAAAATTGTGAAAAGTATGAGACCCAAGATGGACCCCTGTGGCACACCAGACGCACTTATCATAGAAGACGAGATTGTATCATTCATCCTAACTGACTGCCGCCTATCCTGAAGATAATTCCGAAACAACTCAACAGCCGCACCACTAATTCCAATGTAATGTAAGATTGACAGCAATAGATCATGATTTAAAATGTCAAAAGCCTTAGTGAAGTCCAAAAGAATCAACATTGTCGACCTTCCCTCATCAAGAGACCTAAAGACGTCATCAGTAAGGTCCAACAGCGCAGCAGCACAGTTATAGTGTTTTCTGAAACCCGATTGTCTGTCAGGTAGAATATTATTCTCATTTAAGTGGTCACAAAGCTGTTCAAACAATCACTCTCTCAAGTACCTTGGACAACGCAGGGAGTATTGTCACAGGCCGTAAATCCTTCAGAACCTTTACAGATTTTGACTTCGGCACTGGAGTTTCAACACCATACTTGCAGACAGGTGGAAATACAGACTCCTGGAGACAGACAGTAAATACGTGACACAACTCATATCTAAAGAAATCCCATCAGAATCACTACCCCCTGATTTTAAGGATGATAACAAATTCTCAATTTAATTAGCTGAGACAGGCTCAAACGTCAAGTCACCATTGACACTACGCATCCTATTGTCACGATAATAACTCAACAAATCTAGAAGGAACCAGAACATTTTGAGCAGAATCAACAAAAAAATTATTGATCATTTCAGGATCAGTTACCCGGCAAAACAGCAAAAGATGAATTAACAACAATGTATCTTTTTAAGCGCTTCCATAAGTTAGGAGAGTCACTTGTGTTACAGTTTTGTTCAAGAAAAAAACGATTATCAGTACGGATGGCATTCGTAACCAAGTTGCGAAGATTCTTGTAATAAACAAAGTGTGCTTGTTCACGTGTACGTTTATATTTCTTAAACGCAGCATATTTTACTTTTATCATCTTTTTAATATTCCAGGTTATCCAAGGTAAAGAGTTTTTCTTTACAACCCGAGTAACAATAGGGGCATAAACATCAAACAAAGCAAATAATGTTTCGTTAAAATAATTAACTTTCTTATCAATAGAGATTAACTCAAAAACTGTTTCCTAATTCATCCTGTTCAAATCATTATTAAAATCCTCAATATTAATATTACGTAAGTCACGATAGGTAATCGTTTTAGGAGCAGGAACGTTTTTTTCAGTCATAAGTGTACAGTTAACAAAAAAGTGATAAGAAAATCCAAGATCATCAGTATCACTCTGAGCCACCAAAAGACCCTCCGACACAAAAACCAGATCAATTAATGATTCAGAGCCACCCGAAGCTCTAGAGGGTTGGATAACAACCTGAGACACGTTAAACGCTTGAAAAGCCACGCAATTGGTTGAAAGAAAATTAAACGAATATGAAATTACGCTAAATACTCATATTTTGGCTTCAATACAAGATGAATAATTGCGCGGAAGATGATAATTATTTTATAATCTTTATGATAAGATATATTTATAATATAAAAATGGATATCTATTAATACTATTAATATTCCATTAAATTGAATTTAAGCGGTCGTTTTGCCAACTTCTATGTAGTCTGACAAGGATCCCGTAAATAAGAAAGTTAGTTGGAAATTAATTAAAACTTTAAGTAATTTCCTCTCATTAAGATCTTCTGAGAAAATAGTAAAAGAAATCCATTTTTAATTAAGAATAATCAATAGAGGAGGTTCATACGAGGTCGAACCAATGAAGTTCGAAGCTATCTCATTCTCGAACATCTGCGTTTGTTTTCGCATTCGAAGACAAAACGTCTTGGCGGCCTTGTGCACTCAGCGTTATTACTAATAAAGTATATAGATCCGCACTTACATTTCTACCGCCCTCAAAAATATGTCCCGAATATTGTTCTGGCCGCACTTTATTACTTATTCAGCAGAGTGCCGGCGAATCCCGTGCGGTATAACGTGAATGAAATAAAATTCCGTGTTATATTTGTCACTAAGAAATTTACGTTTAGGTTTACTCGCTACCCCAAACCAGGTTATAGATGATATCTTGCTTTCTATTGTCGACGCCGCAGCGCAACTAAATGCAGGGTAATGTTACCCGCTAACCATAAAGTGACACCACATATTAAGTCACTAAATATATCCTACTTACATATGCCGAGTCGAGCACGAGCCTAAACCAACTGTAACAGCTAATAGCGTCGTGTTTATGTCGCGTTTAAACGTTTCTTATGACACCCACTCACAACTTGCGGTCAAAGTAATAACTGAGTTAATTAGAATTCTGAGTACGATATGGTTTTCAACGCAGGAGGTCCTATGTTTGCAGTCATCTTTCATCTTGTTGTACAACGCGAAATGTTAAGCATAGTAATAACTTAATTATGAATTGGAAATGCACATATCGACTAGCTATAAAGAATCGACGATTTTTAAAATATACAGGTGTCCCATCTAAGTTGCCTCGGTCCATAGCCGAATTATGATTGAGTTTTTCAGAATATGTTTCAGATAAAAGTTGAATCGAATCATATTGTACATATTTTAAAATTAGTTTCAGTAATGGCGGACTTCCGCTTCTACCAGAAGTGGATATCAACTTCGTTATTTTAAATAGAAGAGCCTGTATATTATTGAATTTTTGGATTCTTTGTGAAATTTCAATGGTACTTTGTTAAGGATACTCTAGGTCTGGTATCGTTTTTAAATTATATAACAATTTGTGAAAGCTAGAAAGAGTTGGTTTTCTGTTTTGGATTAACAATAAAAGAGCACACGTTTGCTAATAGAAAATTATGCATTTATATTACGGAGTTCTTAAGTAGGGATCTGTAATTATTGAACTTTTTAATCATGGATAACTTCATTTTTTTAAATGGAACAATCCCTAATGTAAAATTTAATTTCCTTGCAGGTTTATACAGATATCATGGTGTCTATCTTTTACGGTTTTGGAGATATTGCCGATTTTTCAGTTTTTCACGAAGTAGGCTTAGGACTGGTAAAATGGAAGGTGGTCTACGCTTTGCAATACTATTAAAAGTTGAAGTAGGCTTGGAAAACAAACTAGGTAAACTGTAATTAGTGTTCCACGCGTTAGACCTGGTTTTCAAAGTACTATCTGTTAACATAATAATTAAAAATGTCACTTACGCGGAAAGAATTACTAGATATGGTTTTCGTCTTCGGCGAATGTAACAAGAATGCTTTGTTAGCGTCAAGAGTTTACGAACAACAATATCCAGATAGGAGACATCCAAATAGGAGGGCATTTCTGTCCTTACTGAAAGATTTACAAATACTGGATCCGTAAAATGTACTAAGCGCAACCGTAATAACTCCGTACTTACGGATGAAAACCAGTTGCACGTATTGTTAGCTGTGCAAGAAAATGCAGAATCTAATGTGTGTGAAATAAGTAGAAGGATAAACATCAGTAAATCTTCGGTACACAGGATTTTAAGAAAACATAACTATCATCCGTATCGAATCCGGTTGCACCAGGAAATGACTGAAGGCGATTTCAAAAGCAGGCTGTTATTTTGTCAGTGGGCAGTTGAAAGAGCTAATCTTGATGCGCATTTTTCCAACAAGTGATGTTTTCGAACGAAGCTACCTTTCATAAAAATGGGTGAATCGTCATAATTGTCATTATGATACATGAACGTGAACAAACCCCCATCGATTCCTTGCAAAGCATAGCCAGTACAGATGGTCAGTGAACGTGTGGGCAGGTGTCATTGGAACGCATATCTTTCTTTCATAATCAACGTTTGACGGGTAGGATTTATTTAGAATTTTTAAAAAATAATTTGGGCGTTCTGTTGGAAAATATTCCACTAGCTATTTGTCAGTAGTTCCGACACGATGGTACTCCACCGCACAATACCGCCCAAGTACGTCGGTATTTAGATGTGTCCTTTCCGGACCGCTGGATAGGACGAGGAGGACTTGTCAGATGGCCTCCGGGATCACCAGATCTTAAAACTTGCGATATCTTTTTATGGGGTTTCATTAAAAGCAAGGATTATGAGACATCACCAACTACTCCTGACGATATGCGTCAACGCATTGTAAAAGCTTTTCAAGAAATTTCACCAGAAATGCTCAGAAATCTTCAAAACTTCTTACAAAAACGATTTCTATCATGCAGTGAACAAAACGGACATTTTGAACATTTAATGCAATAGTGCTTTTTTATTTGTGTTTTGTTTCCAGTGGTCTTGTTGTGTTTTGTTGGCCACTTTTTAAGCATGCCAGTAATATTTCTACCAGTCCCAAACCTGGTAAAATGCGAGGAGAAGGTGGCCGGCGCTGCGAAATAAGTATCTATTGTGAAAAACTGAAAAATTGCAAATATCTCCAAAACCGTTGAAGGTAGACACCATGTAGGGTTTTATTTAAATAGGACATAAAACAAAAGCCACACTTGTCCTTAACTAGTTTATTATTACTATTATTTCCACTTTAAACAGTTTATTTCACTTATTTATACTATAACTAATCTTCTCTGCGTGTCGTCTTCTCACATCTGCATCTCAACTTCTAATGTGCATGTCGGTGCATGTCGTTCCAACTTCTATCCCCACCACCTGTCCTTCCAGATCCTTCCTTACCACAACCAGTTCCCACAACCATGATACCTGTATAAAACTGAAAAGAAATTAAATTTTACATCCAGTTATGCAAAAACTGGTATATTGTTCCATTTAAACAAATTAAGTTATCCATGATTAAAAAGTTCGAAAATTACAGATCCCTACTTAAGAACTCCGTAATATAAATTTATAATTTTCTATTAGCAAATGTGTGCTCTTTTATTGTTAATCCAAAACAGAAAACCAAATCTTTCTAGCTTTCACAGTTTCGGCAATATTTTTTTTTCGAAACCCGTCATATAATTCAAAAATGGTACCAGTTAGACCTCAGGTATCCTTAACAATGTACCATTGAAATTTCACAAAGAATCCAAAAATGCAATAATATACAGGCTGTTCCATTTAAAATAACAAAGTTAATATCCATTTCCGATAGAAGCGAAAATCCGCCATTACTGAAACTAATTTTAAAATATGTACAATATGATTCGATTCAACTTTTATCTGAAAATTTTTTGAAAAACTCAATCATAATTCGGCTATGGACCGAAGCAAGTTAGGTGGGACACCTGTATATAAAATGAAATATTGACTCTGGAATCTCAAGATTTGGTATATCCTACCTCAAACGTTCCTCTATAGCAGGGGTGGCTAAGCTCCTTGATAGTCCGAGCCATTTTTCAAAATTCGAAATTTTTCGCGAGCCGCAATTAAATACGTATATATTAAAAAGGTATGCAAAAAAGGTATTAAAAACAATTTTTTTAGAGAAATTATATTTTATATACTAAAAAAAAAACAAGGACCCCGAGTACATTTATCGAGAGCCACAAATAATCATTCAAAGAGCCGCATGTGGCTCGCGAGCCGCAGTTTGCCCACCGTTGCTCTATAGCCTCAAGCAATTTCCAATTTTAAACTTTAACCGTTTCAGAGAAAAAAAATTTTTCCATTTACCACTTTATTTTTAGAAGATGTCAAACGAAAACAACGATTTTAAAAAATGTATATAAAATGAAATATTGACTCTGGAATCTAAAAAATTTGGTATGTCCTAACCTCAAAGGTTTCTTTATAACCTGAAGCAGTTTCGAATTTTAAACTTTAATCGTTTTGGAGAAACCAATTTTTTTATTTACCCTTCTTTTTCTAGTAAATATCAAATTAAAATAACGATTTTGGCCGGGGATGTGCAAATTGATATAAAATCTATGAGCTTCAAGTATGGTGATATTGAGTCCCTGCAGTTTTGCAGTGACAAAGTTTCTCAATTTCAACTCAAAGTGATTGACACGCGGAGAATGTTGCTCTTAAAAACAGGTTGGAGAGCTTAACGATCGATTCGGTTGGTGAATTGGAACAATATTCCCGTAGGAGCAATCTTGAATTGCAGGGCATCCGCTAGAAGGATAACGAGAGCCTGGTTAATGTTTTGGGTTCAATAAGTAATTTTTGGGGTGTTCCTGTCTCTCCTACAGACTTGGCTGCAATCCATCATATCCCCCATGGCTCTAGAAAGGATCGTGTTTCTACACCAAAATCTATCGTAGTTCGATTTTGTAGCCTTACCAGGGATAAGTAGTTGCTGCAAAACTAAAGAAGCGCTCTGGTCCTCCGCGTTTGACTTCTAGTGTCCTCTCTATTAATGGTGCTTCTGAACATTGTTTCATTAACGAAATCTGATGCTTGCGAATAAGTTGGAGTTGACGCCGTCGTCGGTGTAACGTTGTGCTCGGGATGCACGACTATTTATGTTTGTTGCGTTTATATTCCCTCTCATTAATCCTTAAACAATTTCTTAAATCAATTTACTTTATTATCGAAAGCAAATCTAATGATCGCTTTATAATTTGTGGCGACTTTAATTTACCTAAATTAAACTCGTCATTTGATGTGGATTTCGTTTTGTTACTACTTCCGGATCTGTCAGCGCCCGCTCCAGTGATTTTCTGAATATTCTTTCCCTTTGCGGTCTTAACCAACTAAACTATCATAAAAATTCTGTTTTAAACACACTTGATTTTGTTATTACTAATTCTACCGATGTTTATACAATCTCTCTTTGTAGTGATCCATTGGTTCCTGATGCCAGTGCGCACTCCACCCTTGAATTTTCTTGCTCGATTCATTTTGCTTGTACATGATGTGGAGGTATCATGTTGACGCTTTAGGTTTTAGAAAAACCCGCTTTCCTGAATTAAATGATTGCTTTAACGCATTGACCGGGAATCAGAACTTGGTAGTCGTGATATCAATGACGCTGTTCAAATTTCTTGTAACTATGTTAATGCTGCTATAAATGTGCCTTTTTGAAACGCAAAGTTACCAAAGGTTTTCCTACTTGGTTTTCACATAATACTATTAAAGTAGTGTTGAAAGTAGTCTTAAAGAAGTGTTGGGGTATGCTCATTGTTTGCAGATTACTTTTTTTTTTTTTTGGTTTTTGTTAATCCTTCTCCAATCCAGCAGAGTGTAGATTTTGTAGAAATATCCTTCATTTGAGTCAGATAAAATTTGATAGGATTGAGGTTGAGGAGGTCCTGATGGGCATCAGGGTTACATTGATGGTATTCCATCAATTTTAATTAAAGAATGTTCACACTCTCTGTCACTTCCTTTGACCATTTTATTTAATTCATTGATAAAGCTTCAATGAAGTTTATTGTGGTTCATCCCATTTTAAAATCTGGTGACAGTGGTGTTATATCCAATTACCGCCCCATATCTATTTTGTCAGCATTCGGGAAAGTGTTTGAAAAAGTGATTCAAGCACGTTGTTTCTTTGCTCTTAAGTCTAAAATCAATTGCAGACAATATGTTTTTTTTTGTGGTCGCTCGATTGAGAGTAACTTGCTTGAATATACCCAGTATATCTCATCTTCTGTGGATGATTCTTGTCAAATTGATTCAATTTATACGGATTTTAGTAAAGCTTGTTACCGGGTGAATCACAACTTACTACTGTTTAAATGATAATTTAAAACTCTTTTTACGTATCTTCTCACCTCTAGATTTTTCTAGATTGCAACGTGATTTAAATAATCGTCATGGTTTTTGCTTAACTAATCACCTATCATTAAACTTATCAAACTGTAATATTATTTCCTTCTCTAGGAGAAAAAGCACAATCCACTATAATTATAGCGTCGCTGATGAGAAGTTGCAACGTGTCTCATTTATTAGAGATTTGAGAGAATATATTCATGAAAGTACTAAATGTGCTCTTGTTTTTTATGATTTTTACATATCTTATATTTTAAACAATTATCGGCTTGTTAGTAATAAAATTTATTTTCCCAGCCATGATTAGGCTTCTGCGCAACTTTTTCGCGCATACAAACATCATGTGATCCCACTCTCAGATCCCTTGTTCCGCAGAACAGCTGAGATCTCAGTTATTTGACAATATTGAAGTACTTACACGTGAATCTGGATAAGTTGTCATGTGTTAATATTTTGTTTTAATTACTGAACGTCCATTTTAATATATTTGTCTTGTCTTTTAAAACATGAGTTCGTCACGAAGAAAGTGTAAATATAGTAGTGATTTATTTTGTTATATTTGCGGTGTTTATATAACAAAAAAAAAACAAAAAAGAAATATCACAGAGTTTGTCGAGGAGACTTATGCTGATTATTTCCCTCGGCCTAATTACGTTTCAAAAGTAATTCGCATGCCCTGAGAAACAATGATATTGCCAAATTTACAAAAATCGGGACAATCTATCGGTGGAAGTGAATGGGAGGATGAAACATCTACGCCGAAGTTATTTTCTCAAAATGAACTCAGTGATTTAATACGTGATCTCAATTTATCAAAACAAGGATCAGAACTGTTAACCTCAAGATTGAAAGACAAAAATTTATTGGCTCTAACAGTAACAATTACAACATACAGAACGCGAGAAAGTGAGTTATTACAACTTTTTTGTGAAAATGAAGGACTGGTGTACTGTAATGATATCGCGAAGCTGCTTCTAGACATGGGTTTAAAAGAATACAAACGTACTGAGTGGCGCCTTTTTATTGACAGTTGTAAAAGAAATTTTAAATACGTCTTACTGCACAATAGAAATAAATTTGCATCAATTCCAATTGCTCATTCAATAAAACTCAAAGAAGAATATGAAAATGTAAAATTAGTTTTAAAAAAAATTAATTACTCGAAGCATTAATGGCCGATCTGTGTGGATTTGAAAATGGTTAATATTTTACTTGGTCAACAAAATGGATACACGAAATACCCTTGCTTCATTTGTATGTGGGACAGTAGAGCAAAGCAACTTCATTGGGAACAAGATGTTTGGCCTGTAAGAAATTCTTTAACTGTTGGTAAAGCCAATGTAATAAGGGAGCCATTGGTGAGCAGAGACAAAATCATACTTCCACCATTACATATAAAGTTAGGAATGATAAAGCAATTTGTAAAAGCGTTGGACAAGGAAGGAGATTGTTTTAATTACATTTGTAGAAAATTTCTGAAGCTTAGTATGGAAAAGTTGAAAGGTGAAATATTTGATGGTCCTCAAATACAATGGCAATTGATGAAAGACACAGATTTTCTGGAAAGTAAAGCTTGGAAAAGTTTTGTGTTGGTAGTCGAAAATTTCCTAGGTAATCATAAAACACTAAATTACGAAGAAATTGTACAAAATATGCTAACAAACTTTTAGACCTAGGAGCAAATATGAGTATCAAATTATACTATCTCCGCAATCCTCTGGATAAATTTCCGGATAATTTAGGAAATTATAGTGAGGAACAGGGAGAGTGGTTCCACCAGGATCTAAAAGTGATGGAGGAAAGGTATCAGGGTCAATGGGATTGTCACATGATGGCAGATTACTGCTGGTCTTTAAAAAGAGATTGTCCTCTGAAAAATTATAAAAGAAAAGCTCATAAAAGGTGTTTTATGGAAATACAACATATGTTTTCGACATTATCCTCTCTATTTACTTCGATGTATCCTAATTTTTCAAAACAAAACTGACATTATGAATATATATGTTATTTTGTTTCTTGTTTTCCGATTTTTGTAATGTAAAATGAAAATAAAGATTTAAAAAAACGAGAGCAAATCTTACAAAATCATTGATAGTTAATAGTAATATTTGGATATATTTATGCTCAATCTTATATCTAGGGCAACAAAACCACTGTGGTTCAGTGAAATTATTATTTGATAAACATATTTATACTGTTGTCTCCAAAGCCTGGCGGATATTAGGATTTATGATGAGATCTACGGCAGCTTTTTCTAACATTGATGCAATTAAAAATCTCTTTGACTTTCTATTTATAACACCTACTCATAGAGCCTATGCCTGTCAAAACTCTCCTTTATTGAGAATGGCGACATCCGCAAATCGTGTTAACAAAACCTGTTTCAGTATTCTTTCTATGCATTTCAAAAATTGCTCTTTGCTTCAGTTGGTGTGTTGCCTCGGGAGTTCTTGTGATATTTATATCACCTAGAACTTTTGCGGCATTATTATTAATTTCTCATTATTATTGTAAACTGTAATTAACTTCTGTACCCATTTGAGAAAAATAAAAAAATAAATGTCAAACGTTCCTTTATAACCTCAAGAAGTTTCCTATTTTTAATCCTAATGGGTTTGGAGAAAACAATTCTTTTCATTAACCTCTCTTTTCGCAGACTTAGGGATGGATTTAATTTGGTCATACTTTCTTGTACACAATTCCAAAAAAATATCTTTGATTGATTGTGTAGATAACAAAAATCGTCTTTTTTTGTCAGCAGCATATTTCATTGAAAACCCAATTATAAACTTCTTCATAAAAAAGCAAACATTTCCAAAGGTTGAAAATTTCCCTTTTATTAAGTATTATTATTTTAAATATGTATGTCAGTTTCATTTTTAATCAAGTTCGAGTTGCAAAACGTTTGTTAGTAGAGAGAATTATTTCAAACAAACTTTAAAATTAACCTTTTTATCAGCTTAAAAATGTAATGGTATAAAACTAGTTAACTTATTAATTGAAAATGTTGATTGTAAAAGTTCATGTAGTGCCACATTAATAATTTATAACTTTGCGTATGAAGTTATTAACGCGAAAGTTTAGTTAACTACTTCACTTTAAATGAGGTGGTTAACTAGAGAAATTTCCCAATTTAATTAATCAGTTGTGAACCATTTTGATTTATATTTATTTAATAAATAATAATATTAAATAACACTTTTTGGGTTTAAACATTGCATTAATAGACGTGAAACAATTCACCACCTCATTAATAATTTACAAAATATTTTGTGAATACATTTATTATTCACGTTATCGTTCATTATTTACCAACAATATCTGTCAATTTTTTTTTGATAAAACCTGTACCAACTCAAAATAGTAGAATTGGAGGACATAAACCGCTGTTTATCGAGCGTTCCCACAACGAACGCCGTAAAACATTTGTTTGCTTCCACAGGGTTTAATATGCGTATTTTAACGTGTATTTGTGCCGGACTCGCGTTAATTAATATGTTATTCCGCGGTAATTAAATTCAGCTTGAAAAGTGTAATCATGGCGTTCCGTGAGTTATATCGAATAACTGTCAAACACTGGATAGATGAACTGCGACCGCATTTGCGTTCGCGTTTACGCTAGAAGGACAAACGAATCCCAAAACTGTCACGATATCGAAGCAGATTAGCACTTTGAATCAATTTTGGCATCAATCAATTACTAACTGATGGCTGGATAGATTCACTAACTGACAGACGAGTGTATAAATCTTGAATTTGAAATATCTCTGTTAATAAAATTGTGAATACTCTGTATCATTTACATAACGCGATTGTTGGATTTACGAAGAAAAGTTTAACGATCACGAAAGCGTGGTATGAATTTTCATTCAAATGTTCGTTGTGAACGTGTTGAAGTTAAAGTAGTATACAGAAACCTTTTCGGAGCCGCAAAACACACGTGCGAATATTAAGGGAAGACCGTTTCACGTCTGCAATAATTATGCCAGGGCCTCTGCAGTGTTTCGTGCTGAACCGCATAGCACCTAGTCGGGCGTTACGTGTCTTCGCGAAGTGCCTATTAGAAATAATGTATGAGGGACCAGCAACGCCCAACGCCACTTCTCGACTAAGCCAACTCCTAACTATTCTCAGTAAATTCCATATGAGCTAGAGGGATGTAACGACTCGTGATAAAACTCAATCTTGTGGCATTTCAACGGTACCGTTTATATTTAACTATTTAAACTTATTACAGATATAATTACTTATTGGTTATTTCATCATAATGTTGTGATTGGGAATATCTATAAATCGTTGTTACAATTAACTTGCGTAAGATTATATAGGATATAAGCTTTAATATCTGAGAACTTGCTTAATCAATCATTTTCTACGGTAGGTAACATATTGCCTCGGGGACCAAACTTTCCCGGAACTTACTCTTAACGGTGTGAGTTAGAACAGTTACAGGTATTTCGAAACTGTAAGTCAATAGTTCTGACCAAATTCGGAGAATTGCACGGTCTTGGAATAGAGCTGAGAGACTATTCGGTAATCGTCTAGATTAAAATTGCGGTTATGTTCTTGAAAAATTTCATGCTTTCTCTATAAATTGCGAAGATTTCAATTTTAAAAATAAGAAATTTTTATCTTTGTAGTCATAAAAATTCTGGTTGTGTTCAAAAATTATTATCTCAAAAACGAATACAGATTTTCAAATACGGTTTTATTCGTGAGAAAGTTCATACTTTCTTCTATAGATGATGAGTAACTCATCAAGAAATACCAAGTGCTCGATTTTCCATAATTTTTAAAAAATGATTGTACAAAATTGTTAATTGTAGAAAATCATAGAAATTCTAATTAACTTCAAACATTATTATTTCAAGAACGAATAGAGATTTTCAAATTCGGTTTTGTTCATTAAAAAGTTCATACTTTCTTCTATAAATGGTGGGTAACTCATCAAGAAACACCAAGAGCTCGATTTTCTATGATTTTTTAAAACTGATTGAACAAAATACTTAATTGTAGAAAATCATAGAAATTGTAATTAACATCAAAAATTATTATCTTAAGAACGAATAGAGATTTTCAGATACGGTTTTATTCATGAGAAAGTTCATATTTTCTTCTACAAATAGTCAGTAACTCATCAAGAAATACCAAGAGTTTCAGCTCCCACGATGTTTTAAAAATGATTGTTAAATATTGCTAATTTTACAAAATTTCAAATTCTGATTACCTTCAAAAATTATTATCTCAAGAACGAATAGAGATTTTCAGATACGGTTTTATTCGTGAGAAAGTTCATATTTTCTTCTACAAATGGTGAGTAACTCATCAAAAAATACCAAGAGTTTCAGCACCCACGATGTTTTAAAAATGATTGTTAAATATTGCTAATTTTACAAAATTTTCAAATTCTGATTACCATCAAAAATTATTATCTTAAGAACGAATAGAGATTTTCAGATACGGTTTTATTCGTGAGAAAGTTCATATTTTCTTCTACAAATGGTGACTAACTCATCAAGAAAGACCAAGAGCTCGATTTTCCATGATTTCTAAAACTGATTGTACAAAATTGTTAATTGTAGAGAATCATAGAAATTGTAATTAACATCAAAAATTATTATCTCAAGAACGAATAGAGATTTTCAGATACGGTTTTATTCGTGATAAAGTTCATATTTTCTTCTACAAATGGTGAGTAACTCATCAAGAAATACCAAGAGTTTCAGCACCCACGATGTTTTAAAAATGATTGTTAAATATTGCTAATTTTACAAAATTTTCAAATTCTGATTACCTTCAAAAATTATTATCTCCAGAACGAATAGAGATTTTCAGATACGTTTTTATTCAGGAGAAAGTTCATACTTTTTTCTACAAATGGTGAGTAACTCATCAAAAAAGACCAAGAGCTCGATTTTCCATGATTTCTAAAACTGATTGTACAAAATTGTTAATTGTAGAGAATCATAGAAATTTTAATTAACATCAAAAATTATTATCTCAAGAACGAATAGAGATTTTCAAATTCAGTTTTGTTCTTTAAAAAATTCATACTTTTTTCTATAAATGATGAGTAACTCATCAAGAAATACCGAGAGTTTCAGCTCCCACGATGTTTTAAAAATGATTGTTAAATATTGTTAATTTTAGAAAATTTACAAATTCTAATTAGCTTCAAAAATTATTATCTCAAGAACGAATAGAGATTTTCAGATACGGTTTTATTCATGAGAAAGTTCATACTTTCTTCTATATGGTGAGTAACTCATCAAGAAACACCAAGAGCTCGATTTTCCATGATTTTTAAAACTGATTGTACAAAATTGTTAATGTAGAAAATCATAGAAATTCTAATTAACCTCAAAGATTATTATCTCAAGAACGAATAATGATTTTCAAATTCGATTTTGTTCACTAAATAGTTCATACTTTCTTCCAGAAATGGTGAGTAACTCATTAAAATATACCAGCAGATTCCACGATTTTTTAAAAAAGATTACAGTAAATTATTATCTTTTGAAAAATCCTATGATTCACAGTATCCAATCACATATTGAGGCCTAAATTTCTAATTTGCGCGAATAAATTTTTTACAATCTTGTATTTGCGGTGGTTGTTTAAAAAAAAGTAGAAAGTGTAACGAAAAATAAAGTTTTATCTGAAACGTACTCAATTCCAATATTCAATATAAGAAGAAGTTTTGTATTCTAAACCATAATGAAACAGACCACAACGAAGTTTGTTCTGAAGTTGAAAGTAGTTTTCTAAATTGAACTTACCCTGTCCTGGCGATATCATGTTTACTTTAAATATTACCAAGACGGAAATTTTATGAAGTGCAAATAACTAACTTTTTCTACACCAAAGTATTCTTTATTTACCACTTTCGAACAAACTTTCTATATAACCACGGAGTATTAATTATCAATTAAACCCTCGAACGATGTTGGTTCAGGTGACCCCAAGAAACTTTCCGTAGTACTTTCGGTAATGGACTGTTCCACGGCCAAAGACCTTAAATTTTGCGAATTTCCTTGCCTCACCTAAATCCTCGTGACGCGTTGGTAAGCTTGAACGCACGGTCAGATTTAAGTTTGAATCGACGCAACTTTGCGAATTAATTTGGTAAGTTACCGCAGTTGGTACAATCCAGATCGTATTTGTGGCCAATATTTATGACCCGCCCGGTGTATATTCCATACGCCTGGATCAGTTGCTCGTAAAACTTTGGGCAATAGCGTTGCGACGCCTGTGTTATGACAAGACCTAGCGCAGTTTCACCGCCAGCTTTACGAGTTACCCAGTGCGCTTTTGTTTTCCCATCAACGTCATCCGAAAAGCGTCACCCTACAAAGCTTGTATGTAACAGAAAATTCCCCGGATATTTTACTGGCACGAATAGCCAGCAGTAATGTTTTACTGCACGTAAATTCAGAATTACAATGCGATTATCACGTCACCACATACGTTCGTAATTGTGTTGGTGGACAACGTTTAATTGCTACATTAAATAAATAAAGTAAGTGGAAGAATTTAATCTTTTAACAGAAATTTAATGTTAAAACTCGATCTACCTTTTTGATATAATTTTAGACTTAAATTGAAGTAATGAAGTTGACGCTTGATTTAGTTTAGTGGAAATAGAGGAAATTTAAAAAAGATTAATTCGCGTTTACTGCACTCTACCTTTTTTATTTATTTACTGGAAGCTATTTGAGCGCAGGCCATCTATCAACCAGGGCAACAGTTAATTCGCTCATTTCGTCGAAAGCTGAACGCCAGGGGATGATCGATGAGCTTTACCTCTGCGCGACACTTCTAAAACTGCTGATTGCTTTACAAACTACCTGTAATCTGACAATCTATAATCCCAGAACAAAGCGCAGTTGAAAACCGCGGGATATATCCGATATTTGTCCCTCTTCGACAAATAACCTTGTCCTTTGTACGTAGGTTTATCTAGATAACGTTGCTCAAAGGGGACATCTTACAATAACACCACGACATTGATATCAGGTTTCAAGGACGTCATACTCATTAGTACGTTCTCTCACGTCGTGATCCTTCTGTGACAAACCCTCCGTTGTATTGCCATCCCTTGTAGAATACTGTGACCCGACCAAGGTGATTGCACGTTCAAGTTCTCAGCGGCAAAGGGTGCTTGAATTTATTTTTGTTTTCAAAGGTTAATAACGAATCCAATTACCACAAATAAATTTATGTATTTTATTAAAAATATGGTGGAATATTACAGCATAATAATTGGTTGATAGAGATAAAAGACTTGTAACTCTACACTTACAATTAGAATTAGAAACATTCGAGTTTAGCCGGGTGTCTCTTAAGGGGGGAATACATTTACAACCTACAAAAAACTCAACAAAATTTTTTTTAATTAAAAGGTATCTTAAGATTGTGGTACTACAATATTATAGCCAAATTCTAAATATTTCCGGAGTCATAGCCGCTTTCCTTGAAGCGCATACTTGGCTAATTCTTTAAAAAAGGGTTTTCCTCGGAATATTCCTAGAATATATTAGGTAATATGATTATGAACCGAAACATAAGATAAACACACCAGGTTGGATGGAGAGGAAAATTGACATGCTCTAATAAGAAAACTGACTGCATATTATGGCCTGGCTACTTGCAGAAATTTAGACAAAGAGTAAGTACAGGGAATATGAAAAAAGCGATAATGGCTACTTATTATCACATATGCTCTTCAGTCCGGTAGAAACTGAGAGTTGGTGCTAGTGGCAAAAAACCAAAGCTTTTGGATTAGATCACTTAGTGAAGCATCCTCATCCAGATCTACAAGAACATGTACTGGCAATTTATAAAGATCTATCTCAAGATAATTTGCTGGTCAGATGTCTAGGAGGTCACACTCAGAATACTAACGAAAGGTACTTGAAATTTCCACTATATTTCTAACTAAAGAAACTTCTACTATATGAAGCGGTCGTACGGGTAATAAACACTCGTAATGAGAAATTTGAAACTACGCGTGGATTGAAGCTCCAACACTCTTCAATTTGGAACTGAAATATATTATAAGAAGGATGAACATTGATAGGGATAAGCTTATAATAACATGCATACAAAATTAATACCTGCCTCATTAACCAATGTGTTCAACCTTTTGACAACTTTGTTGGCGAATATCACGAATATCCAACGTCAGACTGTTTACTATTGATCAATTGTTCATTATTGAGTTACTGTTATGTAAGACATTCGTAGAGTTTAAGCAAGCCTATAACTAGATATGCCATTGATAGGGAGACTCTATACTAAATACTGTACGAATTAGGAATACCACCAAAACTAATAAGGCATCTAAACAATCTAAACACTATCGTAAATTAAAGCTCCAATACGCCTCAATTTGGAACTGCAATATGTTATAAGAAGGATGGCAAGGATAACTTTATAATCACAACTGAATGAACTCAATTAACAAAAACAAAAAACTTAAGAAAAGAAAAACTTAAGAATAAATTGGACATTGAGAGAAAGATATTGAGAAGAATTCTAAACCCAACAAAAAGGTTGAGGTGGGCCCGACATGTCGTAAGGATAAAAGATAGTAGCATTCCAAAAGAGTATGCAAAAGTATATTATATGGAAAGAAACTGGCAGGAATTCAGTGAGAGCCAGAACCGATTGTACTTGGATGTTAGGGCCAACAGAAATGAGTTTGGCAGATATTGTCTTCTTGAAATAAATGACAGTTTTGGTAAACATCGCTACATCAAATTTCAAACCAACAATTTACAAGTTCAGAACATATATTCTTTGGAAAGAAAATTCAACGGGATTAAGCTATCTAGAAACTACGGAAAATAGGTGAAAACTTGACACTTTTTGATACTATTGATACTACATTTACTCCACGTTTAATTAAAAATATACTCAACCCAACTCAATTTTTTTACCAAATTGAACTTAACATTATGACGATGAAGACATTACATCCAATTACATCAGCTAATTTACTACCAAGGATGATCTTGTAATTATACATGCACAAACAACTTTTCTTAAAGACTTCTACTTGCTGGCAATTTAAACGGTAGACATCCTCTAAAAAGTCCCGGTTTCAAAATCGATTATCTTTCACCTAAAGTCCCTAGATTTACAAAGTACCGCGGTTTGACGCCATTTCGGCTCGAAAGTCAAGCGGGAAATTTAAAACTACAAACCAAAACATACGCCAAATTTCCTTTCTTTTTTTCTGGTGATACTCTGAAGAGTCGAATGTCCTTCTTACTGCCATTTTTGTAATTCCAAAGGCAACAAGATGGCAATATTTTTGTAAATAAGTGGTGACAAGCTGTCAAACCCCCATTTTGGCTCGAAAACAGGCTTCATGAACCGCGGTACTTTGTAAATCTAGGGACTTTACTCTCACCAATTTGATTGTGCATTCAACTTTGTGGTTGAGGGAAGAAGCATTCTCATAGTGGACCCAATTAGAGATGCTGTGTTATGTTGATACAAGTATAAAATGCACAACGGGGTGATATTTGTGATTCAACTCCAAAGAAGTTACGATTCTGACCTTAAAAGGAAAACAACGTTCAAAATCTCAATAAAGACCTTCAATTATACCACCACGACCAGAAGATAAGCCTTTTGTGTTATAAACAGAATAATGGGTGCGGAGTTTAAACAAAAACTGGAAAGATTTTGCCATATTCAGCCTTATTTGGAAGACTGATTATTTACTATTATGGCTCTGAAGGCTGGAAGAACTAAATGTCAATAAATTCCAAGATTTTTGGATTGTTATTAAGATGCTGCGAATACCAAACGGCTGGCATTTTCGAGATGAGGTGATAGGAACCAGCTTGCCCAAAATTTTATTTGTATCTGGGTTGACAAAACTACGAGGTTTAGATGGAGACATATTGGTGGTTCTGTGGAACGTATAAAAGGTCCCATCATTTTGGGGATGCAGAGATACTACGTGCCATTTGACACACCATGCATACAGGGTGCCTCACGACGTGACTGCCATACCTTGGGACTGCGTTGCTGGGGTGATTTCAAGTAAAAAATGTCGAATGAACATACACCCAAAACGCTATCGTAACCGAGCTAAAGCATTTGAAATTTTAAATAAGTAGTAGTAGACTATTTAAAAAGAATCAGCTTTATTAAATTAGTTGCTCAAAATGTCAAGGAACTGCTGAACAATAAATAATAAATTATCATTCACAGCCAGCTGGACTTTTTAATAATAACAAAATCAACAGCTTGTAGCTCGGTTACGATAGCGTTTTGGGTGTATGTTCATTACGCATTTTTGACCTGAAATCACCCCAGCAACACACTCCCAAGCTATGGCAGTGACGTCGTAGGACACTCTGTATATGGAACTTGTTATACACCAACATCATCCACCAATCTAGCAAATTAACGGATACTAGGAAACTAAGCGATTGCATCAATGAGGTGAAAGATACGAGACTTGTAACGAGCAAACAGAAATCACCAGTTAGCAAAAGAAAATTTTTCCTTTAACACAGTTAATTTCATCGTAACATTATTTATTCACGTGTATGTAGATCGTATAAGAGCTGTATATATCTCCGATGAAACATGAATTTATAGAGAAGCGCCCAACGGTTACTAATTTAAGCCATTTCACCCATTTTGTATTTGATGTTGTGAATGATAGGAGTCAAGTTGATACAGTACACAGACATGTCACAAGCGCTTTGACCAAGTGGACCATGATATCATGCTTGCTTAACATACATGCAGGAGATTAAGCAAAATTCAAAATTAATTATGCCATAAATTATTAAAGCCGTTAGAAATACAGCTTATATAGGCTAACGAAAGCTTCAAATCGACGGTTTGGCGATTTCTATTTGAAATTTCTACTGTTATTGCGACTAGCTGTTTAATGAAAGACAAAGTGCCATTTTACAAATAATGAATTCATTCGATATTGTTATTGGCAATAAAGCCAAAATATACACCGATAAAACGGATGAACACCGAATTATTCAGCAAGAGCGACGTCGTGAATCTCTGTCCATAGAATATCGAAAAGGATAGCTAAGCCGATTCTTTTTAATTCTAGATCTAGTGTTAGTTCTACTTTTAGTTCAATAAAAATATACAATAACTTGGCGCCGAATAATAACTAAAGCTAATTTGAGAAATGTTCGAGAACCATTTTAAAAACAACGGAATCTCTTGTCATCTCTTAACTATTCTTAAACACATAATTACACAAAATTACTGTCAAGTTAATAACAAAATCTTTAAATCAGAATTGGGCCCACCTATGGGTCTTTCGATCTCCGGTATTTTAGATGATATTTATCCCGATTCTATAGAAAAACAATTTATTCTACATAACACCAATCCCTTTATTAATAACATAAATAAATGGATAAGATATATTGACGATATATTTTGCATATGGAACGGAGATGCGATAGAACTCAACAATTTCCTTACACACATAAATAAAATCCATGCAAGATTAAATTTCACATTGGACATCGAAAGCAACAATTCTACAAACTTTTTAGATTTGACCATTTTAAAAAGATCTAACTCATTAATACTTAACATTTACAGAAAACCATCTTCATCCAATACCATTATTCCTTACGATTCGTTTCATCCTCAAAGCCATAAATTAGCAGCTTTTCAATATTATCTATGTAGGACAATACGGTATCTTATTGAACCTACCCATAAAATTAGTGAATTAAATTTTATCTTTAATTTAGCTCACAAATATAAATTTCCTTTACAACTTATTGATACACTTTTTTATAAAATCATCATAAAACATGACCCTCTATTTAAAAAGACCATCCGAAATCCTGTTAATTATTGTTCATTACCATACAATCCTTTGAATTTTAAAATTAAGCACATTTTACAAAACCACGGCATTAAAGTTAGTTATAAAACTAACACCACCATTCTTAAATTACTCAGCAATTACAAGAATAAAGAGCAAACACACAATTGCAGCTATTCTATTTCATGCATTAACTGTATAGCTATCGGACAAACAGGCAAAAAATTATCAAAACACTAGCAGAACACAAAACAAAACCTACTTCTAAGGTATATAAACATAGACTTGAAACCGGACACAACATTGACTTCAAAAATTCTATCCTTATACACGTATGTAACAAAGGTAATAAACTCGACTTACTCGAACAATTCGAAATCGACAAACGTAGAGATGACCTGAAAATCTTACTAATAAATGATCAGATCAACCTTATAGAAACCCCCTCTATTCCTTTTTATAAATATTATATAGAATGTATTTTGTTCTGGTGTGTACATTTGGTCGAATATTTCGGATGACCTGTTTTCACATTTTATGTATGAAGTCCTACATTTATTTAATTTTAGTTCGTTGTCGTTTAAAGTGCCCTTAATTTTATTTTATATATACAAATATATGTGTTTTAAATTATATCAACATGTATTAACTAATTATATATGATATTTATCAATTTTCTTCAATTTTATCTATATATTTAATATAGATTTTTATAATTTTATCTATATTTTGTAAATTTGTACGCATTTGTAAATTTGGCTGATGATGATCGTTATTAATTGATCGAAACCGGTACCAACTACATTTAATATAAAACAAACAGAGGCTTTAATTTCCTTTTAATTTCCCAAACATAATTAAAACTAACACTATCATTAGAACTAATACTAGACCTAGAACTAGAAAAATTCGGGTTAAACCGGACGTCTCTAGTTCTAGGTCTAGTGTTAGCACTACTTTTTGTTCAATAAAAATATACAACAACAAATATATACAACACACGTCAAAGGGTGTATGAATTTATTATTGTTTTCAAATGTTAATAATGAATGCAATTACTGCAAATAAATTTATGTATTTAAAAATATGGTGGAATATTACAGCATAGTAATTGGTCGCTGAAGATAAAAGACTTGTACGTGAGGGAATGACGCTGTAAACGCGTCTTCGCATAGATGAGGAGGACGACGGCACGCTTTTGCCGGTCGCTTGCTGAATGCAAATTATGTAGAGAGAATGAGAAGAGAAAGGCTCCTGTGGTGATTAATCTTAGTCCGGATTAACGTAGACTTCATACAGTGAAGAGTATTATTGTTGGGGTGTTCGTGCCTCCGAAAGCCCAAGAGGACGACGAAAGATGCCAGTCCGTATTGATTAAAGCTGACATTTGGGCAACCTTATGCGGTATAATACACCGAGTCACAAAGAGCGGTCTTAGTAAAGGTTCATACCTACAACAAGACAAGTAAACGATCTTTTCAATGTGAAGGTGGCGTTGCGTTAGATTGTAATTTGTAGATCCCAGGAGAAAGAACGCCCCGAGAATAATAGACATCACGGTGTGTCAACAGGAAAAACTGATTCCAATTAAGTGCGAACAATGGAAGAAGAATCGGTCCCCGGCGGGGCCGTCATAGAGCATAGAATGCGGCAAATGATATTTATTTTTCGGGTTACTGCGCTCAGAATGGGCGTTTGTTGTCCAAACGTAGGTGAACCCAGACATAGATGAATGCTCGGAGTCGGCTTATTCGTTTTATTTATTTTTTTTTATCTCGTGGCGCGGATTCGAATGGATCCTCTCGTTTATTGTTTAACAACGCAAAAAATATATTTTTTCGAAATAAATAAATCTCCCCGTTTTTTCAATATTTTATTAAAACTGTCGGTTATAGTATGGTCGTGACACATTCTGAAAATACTTGTTTTATATATAAAAAGAGAACGTGATAAGGTTCAATTAATATTAATTATGTGAAAGAAAATTATTATTTAACCTAACCAATCGAATATCGTTGGTATTTACACTATATTTAAAGTTTTTATTGCGAGATTTTTTCTAGTAGTGCAAGATTTATGTTCTTCCCAGAGTCGGTTTTATATCGCAGATAAACCTCGTTGGCAAATGCCAAAAAAGGGCATTATTTGTGATTGGGTAGACGTGATGCAACTACCCTGTCACCAATGTACAACGTTCAGTCAGATTTATACTGCAGTAGAACTTTTTTTCGGGGGCTTGAAATTGCACCTCGTTTAATACGGTGACGATTCCGATTTTATAGGTACTTTTTTATTGCAGTTGTGGTGCACGACGTAAAAGCCGTACAAGGAGGAAAAGTTAAACTACCCTGCGATGTGGCGCCATCGTCCCCAGACGATAGAATGCACATAGTCATTTGGTTCAAAGAATTACCCAACGGAAAACAATCCCCGATTTACTCGTAAGTACATCTAAAAATATACTGTAACAAAATCAATTCTTAATTTTGACCCTAACTGAATTTGAGTGGTTCCGCCAATATAATAAAGCATATCAAGTGATCCGACGTCGGGGAGGCAGACGCTCGATTGTCACTTAACCCAGTTATGAGACAAGACGGTCGGATCGTGGAGATGTGGGGTCGGTCTGTCCCCTATCTTTACAGACCCCTAACATTGTGTTATTCGGAATCAATGGCTCGATCGGAATTTAATAACTAACCGGGATTTGACCGGTCACAATAGTGGCGGGGTTCTTATATAGATACGCGGCGACCGGAACGATGATTTACGTTGGGCCATACAGAAAGAGAAAGATCGACTCAATCTAACTCTGCGTCACAATAATGATTGACTTTTGCACGACCTTTCATTCCTTTCTTACAGGTTCGACTCGAGGGAGAAGAACCTCGAAAATGGTCGTCACTGGTGGGACGAGTCGATACTTGGTGAACGATCCACGTTTCGCTATCAAGATAAACCTGCCAAATTGATCCTTAACAGCGCAAAGGACAGCGACGCTGGTATATACCTTTGTCGGGTGGACTTCAAACAAACTCCAACTCGAAATGTCAAAGTAAATCTTACTATAATAAGTAAGTATATTATTCAAAATTTTCAATTCAAATTGAGTTAGTTTTCGTAGAAAATATAAAACCCGTAGTAATTTGTCCCCGTCGGTACTAATTGGAGTAGTACGTATAGGGAGACAGGGCGGAAGTGTAGCGATCATCCATTAGAGAGAGGGCCGCGACCGGAAAAACTCGTAAAATCAGGGCCACGGAATCTAATTACTCGAAACGTAGACGAGGGCGACGAGAGCCGCGCAAAATTGTCGCCGTAGTCGTCTGCCGTAAATCAGAATTAACGCCCAGATAAATTCCATCCGGCACTTTGAATCATTTACGTAGTCGATGCCGCACAATGGAACAAAACTGCTCGCCCCGGCTGCCCGTAAAACCTCGGGCGCCCTTTTGAGCTTTTTTCCCGCCGCGGGACGCTCCTCGACACTCCGTTCGGTGCTTAATTTGATAAATGAGATGCTTATCTTGAATGCGCCCGGTTCGTTCGTACTATGGCCCTGTTCCACCAGTTCGTAGGATGAGCGGCCTGGGACCCTTTCGGCATAAAGATTTCGTTCGGGATATGTAAACATTATGGCCACGGCAATTGGGGCCGCTGTTTGTTATTGTCGGCTCTTTTATGGAGAGAATACGTCCCTATTTGTTCTGAATGGTGTCTCCAATCCTATACGAATAATGGCACATATATTTCAAAGATATTTTATTAAATATATTCATTTTTTATTTTTATTTGCCCAAATTAACTATTTATCTTTATATTGAAAGGTTTCGTGTTCGTATTATTTACTCGAAGCTATTAGGTTACAGGTGTCCTTTTATTTATTTAGATCCATTCTAATCCTTAGTCTGTTTCCACGCACATGGTAACCTAAAATTGTTGGAACTATTCTTTCAGGTCCCCTTCATGTGACCCCTGTCATTGATTGTTTTCTCACTGGCGTGCTTTATTGGATTTGTTTTGGGGATAGGACCTTTATCTGAGTCTACCCTTTCAAAATCGTTTCCGATTTCAATAACTGATCCTTTTCTCTTCGATCTTTTGTAAATAACGTTGCTATGAAAATTCCTTACTTTAAATCATATTTGAATTTTCACATATTAAAAAGTAATCATCAAGTTAATGATAAGACTCGGGTATGGATTTTGTACTGACTGTTCGGTGTATAATTTTCAGTCGGTATATTCATGAAATATTTCCTAACTAGGTTAGTTGACCCACATTTGCAAATTTTATTGGTTTACCGTTCGATAAATCAATATTGATGGTTAACTTGTTTGTTTCGTTGTAGTAAAATTAATATACGTTGTTAGGAGTAATTAATCGACTAACATCTTAAGTACTTAACTTTCAAGAATTGTTATGGTCATGAAGGACTTGGGAAATGGCGTCGTCGACCAAGTTTCTATTGGACAATGCTGGACAATTATCTTGTTGGCTCATAGTCCTAAAGAATACAAACGAGACGAAATTATTTTCGAGGAGGATTTCAAAATCAAGAATAGATCTGATATAGAAGACAACATGCAACCAGAACATTCTGTTTTAGTGCAACATTATTTGATACAACACAGATGGTTGAAATAGAAACTTTCTATGTTTTTCTTTAGAGTTAGATTTTACATGATTTTTTAAAAATGATTGTAGCAAATTGCTAGCATTATAATCATAAAAATTCTGGTTCTAGTTCCAAAATGTTTGTCTCAAGAACGAATAGAGATTTTGAAATTCGGTTTTGTTCATAAAAAAGTTCAATCTTTCTTCTATAAATAATGAGTAACTCATCAAGAAATACCAAGAATTCTATTTTCCATGATATTATAAAGAAGATTGTATAAAATTGTTACTTTACAAAATAATTAGGAGAAATAATATATAAAGCTTTTTTGTATTTTCAAAACTAGTCTTTAATGAAATAACAAACATCACTCTTCTAGTTTCAGCTAAGAGCCATCTTCAGAGACTAGTTTTTAAACACTTAGTTTTAAAAACTTAGAACGTTCTAAATTTTTTAAAATGTTGACATCTTATAACTTTAAAGAAGTTTAATAATGTAAACTTCATATTTGATGTTTTCTTTATATCTTGAAAAAGTGTTTGACGTTTCGGATGCCATGTTACACCTTCTTCAGAAACAAGTTAAAAGTGACGAAATCGGTTAAAGTTTGATAATAAACACATGAAATAAAGCCTATGTACTATAGGCATTATTTAGATTAATGATAATTAATAATCAATTAACACTAATAACTGTCTAATTGTCCACTAAATTTTTTGTCAAAACCGGGTAGAGAAGACTTCATTGAGTTAATTAACATCTTCACATTTTGACCCTATACCGATGCATCTCTATCGCTTCTTATCATCCTCTAGAAATAATGTCCGATTTTTAGAACTGCATGACAGCCTATAGCCTACTGCTCCCTTTAATTTGGTTAGTTTGTTTTTAGCTATTGGAACAGCGTTCTGTATTTTGCTGACCATATCGTATCGTACCACGATATCATACTTCTTCTGGCACCTTGCAATCAGTTCCGGCACACCTGAAACATAAGGGAGGCAGATATCCCGCATCGCGTAGCCGTTCCTCTACAGTACATCTAGTAGAAATCTTTCTTATTTCTTTAAATTCTTTTTGTCGTATATCCTTTCACTGACCTCTTCTGTTGTGGATAGTGATGGGATACGCTCCCAGTTCCATGCCCCCATCTATCTTCCTAGTGACCTAGTGATCTAAAAATTCCTGAAAGTCCCTCTTTTGCGCGTTGCCAAATCACGAAATTGTCATCAAGAGCATGTAAAGCATGTAAAAATTGGCAATCACATGTGACAGAGGTGATTCCATA
This sequence comes from Onthophagus taurus, assembly GCF_000648695.1. Classification (NCBI taxonomy): domain Eukaryota; kingdom Metazoa; phylum Arthropoda; class Insecta; order Coleoptera; family Scarabaeidae; genus Onthophagus; species Onthophagus taurus. Next base: position 629,889 of record NW_019286118.1, read on the forward strand.
GCTGCCTCTTCGCATTGCTCATAGAAGTCTTCCGTCCAGCTACAGTACGTGGCTGATAGGCAGTGGAACATACCCCGGCAAGCCCTCCGGGGCTAACTTCATACTTCTGATTGATTCCACAAATTGCGTAGAATCTCTGACATATGATTCTATTTTACCTGTATAGGGAGACATATTCTTGGCAAGGTGTTCTGCCAGCTGATACGCAAGAGCATTTACGGCACTGACAACAGGGCGTAGTAGGACATTCGGTTTATGGATTTTAAGTAATTCATATATTATAGGGCCTGTACAAACAAACTTCTCTGTTGATAGAATTCCTATAGATTTTACCAAATATTTCATTTTCCTTATTGTCTTCTCGGTTGGGTCCTTTTTTATTTTCTTATAGGTGGCTGGATCCATAAGGCTTGTCATCTTATCGTCGATTCTTTTCTATCCATGACCACGGTCGCATTTCCTTTGTCTGCTGGTACGACGATGATGTCTGTTTCTTCTCTTATCGTTGCAGTTCCATTCTTTCATTAATTGTTAGGTTTGATTTTGGTGTCTTCGCTGTTTTCAGTACTCTCGCTATGCCTTGTCGAATTTTTCCTGCTTGGACTGCAGGTATTCTGCGAATACCCACTTTGAAGATGCTTTCTTCTTTCGGAACTTTCTTTGGCGCAACTGCGTAATTTAAGCCTTTGGCGAGCACTGTGTTCGATTGGCAAATCGGTGTTCTTCTTCTTGTGGGTGCGGCGGTCCAACGATTCGAACTTCTTAGTTTGCTTATCGTTCAATTTCTTTGGAATTCGCGTTCAGCTTTTTCCATGGTTTATCTTATCTATTTTGTTTTCAGTTTTCTCTTGCCATAGAATTGGAAAGTGAGAGGTAGAGTCGTAGTAACCTCCCACGTATTTGCTGTAGATTTTTAAAAGTTTTTTGAATTCTTTCTCATATCAGCATGTTCTGCCCTAATTAGAATCCTACATGCGACAGCAGTGTCTATATGGTGCTTTACTTTGAGGGACGTTGGCGTTACCTTCTTCTCTTTGCATCTTCGTAAGGACAAGCTGCTTAATAGGTTGCGTTGTCTAATTCGTAAGTTATCGAAATCCTTGATTTGTTTGTTAATATTCTTCCCATAAAGGTTGATAATATAAGTACGAATGCTTTCATGGTATTTGATTTTGTTCATGAAACAGTAAAGTAAGAAATACCAAGAGAAAATTAGTTACATTTAGAAAGCTTCCCGTTCCATATCAATTTCTGTCTCCAATTTTCCGTCCTATTCCCAGGCTGATTTAAAGTATTGTGAGTTTTGCCTTTTTTTACAAATATAGGGTAGCTGATCCTATGCCTACCCCCCAAACTTGGAGGATTAGGATTTTCAGTTTGGATTTATTTTATTTCCCCATTATCGATGCGATTCCACCTCAAAAATATACAGATTTTGTCACAGTAACTAGAAAGAAGAGACGGTCGTCTTTAAATACGATTAGGGGTACAGCTACAGGCACACTATTAAAAGGAACTATACAGTATGCTCATTTGCACGTCTATGGTTTAGAACCGACCACAATAGAGAAAGAAATCGAGGAATATTTACGAGGAAAAAATATTTATAATAGAAAATGCGAAAAAATTAGGGCTAAAAGACCGGATGAATATGCCTCTTTTAAAATTTCAGTGCCAAATGATTACCTAGAGAAAACAAAACAACCCGAATTAATACCATGTGGAGTACGAGTAAATCGTTTTTTAGAAAGAATCTACAAGAAGAGACAGGAGACTTAATTATTACTCAAAATGAGAAAAGAGAAACGCATACAATACGCTACAAAAAAAAACAATTGCAAATAGCAGAAAGCAGAAGAGATAACAACACTAAAATTACCTAATTATAACGTGGCTGCGTATAGTTGCAGAAAAACATACATAAGAGGAGGAGTACTAATAGTTGCAAATAACAGATATAAAACAGAAACAATAAACGTAGAGAAATACAATATCGAAAAATGCTTAGAACTTTGTTCGATTGTTATTTCACAATTAAACTCAGTTATTGTATCACTTTCCCGCTCGCTTGGAGGTAACATGGAACAGTTCATGATAGTATTAGAGGAAGTAATGCATTATATAAAAGGGAAACATCCTAACAAAAAATGTTTCATTATGGGAAAGTTTAACATATGTGTACATGAAAAATCGACTGTGAAAGAACAAATATTGTCAATAATGTCAGAGCATGGACTTCATACGTATTTCAATGAACCTTCTAGAGTGGAAGGAGAAAGATGTGTAGATAACGTCTTTGTGAAAAGATGTGAAGAAATAATTAATAAGAAAACACTAAGCATACATCTTGGTGATCATAAAGCTCAATTAGTAATCATCAATAAATCACCTGAAGGGATGTCTCGAAGAAAATCAATAAAGTATAGGATAATTAATAACCATACTGTCGAAAAACTGAAAACACAAATTACAAATAGCGACTGTAGTGATGTACACGATCAAAAGAATAACGCACAAGCTACTTACACCTTTTTCCATCAAATAGAAACCATCAAAAGATAAATAAAAACTCAATTTTGATATGGGAAAACAAAAAACTTAAAACAATGAAAAACTAACTAGACGCAATATATACCATAATTGAGGTAACACGACGGGATCAATACAAAGACATGTATAAAATCCTAAGAATGGATTTCAGAAAACAAACATAAGGGGTAAAAAAGGAAACATTTAAAAATTATATAAACAATTCTGAAAATAAAATAACCGCAGCATGGAAAGTGGTAAGGAAAGAAACAGGACGAAAAAGGTAAGGAAAGACATTCAAACAACGTTAAATGCAAACGACCTAAACGATTATTTCATACAAGCAGCTAAATTTGACGTAAATAAATCGGACAAAAGCGGTATCTCTTGATAAAGTCGTAGACATTGATGTCGTAAAAATTATAAATAATCTAAAGAAGTCAAACAGAAAAGACGTCTACGGCATTTCAACCAAACTACTACAAGAAATGGTGCCAATAATAACGAAATATTTATGTGTTGCCATAAACAAATGTATGAGAGAAGAAGTCTTTCCTAATGAATTAAAATTTGCAAAAATAACCCCAATAAAAAAAACGGGTAGTAAAAATTATCGACCAATATCAATATTACCGGTAATGTCAAAGGTCTTGGAAATAATAATAAAAGAGAACTAATGAAACATCTAATAAATGAAAATATTATAATAGAATACCAACATGGTTACCAAAAAAATAAATCAACAACATCGGCACTGCAAAGCTCAGTTCTGCGACTTAGGTAAGGCGTTGGACTCTGTTAGTCATGATATTCTCTTAAAGAAATGGGAATGGTGTCTCTTCGGAGTGGAGAACTATAACAGCGGGTGTACCACAGGGCTCTGTTCTCGGACCACTACTTTTTCTGCTATACATAAATGACTTGCCAAGCAATACACATGCTGATTCAATATGTCTCTATGCAGACGACACATCCTTTATTAATTCTGCTACAGAACTTCTGCAGCTGCAACAAAAATTTAATGAAAGGTTAGAGCAAGCGAAAAAATGGTTTGACTCAAATAGTTTGCAGTTAAATAAGGAAAAAACGAAAATTCTTACGTTTTACACCAAAACAACAAGGGATGTTAAGGACGAAACCGTGAAATTCCTAGGCATAACACTTTCTTCGACCTTAGCGTGGAAAGAACATATAACACAAATAAAACAAAACGTCCTTGTATTGCCTGAGAGTGGTGTCAAGGGTTTTACCGATCAAAGAAACAAAAAGTGTGTATTTTACATACTTTCACAGTATAGCAATATATGGTATTCTTACATGGGGTGCTTCAAATGATATTGAGGTCATCTTTAAAGCTCAAAAAAAAAGCCGTCAAAAAAGTAGTCTAAGTAGTCTAAATGAAAGTTGTCTAACGAAGACATTAAAAATACTAACAATGCCATCATGTTTAAATTACATACATACAGAAAAAGAACATGTATCCAAGAACGCAGATACACACAACTATCACACATCACACACGTCATGGATGTGACATATTGGGTTGGGTTGGGACACATAGAGTTTCAAAGTCACAAAATAACTTCCATTATCAATCAGTTAAACTGTACAATGTACTCTCACGAAAATTAAAAGCTTTGACACTGAAAAGTTCAAAAAAATAATGAAAGAAAAATTGTTGCAACATGAGATCTATACAACAAGTGAATATTATGAAAAAATACAGAGTATTAATGTAATATAAAATTTTTTTTTGTATGTATTTTTTTTGTGGACGATTTAAATGTAATAAGGTTACGTTTTTGAATAAAGTATTATTATTATTAATGACATCAGCTCTGTTAAGGCATTCCTATATCTGCCTGCTGGGGACGTGTCCTCAGCTTCGCATGGAATAAAAATCTATTGCACGATATTTACAAGAGAAACAACTTGGGGTTGATGGGGGTATTTACAAAGACTGCTGGATAAAGTATCTGTCAAGCAAATATGGCAAAGTAGAACACCTTCGAAGAGAGGAAGAGGAAGACTAAAGATGTCCTGGGACATTATGATAACCAATATATTAAGAAACATCAAAGTCATACTCGAGTACCTTTAATTATCAAATTTCACAAAGTACTCCACTAGTAGATAGTAAGGTAACTCTACTAGTAGTAGTAAGGAATAAATTTGCCTTTTTTGCAACGTTTCCTTGCCCTCTTATTGGTTGACTTGAGATGTGTCATAGATTTATTTATTCTCAAATAATCTAATTTATAATTATTAAAAATAAATTTTGATATATTTATTAGACTTGTTAAAATAACTTCATAATTTACTCTTTAAAGCGGTAATACCTTATAATAGCCGAGTTGCACTTGAGATAAGACCGCATAACCGATTTCAGTTCCTAATCCGGGGTATATGTAGTCCCCGGATTCGGGCATCAATGAACAGAGGGAGATTACATCTGTTTCTGACCTCCCCAACAGCGGTACTCCGAGCGGTCATCCAAGTAGACTGGCGAGCTTTCGCCAAGTTGTTATGGAAATTGAGAGGAACGCGGTGTGGTAAAGACGCCCTTAACACAAGAGGTCGAAAGGAAGCGGTTCTAAGTCCTAAGGCTCTATAATATGCACCCGTATAGTGGATCGATTTCGATGCGGTAATTACCACGGAGATGGATGGTGGGTGTGGCGTGACGATCTTGACGCATCTCAAATCTCGTACGGATTTCTTATAAGTATAGCTATTTTGTGGTACCAATAGGCGGGTTATTTTTATGTCGACCTGGTATGTGCCGGGAGGAGTCCTTTCGCCACGCTAGCAAGCATCCATTATCCCAAATTTACATACAAATTGTGCTGGACTACGTTATGAAACCGAGTAACCCGTTTGCTGCTTACTCCTGAAATATATATCCAGCAAATTCGCAATAATTTTCGTCAAAATTGCACATCCTGGGTAAATAAGGTTTGTGTTATGTGGAATTACATCGTATACGGTAACTTATAATTACTTATGAAATTACATTAACAAGTAATTTATTCATATTGAATAGTTTAATGTTAATTTCTTTATTACTAAGCTACCGATACCTCTTTTCAATTTCCGAATACGAAAGAAATGCATAATTCATAGCAATTTTTTTCACCGTTTACTGACAAACTTTATTGAAATAATTCAGCGAGGGAATAATTTATTCATTAATAATTCAGGGCTCAAACTAGAACGTTGCTTCCAGGTCCGCATTAAGGTGCGGATTTGTGTACCTTCCGATTGTGTTACGCATTCAATTGTATCGAAGAATGGGCTCAGATTCGTACGCTTACTTCCCGGAACACCCAAAGAGAATTCCAAAGTTTTCAGCGTTACTTTGAATTATCGATTGGGGTAGGGCGCCGTCGGCCCTGTTAAATAAACCGTCGTTACGAATTCAAATTAAATGTACGATGGAAGAAATAAAATTACGGGACAGGAGTGAAACGCAACGTTGGCTTTAAATAAAACTTTTCAAAAAAAAAGGAGGAAAGAAAGGGGATATAAAGTCAAAATGAAATGCTTTAAATAAAATTCATTTTCTTTGTCTACATGTAATCGAAAAAATGGAAACCCCTAAATCGGCACATTGGCTTCAATACTAATTTTGCGTCGAGAGACCTGCTAAAATTCGTTTGCCGGCATGAAATGGCAGCTAGTGGGTAATGCCATTTTCTGTAATAAGGACTAAGAGGTCACCCGAGCAACCTACGAGAGGGAAAATCCAGAGCAATTTGGGATAACAACTCCACTGGGCTGGCGGACCGTGACCGTACCGACGCCGACGTGAGCTTCTTTCCTATAGTGCGGCAACTAATTGTACCAGAACGCCCACTACAGCAAATGGAAAAGTTAAAAGTAACCTTTTCTTCAAAGTATACCCTTATGTGATAGAAAAACTATTAGATTGTTTTACTAAAGAACAAAAACGACTTTGTAAATTTGTTACTCATTAAAATTACTCATTAACGAGAAAATATTAAAACTAATAAAACGGTAAAGTTGGTTCGAAGTTCGGAGCAACCTCTATAGGTGTACAGAACATCGACGATTCTTCTTTATCGTTTTAACCGAATTTGCATTCTATAATTAAAGCAGAATCTCGGAGGACTGAACTAGAGCGGCTATGGGCAAAGTTCATAAACGAAATTGAAATATACCGTCAAGCGTTTTATCAAAGGATCCGCCGGAAATTGGTTCGTCATTTGTTTATTGGGAACCAAGTAGCCCCTACTAGAAATACCGTAAATATTAAATTCCTCGAAATTGGTCGAATTTATCGCCTTCGTTGTTTCATAACGTGTACACTGGAATCCTTTATCTTTTCTCTCCCTTTTCATCCCGTTAGATATTGCTCTCGTTTATAATTATTGCCGCTACATAGGCGGCTGAGTTATATTGCGATAATACAAACACCCTTGCAAATATGTTAACGCGCACGTGTTTGTGAAACGAATAACGTATGAGAAATACGTCTTTACCGGTTAAGTATTTAGGCGTAGTTCCGTTTGATGTTAAGATCGCCCTTTGACGCTCGAAGCATCTGTGTCACATTTTGCACATATCTTGCCATGCAACCGCATTGTAACGCCCCGAGAATTTCATAATAACCTCAACTTTGTTCTAGTCCCACCCGAAAAACTCAGTATTCTAGACGAGAGGGGCTACCACATCCCCAACTACATATTAGGTCCTTACAATGAGGGATCTTCCATTAACATCACTTGCGTCGCTACTGGAGGTAAGTTAATTATACGTTATCGTTAACTTTGATGTCTGAAGTGGTTACAGAGGGGGTCCTTGTTAAAGTTCCGGGACTGTACGTTGTCCTACGTGCAGGTAACAGATTAAATTGTATGTTAACCCGGACGGGGAGTAAATTGAAAATGTCCGCGTTTTAATCTCGGTACGCAGCGAGCGCGAAACTATTTCATTTACACATAATTACTCCTGTTATATGTACTTACAAGGGAAGTATCAGAACTGTCCCTCACCGATTTCGTTGCAATTAGGTACAACGATAGTATGGGCCAAAATGAGGTTTATGTATTTTTTATACGTGTTAATAAAGCCCCTGGGGCGTGTGATAAGGGTTGGAAATCGGGGTACCCTTATAGTACGTTTAAAAATGTTAATTACGTGTTTTTTTCCCATTTACCTCTGACCATCTCTTAAGAAGTTACGTGGTGCAATAGTTAACCATTTTATAAGGGTTAAAAGTTTGGAGTAGAATAGTTATTTACGTAACCAGTTATGAAAAGACTAATTTTGTTTGACAAACGTAATATGCGAGTTTTACAAATTACGTGAGATAAACAAAATTAACTGTTTCATAACGTGCTATGTACAAAATTTTATCTAATTTCATTGAAAAAGCAATTTTTGTTCAAAATTTATTCTATTAGTGACAGATGTCAATTTATCAATTTCTAGTTTGGTAATGGAATTCATTACATCACTAGTAATGTAATAAAAACATAATTCATCACTAATTATAAAAAGTGACGTTGCATAACGTCAAAAAGACATGTAAAATTTAATTTCATAATGGAATTAGGTAATAGTATATTAAAAAACTAGTTTCGTAAGACACGCTTAAATTGCACAAATTCAAGTTGAAAAATGAGTGGCAAAGCCACGAGTTTTTTAATGAATGAGTGCTTTAAGCCTTATGAAATGTGCTTTTTATGCTATTTTGTATAATTCGCGTTTTTATCCTTTTTTTTAACGAAAATAAAATAAATTTTGACAATGTAGAGAAATAGGTATGTAGCAGTTGGTAACACCGTAACACTTGAAAATAGAAATTTGAATTGACTATTAGAAAGTGTCAAAACACAAAATGTATTCACCTGAAAAAAATGTTTCATGTACACTTCCCGAAATAAGAGGAATTGCTCAGAGTTCTATTAAAACACTACTTCTGAGAAGTCCCACGGAAGGTACGAACAACAGTACGCTAAATTTACACGTGGTTCAAATTGTCACATTGACAACTAGAAAAATTAATGACCCAATGTCACCAACTTGAACTGCTTCCATAAAACGTTACTAAAATCTCATTACTGCATCGGATGATGTAAGAAGTCTCATTACAGAACCCGTTTGAGTACTGTAATAGCTTTCATTACCGTACTCACTTGCTTCGCTCGCTCGTTTTGGCAAAGATTACGTTCGTCAAACAAAATTAGCCGTTTCATATCGTGTTAAGTACAAAATTTTATCTAATTCCATTGACAAAGCAATTTTTGTTCAAAATTTTAAAAAATTTGTAATTAGGTAATGGAAATCATTACATCACTAGTTATAAAAAAAGTGACGTTACATAACGTCAGAAAGACATGTAAAATTTAATTTTCATAATGGAATTAGGTAAAATATATTTCCGCTCATAATTTTGAAACTGCTATACAGAAATGTTGAATACAAATTTAATATTTAAACAACTTTTTGTCCATGTTTAATGAGGTTTACTACCCTTATTCTATTTAAATAACACAAAAGTTAAGATAATCATATTAAATATTTAGTAATAATGGGTAATAATAACGTATTATTGTAATTTCTTTTTGTTTAACTTATTTTTATTCAACGTATTGTTGGCAATAATGGAAATCTTGAAAAAAATGTTTTAAACTCAAAAATTGTTAGATATAACAGCCATATCGTCACAGATATTCCTTGTTGATTTTTCACTCGAAAAACACCTTCACGGGATTTTCAAACTGTTCTGGTTTCTCCTCTCTACAGGGTGTTAAAAAAAGAAAGTAAAATATTTAGAGGTAATAGTATAGACCAATGGTTCCCAATGGGTGGTTTGCGAAACCCCCGGGGGTTCGCGAGTTGTTTCAAAAGGGTTCGCAATAATAATATTAAATGGCGGAATTTTATAGAAGTAGTGGTAAACTAAAAATTGACTAAATAATAAAACTAAAACATTTAAAACAATTTATCAGACATATATTATAAAGTTGCATAGATATAAAAACAGCAATTTATTGCGTGTCATCACCTTTTGCTTCAATTAAAAAATGTATTGTTACCTGAAAAATTATTAACTATAATACCTTTAATATCAAACTAATGCCATCTCTCGTATTGTGTCTGTAATATTTATTAAACCGTATCTCTGGGTATCGCAGACGGGAATTCCCAAAGATAGTAAAAGATAGAGATGCATGAATAAAGTTTACTATTTTTAGATGTGTGCGCCATCAACACAATAATGGACGATGATATTGAGAGCTGTAGTGAGCTACCATTTCAGCCGACTAAATACAAAGAAAAATTGATGAAACTGGTAAGAAGAAAAGAAAAACGCGAAAATATGACAGCGACTATTTACAAATGGGTTTTTACTTTACTAGGGAAGAATCAGAACCTCGCTTTGTGTAATTTGCAATTAAGTGCTTGCTAACAGCAGTTTAAAATCATCACTTCTTCGTCAACACCTTGAAACCAAACATCCGACATACAAGGATAAACCTGTCGAGTATTTTAGAAGACAATTGGCTGATTATAGAAAGAGTAGTATATCTTCTTTTCTGTCAGCTTCAAAAGAAGATAGTAAAATGGCGCTTGAGGCATCATTTCGAGTAAGCTATAGAATTGCAAAATCTGGACAGGCAAATACAATTGCAGAAAATTTAATTGGACCATGTGCAAAAGATATTGCAAAGTATACGCTTGGAGAAAAGGCATCAACAAATTTGACCTATTTTCTTTATCAAATAATACAGTATCGCGTAGAATTTATGATATGGCAAGTAATGTGGAGAATGAGCTTTTGAAAAGAATTAAATTGAATTATATTACGATCCGTATGTTAGATACACTTTTGAGAATTGCATTCAGGAAGATGTGCTTTTATTGCCTTTATTTTGAAAGGATGGTGCAAAATCAATGACAGGAAACTTTTCTGGTTTTGTGGCACGGGTAAAGAACATCAATGAAATAATTGAATGGACACATTGCTGTAAACATAGATACATTAGCATATGAACATATTCCTACTGAACTATCTACTACTTTAAATGATGCTGTAAAAATTGTAAACTTTATAAAATCGCGATCTACTAATTCCCGTCTATTTCATGCGCTTTGTGAAGACTTTGAGAGTCTTCACGTTTCTTTATTACTTCACATTAGTTCTCTCAACAGTTTTTTATCCGAAAACTCAGTTAAACTTCTCAAATATATTTAATTAACTTTTTAGGAATACTTCCCTAATAGACGCACTATATCTCCAATAAATAATTAGATATGTAGTCCTTTCCAAAAATATCTGTATTTAGAGATACATATCTCTAACTTTACTGCAAAACGAAAAACTTTCTGAGTTATCCTGTGATAGTTCCTTTAAAGCGATTTTTAAAGACCACTCTTTAATAGACTTTTGACTCAGTATTGGAAATGAATACGCTATATTGTCAGAAAAAGCTATCAAAGTTACCTCTTTGCACAATATATCTATGTGAGAAAGGATTTTCCACATATACTTACTTGAAAGATAAATACAGAAACAGATTAAATGCAGAACCTGATTTAAGACTGAAACTGTCAGACATTGAGCCTAACTTTGAATTTCTGTGTTCTAGCAAATAGGCGCAAGTATCTAATTAAGACTGTTGTGTCAATTTTGTGTTTTGATTTTCTTGTATCTATTATTTTAGACTTTATTAATGAAAAGTTTGTATTTAGATTTTTTACGATTATGTTTTTATTTTTTGTTATGAATTAAAAGTGTTGTATCAATTCTCTTATATGATATAATGGTCTTGTATAACAAGGAAAATAAAAAAAAATCTACAACATTTTATCTTTTCTTACTTGTAAGTAACAATTATACAAGGGTTTCGTCAATTTTTTTCTTACTTATAAACGCTTCGCAAGATAAAAAATGTTGGGAAACACTGTTATAGACCAAAATAAATAAAAAGATCTTAATAAACATGGGTCCGCAAATGCACAGCTCCGATGTTTGGAAAATACACATTTTGTAGCCAATTTCTCATGCGGGCAGAAGTTAATTTACCAGACTGTGATGCCAAAACGAATACGTTATCTGCTTTGAACATTATATTTAGTGCTGTCGGTCTATACGTGCCAGAGGATTCCTTTAATTCAATTAAAAGAAAAGAAAGTGGTTTTTCATTTGCCGATATTGAATATTTAGTTATGGGTTGTTGATGACACAGACTGACCACACTTTCCATAGTTTTTATCCTCACATCGGTTGTTGTTTTCAAAAGTTCTTTAAAAAAAGAAAATTTGTATATAAAATAGAAAATATATTTTCTACTCCATACTTCAAACCCTTATAAGTCCTTTCAAAAGTACGACTTAACGTATAATGAAATCATCGTACTAAATTGCACCAAAATTGAAAAGCAATACTCCCAAAAAGTTTAATTTTGGGAGTGCCACCCCTAAATGTCGTGTAGGGCCTATATTACTGTATAGATCTTAATTTGCAACTAATTTAGGAGTTTAAAAAAAAATGTTCAAAAGCGTAACAGTTTTATCACATCATTCTTACGGAAAAGGGTTATTTGGGTTGTAAGAGTTGATCAGAGGCAAATCGGAAAAAATACGTAATTAATATTTTTAAACGTACTTAATGCCTTAAAAATCGACTGAGTAGTTTTTAAATTATTCCAAAAAACTAGGGGCAGTTTACCCCCTGAAGCCCTCAGACATATATGTGTGATATATCAAAGAAAAGCTACTTAAAAATGAATATCAATTTACATTTATCACATTTCGATAGCTATTTTTGTCTTCAAGCTATAATCGAATATATACCGTTTGCCCCGATTATCAACCCTTATAACTCGCAACAGGGTCTTTATTAGCACATATAAAAAAACGTATCTAATTGCAACGAAATCGGTGAGGGTCCGTTCTGATACTTCCCTTGTTAGTAAATAAATTCCGTATACTTGAAGAGTATTGTTTAGAGTAGCGGTTATCAATTGTGTATGTATCTGTATATAGGTCGACCGCCTCCAGAAGTGACATGGTGGTTGGAGAATACAAGACTTGATACGACGTTCGAGCATTTATCCGAACGCCGGGTGAGAAACATTCTGCATCTAGAGAAGCTCGAAAGGAAGCATCTGCATAATGTGTTCACATGTCAAGCGGCCAACAATCAGCTGATGACGCCAATTTCGAGCTCCGTTTCCCTCGACTTGAACCGTAAGTTGCCCCACTTAATCAGTTGTGACTAATTGACGTGTCGGATTTATCACCGCGCGTTGCCATCATCGTCTACTAGCACGAGGCATCTCTCATATGTTTATACGTAAATATAAACATAGGATTTGCAGTGATTAGAGTGGATCATTAGATTAAATTAAAAGCAATGTATCGTCAAAGGGCGATGTTTGATGGTAGCAAGTGATGCACCGTATCGATAGCATACGCGATTAACGTTTACGGTTCGATTTTGATTAGACTCTGTTATGTATGCAAATGTTAGGCAAAACCATAGTTCTGGTAATTATTTTGTCTCGGCATCGATTGATCGGGTAAAGCGCGTGTCGCGCTAGCCCCTAACGGCGCGAACGTTCATTTGCGGTCAAATTATGCGTAATTGTACGGATCGCTTACTATTTAATAAACTAAATAGATGGTATTCGCTCCCAATGCGGTTTCGAATGCGATTGTATCACGTGATTATTTGTCAATCCATAAAACTAGGTTGCTGCCAGACGGCCGCGAAATTACAACCCGCGACACATGATTGGAATGATGATTGCGAACACCCAAAATCACTAATGGTAGTTTTTGCTATTTTTTATCTAGGTACAGCGATGAATTCACATCCGAATAAAAAAAACTGAAGTATTATGAAAATACATTTTAGCGTTAATTTGAAATAAACATCTGATGGATTTTAAGCTCTTACAACCGGAAGTGCAATATTGTTTTGTTTCACGATAATTCCGTGTATCATGAACAATATCCATTTGCAGTTTCCGTTAGGTGGGGCGATTACGATCAGTGCAGAGGTTCCATAATCGCCACCATAATTTCTGGTGAGCGGTCTTAATGGTTGTTGTGTAAAGTGTTTGTATGCCAAGGGGTGATTACTATCTAACCATTTGTACATAACACGATATAATAATTAAGTTTATTTTCTTTAATAGAAGAAATTTATTGGTATAATTAGTATCAAACTATAGGATGCAAATCTCATTACAATAAAAATTAATTAATTAATTTAATAATAATTAAGTTGTTAAATTATCCTTCAGAGTCGTCAAAATCCCATGGGAATATTGAATTCATGGATTTATAAAATTAACCAATTTTTATAAAGTTATACATTCTTGATTTCAAAATAAATATCAAATTTGGACTCCATGGGTAATTTTTATTCGAAATGGTTCAAAAATCTAATGGAAATTGTTAAATTATGGGCATACAAAATTAAATGTGTCCATCATTATAGAAATTGTACGGTAAGTTCCAAACTGTGTCAGTTTTATTCAATTTATTCTGGATTTCAGAATAAGCAAAGTTGCATTCTACAAACAATTTTCATTCAAAATCAATTTCAATTCAAGTTCTCCGTTTTGGATTTTAAAATTTGTATTCCACAAACAATTTTCAATCAGAATTGTCAAAAAATCCCATGGAAATATTTAAGTAATGGGCAGAAAAACTTAAATGTATTCATCACATAGAGATTGTAGGTTAAGTTCGACACTATACCAATTTTGACCATATTTATCCAATGCAGACATATACAGGATGATTCACATAAGAACCAACACAGAGCAGGGACATGTAGAGGACAATAAATTAAGATGATTTAACACAACTTATCTCTATACTAAGTTGTACCCTTTAGGAGTTATAGGCCTTCAAAGTTGGGTCTTAAACTTTTAAAACATTCAATATTTTCGTAATACATTAAGCTAGAAAAACCAAATTTGGTATACGTTATGAATGTACCGAGAGTATTAATTGGTAACAAGTTGAGACCATTATGAGGCATTTCAAAGGGTTGATTAAGGGTGATGGTCCGCTAAATTTTGATAGATTTTTTTAACCTTTTGGTGGATTTAATACATTATTACCCCATTTCATGTGGAATTTAAAATCTGTCAAAATTGAAGGGTACCATCACCCTTAATCAATCCTATGAAATGCCTCAATTGAGTTTAATTTGCTACCAATTAATACCCTTGGTACACCCATAACGTATAAGTTACGTTAAATCATCTTAATTTATTGTCCTCTACATGTCCCTGCTCTGAATCAGTTCTTATGTGAATCACCCTGTATAGACAAAATAAATACCAAATTTATATTCTACAGGTAATTTTCGTCCATAATCATGGACGATTACGGTATTATTATTCCAATTACGGACATAAAAACTTAATTGCATTCATCATAAAGGGATTCTATGTTAAATTCCAAATGGTATCAGTTTTAGCGCATTTGTATTAAACTAAAACTAGAACTAACAGTAGACCTAGAAGCTTTCGGGTTAAGCCGTGCGGTAAGTTCGAAGTTTGATAATAAATACAGGAAAAGATAATTAATAACTAATTAATGTCAACTAAGTGGCTGTTGTCAAATACGAGTCATAGAATTCTCCCTGCTAGCTAAAAAAAATATGTCGATGATATGCAGTACTTCACCAGCTCTGGGACATAATCTGGTAAACCCTCCGGGATGAGCTTCTCGCGAAGGTCATCCACGGCAGCTTTGACAGGTACTCTGGTGAATAGAAATTCCACGTCGAACTACTTACCAGAATATTCTGGGAATCAAACTTCATACTCCTGATTGATTCCACAAAATGTGTAGAATCGCTGACATATGATTCTGTTTCCTAGCTGATAGGTAGGAAAAGTTATGGCACTGACAATAGGGTGTAGTGGGACACCTGGTTTATGGATTTTAGGTAATCCATATATTTTTGCAGTGCTGGGGCCGATACGAATAATCTGCTATGTTGTTCAGTTGGGATTCCTGTAGATTTTGCCAATACTTTTATTTTCCTTACTGTCTTCATGGTCAGGTCCTTTGTTATTTTCTTATAGGTGGCTGGATCCAAAAGGCTCGTCATCTTATCGTAATCTTTTCTGTCCGTGACCACGGTCGCATTCCCTTTGTCTGCTGGTAGGACGATAATGTCAATTTTTCCCTTATTGTTTGCAATGCCCTTCTTTCGTTTATTGTTATCTATGTCTTGTCGAATTTGTTCTGCTTTTACTGCAGATATTCTGCGAATAACCACTTCCACTTCACAGATCATTTCTTCTTTCAGAAGTTTCTTTGGAGCGAAGTGACTGTATAATTTAAGCCTGTGGCGAGTACTGTAGTTTCCTCATCTGTTAATGGAATGCTTAATCGGTTGAAGACGACCGTTTTGCTTGGTAAATCGTTATTCTTTTTCTTGTGGGTGCGGCGGTCCAACGATTCGTCGACCTTCCTGTCTCGACTTCCTTGGAATTCACGTTCAGCCGTCTCCATGGTTATTCTCTATCTATTTTGTTCCAGTCTTCTCTTGCCAGAGAATTGGAAAATGAGAGGTTGAGTCGAAGTAATCTCTCACTTATTTACTGCAGATCTTTAAAAGTTTGGTGAATCTATCTTGTATCAGTGCCTATTCCATCCTAATGAGGATCTTACGTTTGGCGGTTTCATTTTGAGGAAGGTTGGCTTTACCTTCTTCTCTCTGCAACTTCGTAGGAAGGTCAAGATGCTTAATTGCAAATTTATATTCTACAAGTAAATCTCATTCAGAATCGTCAAGAAATCACATAGGAATATTCATTACGGTCATCAAAAAATTAATTAGATTCATCATAAAGGGATTCTACGTTTTATTGCCAATGGTACCAAATTACTGGGTTATATTGCCAAGTAATTTTCATTTAGAATCGTCCAGAAATTGGATAGCAATATTTCGATTACGTACACAAAAAATGAAATGTATCTATGGTATAGACATTGGACGTTAAATTCCAAATGAAAGCAGTTTTGACCAAATAAATAGCAAATCTGTATTTCACACGAAATTTTCGTTCAGAATCATGCAATAATCCATAGGAATATATAAATTATGAAGAAAATACAGTTAAATGTATCCATCATAAAGAGATCATACGTTAAATTTCAACGATACCAATTTTGGCCAAGTTATCTATTCTGGATTGAAAATAAATAGGAAATTTGCATTCCACGGACAATCTTCAGTCAGAATTGTCAAAAAATCCCATGGGAATATTCAAATTACGGATATAACAAAATTAAATATAGCCATCAGCGTAATCGTCTGTATCTACACTTCGGCACCTGAGAATTATTTTGAACCATATCCATAACACAATCTTACTATGTGCATTGTATCAGGTATTGTACCAATGATAACAGAGCATGCAACCACGTGAAATAGGCCTGCTTGACACCAGTCTTAACATAAATTTAGACATAGCCTGTAGTCACAACCACGATCTGCTAACTGTTAAATCTAAATTACTGCTTCGTAGACGTAAGTGACTTGGTTCAAAATAATTGTCAGGTGACGACTTATAAATTTGCTTGATTCATTCAGTTCTTTCGGTACGAATTTATCTTGAAACAGAATTATCAAAGTCTTCAACTTAGTATTTACTTTAATCACTCAAAATAATCATATCGTGACTCGATTAAAGCTCATGGATTGCCAAGAAAGCATATGATATTGCGAGATATTGCGTTGATATTGCCACACAATGTCGATGATACACACATTGAGTCAACTTTTCAAATATCTTATAAGGTAGGTGAGATGAAGACCATTAAAATGCGAATAGCCGCACCAGCTATTCGCAATCTCCCCATGAATTACTTTACTGCTATTCAATGCGAATGAATGAATGAAATAGATTTCCTTTTGATATGGTGTTCAATTAGGAAAATGACTTAGACAACGTGATAACTTCTGTGGTTAATTTGCATCGTAAATCACCTACAGTCTGTAGTGACCAAACATTTTTCTCAATGAAAAGAAAACCTTAGTCGAGCGTTCGATCTATTCCCTTGACGGTCTTTTCGTCTGTGAGCGCCCTCCCTTTAATCAGTATGCGGGTTTGAACGACTCGGTTCATTATTCGCTTTGCGTTCAATTCTCCGGTCGCCCAACGATAATAAATCTTTATCGAGTTCTGTGGGAGTGATACGTAGCCCGCTTTTTAATTCAGCACGTATCGCGACAATTTTTTACAACATCCTGCTCGGTGTTATGGTATCACAATATCCTCACACTCGTTGTAATTTAGTGCGACGATACAATCACGGTTTATGAATTGCACTCTGCATTGAAACATTCAATGAAACCGTCGGCCCAGGTAAAGTACACCTGATATGCAATGTTTTAATCGAACAGTATTACCGTCACCGTAGTGTTTAGTATTTACCGTAGCGCGTTCGCAATTGACGTTCACGGTTTTGGAAAATTCAGATTTAAAAGGTATCATAAAGAGAACCCAGGATTGTATCGACCAGATAAAAAACAATTACGAGGTACGAAGTGGATATCCGATTATCGTTGGTTCGCGGCCGATAATCCCCTTGTGGCCCTCCATTTTCCTCTTTGTCTACTCTCCGTAAAAACTCGAAATAAATTTCACTTAATCGACCGAGACTACTATCAACAGACAGCGTGCGCTTCCCCTAAGCCCACTCCATTACTCACAAAATAATCCATTTTTTACACAGATATATGTGCCATCATCGTCACCCCCAAAAAATTTAGGACCACTGTCTTTTAAACATGACCGTGTTTTTCCAACCGTTAATAAGGGAAAAATGAAGCTTTTCCTAGAATAAAGTCGGACGAAATTTTATTACCTAGTCCCGTTTGTTCGTGCACGCGAGGATTCCTTCCTTTTGGTTCTTTGCACCACAATTTCCAAACAACAGGGTTTACCTTGCGACACAAAAGGAAACAAATATACATGAAGCTTGCTGGTTTCGAGTTATATTTGAGTAAATGTAAGTCTGTATGCAAATATGTACCTTAGTTACTATCACATCTATTCTAAAACTTAAAAAAACTTTTTAATTTATTTTTAATAATTTGTATTTAACTTCATATAATTTATAACTTTTTTGCACAAAAAATGTGTTATTCACGAAGAATTTAAAAAAGCTTAGAATTCAATTTCATTGTTCTGCCACTGCACCGGATATAGCCAAAATAGACAAATTAATTAAACACGGACAAGCTCGGAAGAACGAGATTAATTTAATCCCGCAGTAATTAATCTAAGAAATAGACGTCAAAAGTTTGAATGTATGCAACGTCCACCAAGGTTAATTACCAGAGCCGTTTTCCGGTTTGACGTAATTCTGGCCGTCGGGGACGCGAGCAAGAAGTCGCTATATAGGATGTGGAAAGCTCGAGGACCCCCGTTGCCAGAGCTTTGTCTCAGGCGCCGTGTTTATTCTGTCGGAACTTTAAGCCGTTTCATTAAAACTTTTCCCCTTTGAAGACGTGAACTGAGGCACAACTTTAATGAAGCATATGCTAATAAGAATACGTGTGCCACCCACGACGGCCGACGTGTTTATGGTCTTGAAAAGCAGTAGCGTTATTATGACTCGCATTGTAAATTTGAAACTAGCACCTTCGTGGAAGAGGTGATACTTCGCTATAAACTTCTTCTCAAGTGGGTGCTTATTGCTGTTGGGAATATTCAGGAAGATATCGTCTTAGATTTGCTTATGTTAAATGCATTAAGATGGTGGCTCAATCCAACAATATAGATGTCATTGTGTAATTGCTCTGGGCCCGTTATACAGCTCCTACGGGTATCGTTACGGAAGACTTCGCCACCGATCATCACGAATGCGAACGGGAAAACAAGGGAACCATCAGAAGTGTCCCACCATCTTCGTGCCTTCTCGAGGATATATTAAACGGTTTGAGGATAGTGCATCTCCAATCCTATGCAGTTGCCTTAATAAAAGATGCCGCCGCACCGAATTTATTTTCGCTTTAAGGAAATTGCTTCCTGGCAATTCCGTTCCGTAGCTATTGTTTAGAGGCGACGTCGTCGTCCAAATTTTCATAGAAGTGAACAATATGATGTGAATTCGTTTCATATACAATTCTTTCGGAAATTTTCCAATTTTAAAGAAGATATGAAGGATTTTCAATTTATAAGAAATATTTTTCTAATTAATTAATAAAAATTATATTCAGAAATTTTAAATAAATTAAATAAGAATTATGGAGAATCAGAAATGTTATAGAAACGTTTGATTGTTTATAATTGGATTTTAATTTATACCGTCATCTCCTTAAAATATATGTTTGTAGGAAATATAGGATGCAAATAAAGAACTACAAATGTGGACAATGTGCTTAGACCGTTCTTCCCTCGTCTCTTAGGTATCGCTTTATGAATCACACAATTGATGGATCTAATCATTTGTTTGGTAAGATTACTTACCTGAATGTTCCATGTCTCATAGACGTCTACTTGTGGAAGTACTCTACTTTCTTTTCTACCACTCTGCATTAATTAACAACTTTAGGCAAAGCTGTGATCAATGATTAAAAGTCATTAAGTTGAAATCTCTTCAATTAAGAAGTCCAATGATTTGGCCAATTAATAAGTACATTAATAATGTACATTAATAAGTCATTTTTTCTGGAAAAGTCAGAAATCAACTTAAGAGACATAACACGTCACAATGTTTTATGTATAAACATTCAAGGTATTGAAAAAAAGATAGATAGCTCAAAAGTTGTATTACATCAACATGATATAAAAATTTTATATGTAAGTGAACATTGGTTAAGAAAATATAAACTTAATCTACTAGCATTAAATAATTACTCCCTTGCAACATCGTTTAGTAGATCTTTCTTTGAGAGGGGTATGGTCGGAATATACGTTTATAACGATTTAAAATATATTTCCTTGGATAATCTAATTACGTTGAACGAAGCAAAAGATATTGAAATAGTAGGAATTAAATTGACGAATTTACGAACTGTGATTTTAAATGTGTAGATCGCCGTCTGGTAATTTCAAC
This sequence comes from Onthophagus taurus, assembly GCF_000648695.1. Lineage (NCBI taxonomy): Eukaryota > Metazoa > Arthropoda > Insecta > Coleoptera > Scarabaeidae > Onthophagus > Onthophagus taurus. Next base: position 650,493 of record NW_019286118.1, read on the forward strand.
AATTTCATCTGTAAATTGGAAAATGCTCTTACTGTTGTCATAAGAAACAAAAATAGTATCATGTTATTTGGTGACTTTAATGTAAGTTTTCTAGAAAATAATAATATAACTAAAAGATTGAGAGACTCATTGCAATCTTTTAACTTGAAACAAAAAGTTAATCAGTTAATTTATTTATGACGTCTAGTCATGAAAAGAAATGGTCAGCTTCAGTATTAAACCACCATCTGTCAGATCATCATGCTATATTAGAAGCTCTCGAGGCTGATAATTCTGCTGTAATGTCAGTGCATAAGCGATGCTACAATACTTCCTTAAAAAAAATAGAGAAAACTGATTGCAATTATTTAAGTACAATACAGTCCGCCCAAGAAGCTTTTACTGTTTTTTTTAATATCCACAGATATCATTTTAATGAATGCTTTCCTTTAAAACAACAGGCAAATCCATCTAGGTCACTACCGTGGTTTAACAACAGGCTACATTCTATGAAGGAAAAACTGGATATACTTGATACAGTTACTAAAGCAACAAAAACAACTGAATCATATGATATCTATAAAAAGTATAGAACGGAATACCGGTATGAATTAATGAAAACTAAACAAATGTATAATGCAAACTACATTATGAATGCGAGAAATAAGTCTAAAGCGGCCTGGCAGGTAATCAAGGGAAACATAAGCTTATGTTCAAAACAAAAAATAAAATCTGATGTGAACGCAGAAGAATTGAGCGTTTTTTTGATACGTACACCGTTGGAAATTGCTATAATGTACTATAATAAATACTATAATATAACTTAATAATAGTCACCCAGAAGATTGTTATGGTATGGAAATGAGCATTTTAAAATTTATTGCTTACATCATTGTTGAACCATTAAATATTGTTATTAACAAATGTTTTCAACAGTTCATTTTCCCTAATGAGCTGAAAATTGCGAGAATATCTCCCATATACAAGAAAGGTGATGTAAATGATCCTAACAATTTTCGACCAATAGCTATCTTACCAATGTCAAAACTTTTTGAGCATCTGTTGAAATCGCATCTTCTTGACTATGTGTACAAGGAAAATGTTTTCAGTAAGCATCAATATGGTTATGTAAGGAAATCCTCCAGAACTAAAGCTCTAATTGATCTACATGAGCAAATCATTGATGGTTTTAATGAGTCAAAAAAAATTTCGGCACTAATGTTGAACCTTACAAAGGCATTTGATTGTGTCAATCATAAGATTTGATTCGATATCAATTTGATTCGATAACACTGTTTCAATCGTACCTAGAAAATCGAAAACATGTGGTTCAAGATGGTAAATATAGATCGACTATAAGAAGGGTGGAAATCGGTGTACCGCAGGGATCCGTCTTGGGTCCTATTTTATTCCTTTTATATGTGAACGATCTTCCGGAATCTCTGAACATGTGTAAGACGATAGTGTATGCAGACGATACAACAATGATAAATATATCTAGTACAGTTGAAGAGCTACACGAAAATGAAGGTCTCGGTCAAAAGGTTGCATCAGATTGGTTTAAAACGAACAAACTTAAGCTGAATGAAAATAAGATACAAAAAATTTGATTTTAGTTCTAAAACAAATAATAACGTCTCGGCAGTTAAGTTATTGGGGCTGCAGTTTGAAAACTCTTTGAAATGGAATCTGCAAGTGGACATAATAGGAAAGAAACTTAGCTCAGTAGTTTGCCAATTTAGAACACTTATAAACCTAACAGATTTACAAACAGTGATGGTGGTATATTACTCGAATTTCCAGAATGTGATGTCATATAGCATTCTGTTTTTGGGAAGCTCACCAGGAGCCGAGCGTATACTCTTAATTCAGAAAAAAGCAGTAAGAACGCTATTCAAAGCTAATCAACTAGAAAGTTGTAGGCTACTTTTTATAAAATCAAAAATAATGTCCGTTTACTCGTTGTACATTTATAAATGTTTGATGTTCGTAAAAGAAAATCTGAATGGTATATTATGTCGAGAGGAGTTACATAACTACAGTACGAGAAATCAGAAATTGTTACAAATCCCTTACCATAGGCTGTCGACATGCCAACAATCTGTTTACTACCAAGGAATAAGATTTTATAATAAATTGCGGAACGACACAAAATTTCCTTTCACGAGAACAATTTAAACATGTCCTAAAATTACATTTTAGCAGCAACCCGTACTATTCCATACATGAATTCAAAGTACATTTTGTAATTATCATTTATTGAAATTGTAAACATACACTTGACGGCTTGTAGTTCTATGTTTTTTTGGGAATAAATTATTATTATTGTTAATAAGATTGTGCCTACATCTATCTTCAATAGACCAATACTTCTTCTATCTCAATCCGTCTCTATCCACTCTAGGCTGTAGGCCTCTTTCATATCTTTCCATGTCTCTTCCAATCTTTTTGATGTTAACTCTCCATGGCTCTTTGGTTTGTCTTTAGGTTATTGGCACTTTTTCTTGTAAACGTGGCCATATGTTGTTACCGATAATCAGCAGGATTCGAGCACTTTAGTTTCAGGTTTTCGAGGATGAACCCAAGTTTAGCCTTATTCATCTTGTTATTTCTGTGGCCTGGTTAACTTTGCCCAGCTTGATATAGTGACCAAGGTAGATGTAGTGTTCTACATATTTTATAATCTTCTATAATATAGTCTCTTGAAGGTTTATCTTTAGACCCACTTCTACTAATACTTTTGGGAGCTGCTTTAGTATAACCTCCTCTGGGTCGCTGCTTATAATTACGATGTCATCCGTGAATCTTAGCACATTCTTCTCCCAAGATACTTTCTCGCAGATGTCTTCTAGTAATCCCAGCAATTACATAAACCACTACTTATTATTAATGCTGCCGGGCTGAGGGGAGCGACGAGATTTATTGTAACTTTAGCCCTCAGAAAGTTTAGGGCAAATGTAAGTCTTTAATGAACTTTGGTATTGCTCCAAGGTATTGTGCCTTTATGTCGGTAGGTGTTAAAAGAGCTTTACGGAAAATGTTGTGTCTTAGGCGGCCTCTGGCGACGCAATTACACAGTATATGTTCAGCCGTTTCTGCGTCGTCGTTGCAAAGTCGGCAAGTTTGATCCTCTGCTTGGCCAATGTGGAAGAGGAGGTATTTTAGGGGTGCATGGCCGGTCAGGAAACCTGAGAGCGTTCTTAGATTCACGTTCGGTTTTATTTTACGACGGAGTTATCATACTCTTCGCTTATATGTGACCTGGAAGTTCTTTCCAGTGTAAGTGTATTCTTTCCAATATCTGAATTCATATAGTTGTATGTTGTCTTCGATATTTATATCGATTAAAGATTTTCCTTTAAATACTTCAACTAATATTCTCTGTTTGGTAGATATCATCAGGTAATCGATAAAATTGTAAATGGGTTCGTTCCATGTGTTTGCGTATTACTGCGTTACCAGTAATTAAATTTTCTGCTTTTAGTAATCCAAATAGAAAGAGATTTTACGAAAGATTAATTAGTTTATACACATCGCAACGTAATTGCAAATTCTAGTTCTTTAGCATCTCTACTTCTTTTCTCACAAATTATAATACGTTTTAGAGACTTGTAATGTGTACTTTGTATGCTACTCCTATGAAGGGCTAGAAAATGCGTTTTAAAAGTCCTTGTTACTTCATTATACTCAGAGTTGTCTTATATAGCAGCAATCAACGACTTGAACATCATTGATGTCAACATATAGTTTTAAGATTTTTATTATGGACTATCCATCATATTTCTTCCTGAATGCGCATGTGCCTTCTTCTAACACCACAAATGCTAACAACTTATTTCATTGTTAACGATACTTATTACTAAAATATTATTTGGACCAAAATGACCGCTCATTATAGTTTGTCCTTCTATTTGAGCTTTAAAGTTTTTAGTAGGGTTTTGATTAAAGTAATACTTTTTTGCATGTCTAGATAAGTTTTAATGTGAATAGTAGCCATTTCTTTTGTAATATTTTTTTAGTAATATCAGGATTCGTAAAAATACTTTTTAAATGTAGACACAGGTAGTTAAATGATCAAAAATTAAATTGTATGCTCTGCAAGGAAAGCACATACTTTTATTTCTGCTTACTTTGTGGCAGTATCATCATTCCTCCTATGGCGATACAGTATAACTATCTGGATTGAGTCGTGTTGACCTCTGCCGCATTTCAGCATTTCAGCTGGCATTCCATCAATTCTAGGAGCCTTAATGTTCTTGTAGCAGTCTGGCCGATTCAGCGCAATAATCACCTTTTAATTAGGGGTCCCAGTTCCAATCTAACAATAAGTCTTGTTTCATGTTCAGGTCTTCAGAAAAAGTTTCTAGGTGCTCTTCATTTCTTCTTGATCGTTTATTGTTTGTCCCGATGTTATTCTCGTTTTGTTACTTCGTGTATTAATTTTTTTAAGTCAAGATGTTCTTAGAGGTTCTTCCCCTTATGTATTTTCTGCCGGTTTATCTTGGCTCTAAACTTGACCTGTATCAACATGTGATCCGAGCCACAGCTTGCACTGCGGGAAAACTTTTTCATTTCAATCAAAATATTCAAAACATCTTCTGCTGATGGCATACCTTATCTTTTTGCTTAAAAAATTTACCTTTAATTTACCGGCTAATTACGTTTCGATTCTTCCCATGTGTTATAATTGGAGATGACGGTTTTGGTCTAATTCTGTATTTAATGAGGTTATTTCCGTATAATCTCGACAATATCAGGAAAAAGAGAATTATGCCAATCTATCATCTTAGAGTTATGATGCAAAAATTGCGAAATCTGTTATAGTAGTACTAAAATCTTTTTAAATACGAAACTTATTACATTACTTCTTCGTCAGTTTGTTAACAAGATCTCACGATTACACTTTGATATATTTTTAACCAGTATTATGTGATACTTTCCGACGAATATAAATCTACGCTAAGAGAATACGGTTGTCAAGGCATTTCCTGTGTATCTCCTGATTATTTTCAAAACAGACCGTCTCTTCACCCGACATCTCGTTCATCTTCAGTTGTTCAGACACCGCAGAACCGGTTCGATTGCACCTTGCAAGAGCGTGTTCGCATAATCACCCCGCCAAATTAATGCCTCCGGCTTTAGGGGGCCGAAAAAGAAACCGGATTCTCCTTCAACCGTGAGAGATGGCCTGGGGCTGTTAGCTCAAGTCTTATGCTATTGGTCGCTGTCGCGTGGCAAACCGAGTGGTCCTCCAAATAACCGCCTCATTTGTATTCCGTAGGAAGGAGACCCAAGTGTGGGAATTAAATACTGGTCCTTTCTCCAACACAAAGGGCTTGGAAAAGAAAACGAAGGGAAAGAAGGAAATGTCGATGGGATATAATTTATTTTTTTGTGGATTTATTTTTTTGGATGGCAGGATTTCCTACAGGAAAGAAGACGAGATTATATACGATGTTGTGAATCTAAGATAACTTGTTAAGCAATGATGAAACGTCCGAGATGATAAATAATAATGTCGTGAAATGTTTGTGGATTTTTTATATCTTGCGTGGGACTTTAACGATCATGTATTAAATTATTTATGTAGTTAATTACTTTAACAATGTGCAGTAAGTACGGTACAATTTTTATTGTTGTACTCTTTACCAGAATAAAATCTTCAATACCTTCCACGAATGATGTACCATACGACATTAAACCTAATCGAGAAACGGGTTATCTCTTAGAAAAATCGGAGAATGGAAATCTTAATCCTGAAGAACAGGGTGGTTACTTTGAAGGGGATATCATGATGGATCCTTTACAAAGTAGGGAGGGATTAGAAGGTGTTAAATTATGGGAGGGTGGTGTTATTCCATATGTGATCTCTCCGGCGTTTTCATTTACAGGATTGACAATAATACATTGGGCTATTCGAAAGTTTCATCAAAAAACTTGTATACGGTAAAGAAAATAAACTAATAGAGGAAGGTTTAATTTTAATTTTTGTTGTGACGCATTTTAGGTTTAGGCCAAAAACTGATGAAGATGTTGATTACATCTTTATAACTAATAATAAAACAGGATGTTGGTCACATATCGGTCGAATGATTGGGGAACAAGAACTTAATTTACAAGAACCTGCTTGTCTTAATTGGGCAAGAAGAGGAACCGCTGTACATGAATTGATGCACGCTCTTGGTATAAGTCACGAACACACAAGACCGGATAGAGACAAATATGTACAAATTCTTCATAACAATATTCGAGAAAATAGAATATATAATTTTAACAAAAACGAACATTTTATTAATCAAGTTATGCCATACGATTTTGGATCTTTAATGCATTACTCAATGTTTGCCTTCGGTAAAAAGGGGAATATGCTTACAATCAGACCTAAAATGACTAAAGAACTCGTAATATTACATAATACATTATTTTTATTTAATGTAACAGTTGATTCGTAGATACAAAGAAACACTCATAACTTTGAAATGGGGCAAAGAATGAGAATGAGCCATTATGATGTGATGCGCATCAATGAAGTTTATTGCAACTCGAAAAGAAAAGGAGTTGTGTTTTCAATTTGGAATGCACTAACGAATTCGATGTTCCCGATACATTATTAGATTATTTTAATAAACTCCCAAACACAAAGAATTTCGATGGTATAAAACCCGGACGATAAATAATGCAAACTAATCCCGTTTACCAATGGCCCATTATCCAAAAAATCCTCGCACAAAGGCCAAAAATTTTATAAATTACAATTGTACCCAGCCTGGCCTCATTTACTAAATGAAACGTCAAAGCTTTAATAAATGTTTTGTCGCCATTTTATGTCTCTTTTTAGCAAGTCATACAATTTTCGACTGATTGGCAATAATCACATAATAACAATGAACCCTCTCACTACGATTCAGTTCATTAACACAGACAAATTTATCTGTTACCAAGTTTTAATTTAAAAAATGATAACGATGATCTTTATTAAATTTAAAAAAGTTTAAAAAGGTTTTTATGTTAAAATGATATCTCAATTAATTGTTGAGATACGTAAAAATTAATTACCCTAACATTTATGCTGAATATATTAAATACTAAATAAATTTGCTTTAAAATGTCTTTTATTTCATGATGATATCTCCATTCGTTCTTTAGATACGATTTTCTAATATTTATATTTCTTATCTATAACAATCAAATATGCAGAGTTGGATATAAAACATCACAACAACGATGATTATAGAAAATAATAAATAATTTATGGTGCGTTAAATGTTCATTAAATTTACTTTAAACCACTTTTTGTTTCATAATGATATCTCAATTAGTTTTTGAGACACGTAAAATTAATTATCCTAACAGTTATGTTTAAGATTATCCAAGGTTGCAATCAAAAAATCATAGCTCCGAAATTTGAAGATACTAAATGAATGTTAGTTGCTTAGTTGCTTTAAATTGCTTTTTATCTCATGATGATATCTCAATTAGGTTTCCATCTGTTCTTTAAGTTTATAATAATCACATGTGCCAAGTTGGGTTTAAAAAATCATAACAACGATGTTTTTTGAAAAATAAAAAAATATTATGGCACATTATATCTTCATAATATTTGCTTTAAAATGTTCTTTATTTCATGATATCACCATTTGTTCTTGACATACGATCTTTTTAAATTCATATTTCTTATCTATCTATAACAATCAAATATGCAGAGTTGGATATAAAACATCACAACAACGATGATTATAGAAAATAATAAATAATTTATGGTGCATTAAATGTTCATTAAATTTACTTTAAACCACTTTTTGTTTCATAACGATATATCAATTAGTTTTTGAGATTTACGTATCTCAATTAATTACCCTAACATTTAAGTTTAAAGTAATCCAAGGTTGCAATCAAAACATCATAACTCCGAAATTTGAAGATTCGAACAAATCATCTTCAATATTCAAAATTTGGCGAATTCACATAAACCCTCAGAAATCACAACTGCTTCTGCCTTTTCATCGGACGTCTGAATATTCTCCGACTATCAGATTAGCGAACACATTGGTCCAGCCAAAGAAGACATGCAAATATTTAGGGATAACCCTTGATAATAAATTTAAATTTGATATTCATACAACAAAAGTTTAAATGAAAGTAATAGCACGTGCCAAGCAATTTAGTAGCCTGACATTTAAGAATAACGGTGTTAACATTAAATGTGCGATGCATATTTACAAGACAATATGTAAAACCTATCATCGACTACGGAGCCCCGTTGTTGTTTAAAATTGGAAATAAGTCATTGAAAAACATTCAAGTGGCAGAGACATCAGCTATTAGAATCATTACCAAATTAAGAAATACTAGAAATCCTCTGTACAATCCCTCTAATAAATCCCTAGCACAAAAGTCATACCAGAAAATGTCCTCAAACCTTTCCCCTTCCTTCCAACGCTCTGATTTTGACACCATTTTTAAAACCATCAATGAATTTAAACAATGATCAGCGATCTTTACATGAGCAGGAGGACCACGGTCGGCAGCCCATTTCAGTACTATGGCTAATGAGTGTTATATAATTTATTGTATGATATGTTTCAATATTTACTTGTATATTTACTGAAATAAATATCTTCTGTCTCCTTCTCATCTTCAATATATTAACTACTAAATAAATTTACTTTCAATTGCTTTTTCTTTCATGATGATATCTCAATTAGTTTTTGAGGTACAATTTTTTTAACATCTGTTCTTTAAGTTTAGAGGAATCATACGTGCCAAGTTGGGTTTAGAAAATCATAACAACGATGTTTTTTAGAAAATAAAAATTACACAGGCCTGCAAAAATTAATTTCATAAAAACTTCTTAGATTATTTAGGGTGATCTAATAGTTTTGAAAGGTGCTGAATCCGAAAATGACAACAGTTTTTTTCCATCACCAACCGTTTTTCCGCATCTCAACACAATAATCTGAAACTAACTGATATGAATATGATTATTACTTTTCCTCTTGTGAGTAACACCTGGATTCCCTCGATGAAGTAACCAGCAGTAGTCACTCATCATACTGACGTTCCAACTACCCAGATATCTCTTCTCCATGAGCTTAATATTCTGATGGAAACATTCACGCTGCTTTTCACTACTACTACCCATGTTTTCAGGGAAAAAATCTAAATAAGAATGTAGAAAGTGAACTTTTTTGCTCATCAGGCAGCCAAGATTTTCCATTTTTTTGAGAAAATCATCGACAATGCTGATATAGTTAGGTCCTTTTTCATTCCCTAAAAATCTAGTGATCACCTTTTTAAAAGCATTCCAAGCTTTTCTTTCAACACCTGAGATTGTGTACCGAAATTTCTCTTTTCTATACTTGTTTAGTCCAGTGTTCATTCCTTGCTCTGCTATCCCATTCACAAATGAAAACTTTCAGCATCATGTCCCAAACTTTCAGATCGCCACAAACTATCCAGTTATGGTCTATATATTTAATTTTATATAGCACCTCTTTCAAACTCTCGTAATTTTCTTTGAGGTGTACAGAATACCCTAGAGGAAAAGAAAGTATATTGGTTACCATTGTGGAGGAGTACAGCCTTCAGGCCTCTTTATGAAAAATCGATGAAAAGCCTCCATTTATCAGCTTTGTATTCAATTCCATACTTTTGAACCAAACCAGTAACATCACAACAGTAGACCAACTCGCTTTCTTGTTTGAAATAGTCAGTAAATCCACGATCTCTAAATCTGTACTGATAAAAAGATGTTCCAGCAGCCAGTCTTTTTTTTTCTTTTAATCTAGAACCCAAGAGTTCAGCATTCTCCTTGGTAAGTCCCAAGTCTCTCACCAAATCATCAAGCTGAGGCTGAGCAAAAAGTTGTGGGTGGCTTAGTCTGAAGGATCTTGGAAATTACAGTCATCTTCATTCACATCAGATTTACTAGAGCTCATCTCACCTAGCGTTGCTGCAGGCTGAGGTACAAGCGTCTTCAAATTTGCTTTAAAATGTTCTTTATTCTATGATGATGTCTTCATTCGTTCTTGAGATACGACTTTTTTAAATTTACGGTTCGTATCTATAACAATCCAACATGGATAGTTGGATTTACAAAATCACAAGAATGCACGTTGAAATATGAACGAAAAATTTTTGATTACTTTTTTATGAATAAATTCTATAAGAAAGAGGTTTTATTCAAGTCGGTGATCAAGAAAGAAGAAGTATTCAAACCAATTGTCAATTCAAGTAATAACGATCGATGGAGACAAGACAAAATATTTCCCCTCTTGCGATCCACTTTTACCTTTTCACAGAAGCACCAATAACGAGAACACGTGCGTCTGTAAACGGCAGTACCATTGTTCTGTTCCGACTTCGCGCCCTCCACGTTATATTGACACGCGTGCGAAATACACCGAGTGCAAGCAACTCGATTTGTGCAGTTCGTATGGGACGCCCATAATTGAACATCGATTTCGATTACTGCACGACGTCGAGGCACCAGTAAACATCCAATATTTGATTTTATAGAAATTTCTGTTCGGTTTGTGTACACAGGCCCAGGCAATGCACTACGCCAAAGAAAATATTGAACCGAGTGGTATCAAGAAATAATAACGATTTCACTGGATGGTCCAATGCAGGATGTCCAGGTGGATCGTTCCGAATAGATACCAACGGAATACGTCAGTTCATCTAGAAATAATTCTAATGGAATAATTCATGGACCCTTTGACGCTTTCCTTCGCCTCGGGTCGATAATCGATTCGACCCCTACCTCAGTTCGGGTATCTGGACTGAAACAACAAACATCGTAAAGGCGAGGTCTTCGCCGAGCTGCTTTACTCTTATTTTAATCAATTGAAAAACTATCCGCAGTAAAAACTTGGAGATAACCTCTCCCGCGGTTTTTCCGCCACGGAAGTGTTTCTTATTGCGGTGCTAAATCTTCCGTCTTCGACGGAGTTTTCCCTTTACTCCTGTACCGGCCGCTCAACACCCATATATCTATCGGTTTACGATCCTTCGGTACAGTTCTTGCCTTGTTTTAATCTTTTTACTTTATTTCATCTCACTGAAACAAAAATATTGTAACAAATTTTTATCTATTTTTATTCACTTGAGGAAATTAATAGCAAATAATACGAAATACACACTATTTAATCTGAAACATTAATTTTACCAACGAGAATCTATGGGTATTTCACGAGATATAAAACGCTGTTGAGATTTTTGACGATTTTTTTGGGTACCTGACTCTTGATGATTGCAACTTCATGTTATATATTTGGATACAAAATCGTATATTATTTTCAAAAACGTCGAAATTTACAGCAGCAAGTTCATGAAGTACGATTAATTAAAAAAAGATGCTAGTTATTACATTTGCAAATTAACTTTTCCAACATCAATTGCACTTGAAAACGAGGTTCGGATTAGTTTGAAATATGGATAAGATTAGATGAAATGAACCAATTTTAAAAAATATTTAAATGTATTTATACCGTGTTCGAACGATATTTTATTGTATTTAAAACTTTCTGTTAATTCATTAATTGCTACATACAAATTCAAATTTGTTAAATTACTTACTCAATTTTCTCCCATTTTTTTGTGGCACCGATGTAATTACAAAATTTGATATGTGTTGTTCCGTTTAAAACTCAAAATCGAGAAAATTATGATCGATATGAATCCTTTTGATAATGTTTCTTTGGAGAATCAAGTTACTTCAATGCGTAGTATCTTAATAAGTCCCATTAATACATTATCATTTGTGTAAATTGAGGTGTTTTTATTTATCATATCTTAAAAGAAAAGTTAATTAACGAAACTTTTAATGAGATATTGTTTGTTTTAATCCAATGTATAAAACGTTTCATATCAAGTTACTTTCTAGAGCTAAAAATATTAAAAAACGAAATTATGACTATTTGGTTAATATCATTTGAATAAATTGAATTATTTTCATGAGTGATATCTTAAAAGAAAACTTAATTAACGAAGATATTAATGCGATGGAGTTTGTTTTAATTCAATGTATAACACGGTTTACATTAAGTTACTTGGTCTTTATCATTTCAATAACTTGAGATATAATCATAAATGATATCTTAAAAGAATGCTTAATTATCGAAGATTTCAAGAGATGTAGCTAGTTTTAGTCCAATATATAAAACAGGAACTGTTCAATCAAGTAATTTGTTAGAGCTAACAATATTTGAAAACAAAGCTATAACTATTTGGTGTATATCATTTGAATAAATTGAAATATTTTTATGAGTGATATCTTAAAAGAAAGCTTAATTAACGAAGAATTTAATGAGATGTAGTTTGTTTTAATCCAATATATAAAACGTTTCCTATCAAGTTAGGTACTTGTTAGAGCTAAAAATTTAAAAAAACAAAGCATGACTATTTGGTCTGTATCATATCAATAAATTGAGATATATTCATGAGTGATATCTTATAAGAAAGCTTAATTAACGAAGATATTAATGAGATGTAGTTTATTTTAATCCAATATATAACACGTTTTATATCAGGTTACTCGGCAGAGCTAAAAATATTAAAAAACGAAACTATAACTATTTGATCAATATAATTTGTATATATTGAAATACTTTCACGAGTGATAGCTTGAAGAAAAGCTTCATTAACGAGGATTTTAATGAGGTGTAACCCGTTTTTATCCAATAAATGATATGTTTCATATCAAGTTACTTTTTACAGCTAAAAATATTAAAACGCGAAACTATGACTATTTGGTCTATATTATTTATATAAATTGAGATATAATGGTGAGTGATATCTTAAACGAAAGCTTGATTAATGAAGATTTCAACGAGATGTAGCTAGTTTTAATCCAATGTATGAAACAGTTCCTATCAAGTTACTTGTTAGAGTAAAAAATTTTAAAAACAAAGCTATGACTATTTGGTCTATATCATTTCAATAAATTGAGATATGTTTATGAGTGATATCTTTTAAGAAAGTTTCATTTAATCCAATAAATAATACGTTTCATATCAAGTTACTTGGTAAAGCTAAAAATATTAAAAATAACATTATGATATTTGGTCTATATCATTTGAATAAACTGAGATATTTTTATGGGTGATATGTTAAAAGAAATCTTAATTAACGAAGATTTAAACGAAGTATAACGTATTTTAATCCAATATATTATACGTTTCATTTTAAATAAGTTGATAGAGTTAAAAATATTAAAGAATGCGATTATAACTATTTGGTCAACATCATTTGAATAAATTAAATTATTTTCATGAATGATATTTTACAAGAAAGCCTATTTAATGAAGATTATAATGAGATGTAACTTGTTTTAATCCAATATATATCGCGTTTCATATCAAGTTACTCGGTAGAGCTAAAAGTATTAAAAAACGAAATTATGACTATTTAGTTTATATTATTTATATAAATTGAGATATAATGGTGAGTGATATCTTAAACGAAAGCTTGATTAATGAAGATTTCAACGAGATGTTGCTACTTTTAATCCAATGTATGAAACAGTTCCTATCAAGTTACTTGTTAGAGTAAAAAATTTTAAAAACAAAGCTATGACTATTTGGTCTATATCATTTCAATAAATTGAGATTTGTTCATGGGTGATATCTTTTAAGAAAGCTTAATTAACGAAGATTTCAATGAGATGTAGTTTATTTTAATCCAATATATAACACGTTTTATATCAGGTTACTCGACAGAGCTAAAAATATTAAAAAACGAAACTATAACTATTTGGTCAACGTAATTTGAATAAATTGAGATACTTTCACAAGTGATATCTTAAAAGAAAGCTTAATTAACAAATATTTTAATAAATAATAAGTCGTTTTCATCCAATAAATAAGACGTTTCATATCAGGTAAAACTAAAAATATTAAAAACATCATTATGATATTTGGTCTATATCATTTGAATAAATTGAGATATTTTTATATTTTTATGGGTTATATGTTAGAAGAAATCTTAATTAACGAAGATTTGAACGAAGTATAACTCGTTTTAATCCAATATATTATACGTTTCATGTTAAATAAGTTGATAGAGTTAAAAATATTAAAGAATGAAACTATACTATATGGTCAATATTATTTGAATAAATTAAGATATTTTCATGAATGATATTTTACAAGAAAGCTTATTTAATAAAGATTAGAATGAGATGTAACTTGTTTTAATCCAATATATATCACGTTTCATATCAAGTTACTTGGTAGAGCTAAATGTATTAAAAAACGAAATTATGACCATAATGATGACTGATATCATAAACGAAACCTTAATTAACGACGATTTCAATGATATGTAGCCAGCTTTACTCCAATATATAAAACAGTTCCTATCAAGTTATTTGTTAGAGCTAAAAATATTAAAAAACAAAGCTGAGGCTCTTTGGTCAATATCATTTGAATAAATTAAGATACTCTCAGGAGTGATATCTTAAAAGAAAGTTTAATTGTCAACAATTTTAATGACGTATAACGCGTTTTAATCCAATAAATAACATATCAAGTTATTTGGTGGAACTAAAAATATATCATTTGAAAAATTAAGATATTTTCATGAATAATATGTTAAAAGAAAGCTTAATTAACGAAGATATGAATAAAGTATAACTTGTTTTAATTCAATTTATAATACGTTTCATTTCAAATTAGTTGATAGAGTTAAAAATATTAAAGAACGAAACTATACTATTTGATCAATATCATTTGAATAAATTAAGATTTTTTCATGAATGATATCTTGAAAGAAAGCTTATTTAAAGAAGATTTTAATGAGATATAATTTGTTTTAATTCATTGTATAACACGTTTCATATCAAGTTCCTTATTAGTGCGAAAAATATTAAATCAGTATCCGAAAAATCCAATTTTGCTAAAATTATTTTTATTTTTAGCGCTTATTTATTAACAATTTGCAATATTATTTGCACATATATTTTAAATTCATTAATCTAAGTGAGCTATATTTACATAAAAAATATTTTTGTTTTTTTTATTATTTTTTTTAGATAAACGTGAAATCATATTTTATTTACTTTTAATCCTATGTTTTATTCCACCTAAAAACTGTCGTTTAAATTTTCACTCCGTAATTTCCCTACGGTCCTGCATAAATTAACAGTTTTCAATGTTCTTGGGAATACTTCACACGTTATAAATGTGGTCAT
The DNA here is from genome assembly GCF_000648695.1 of Onthophagus taurus. NCBI lineage: Eukaryota > Metazoa > Arthropoda > Insecta > Coleoptera > Scarabaeidae > Onthophagus > Onthophagus taurus. The sequence continues at coordinate 665,665 of NW_019286118.1, forward strand.
TATATTATTACCTTAATACTATTGTATATTGATTTGGGTTCATTAGTTTTTATAAACAATTTTATAATTATTATTCAATTTTCGATAACATCTCATAGCAATACATTTCTGTTATTACAACTGTTCTCTATTCATTAATACAGCATTAAGGTTAATGGTAATGTTGTTGATGGGTGGGTGCGGAAAGTTCTATTGAAAAGCTACGAAGGCAGACGGACAGAACTCCCTCATAAAAGCTGTTCGGCGTTGCGTGATAATAACTTCTCTTAACACCAGACCTCACTCCCGGCCGTTTTAGCTAGCCCTAGAGAAGATATTCTTGAGTCAGCTCTCTAAATTACTTTTGCATGGCTTTCCGGAACCCGGCATTTCAAAGTTCGCTCCCTCTTCCTCTGGTTTTTATTTCGTATTTTTCACAATTACTCGTTTCAAACAGAGCCGGGGTAATAAAAGTTTTAATTCGAGCCCAAGAATTCCCAGAGGTAAATATTTAAGAGTTCGATAAAAGGACGATGAATAAATAAAGGAGGCCAGGTGTAAATGAACTACAGACCCGGGGGCTTTTCCTTGGTGAATAACGGGGACAAGGGCGAATTAGTTAAAAATGCACCAAGCTCTGGTAGCCTATCTTGTTTACACATCGGGGCTATTTTTTTTCATGCAACAAGTACGTTATTTACCTCTTAATTTTGATTTATTACATCACATATGCGGTTAATAAGAAATTATTGGTTTAATTAGAATTACATATTAGAAAAGCCTATGTCAATAAATCTGTCGATTGCATTTTCGGAGTGGTAATCAATAATTTCGCAGGTTTTGATAATTTCTGTATTTGTTGTATTAATTTATGCGCATATCAGAGTGCTTTACCAGTCATAATATACGATTATCTCCCTATTTGCTAACGTTCAACGCATTTAAATTCGGTCTAAATTCGAAAACGCGTGTTCCTATACATTACGGCGTGTTTGCAATAATAACGTAAAAACATATTATATACACAGAGTATTAAAGACAAAATTGGTGTTAAATCAATATCTCTTATAATTACAAACTATTGATGTATATTTGTGTTTTGTATTTATACTAATACGATAGTGTAACTAACGTAAGTATGTTTGAATAAGGCCGTTTTAATTAACTGTAATGATTCTGAATTAACGTTAAGTAGATGAAATCCGCTTAAATGAAACAGCACCAAAGGTGCTTGATGTTAAACAGCAAGTAACATATTATTCGTGCAACACATCAAAATCTGTTCGTACGTGTACGCAAACCTTTTGTCCACGAGCTTAATATGTAATACGTGCGGAACAATCAGAGTGCCGCTCTGTTATCTACACATTTGCATTCAATTGCTCGACTAGGCGGTGCGTTAAATCCTGAGCACGTTTCGTTAACCTCGGCAACCAGTCCGATAATAAACTTTGAACCGATAAGGTGAACGAAACCGCAAAGTGTTTTATAATTTGAGATAATAAGCTTATTCAATCACTACTGCAATGTTGCATTGTTGCAAAAATTAAATTTTCAAGCTGTCTTTGTTAAATACGCAATAATTAAATATAACAGCTTTAAAAGAACTCAATCGAAATCAAGTAAATAATGATATTAAAGTTTTTACGAGTTATAAATCGGAACTAATTCATAATTGAAATGTTAAAATGTAGAGAGTGGGTATTGAATAAATAAAAACTTGTATTGTATAAGAAGAATGTGAACAGAAAAAATTTTTTTTGTTTGTTTATTTTTTATTTTCAGCGAAATGTTTGAAAACATGCAGTGTGCAAATGAACAGTACATTTCCGGTACATAAATGTATATTGTTGACTTGAGGCGCTAAATAACAAAATTTTCTCTTTCCACGTAAATTCATTTTCATTTTACAATGACTGCGTCTGTGAACTCTGCACCTCTAGAATAAATGTAGGGCGGAGAAATGAATTTTTATTTATTGACTTTTTTAATTAATAACTTAAAATTTATTGTTTCCAAAAGCAGAGTTTGACCAGACTTTTGAAAACCAGAGACCACGATCCGGTGCTCTTTGCAGAAAATATAGATGATCTTCAAAGACTTATACACATTTTTAACACAACAAGAAGGAAATATAACATGGAAATATCCGCAGAAAAAACAAAATGTATGATCTACGGTCAAGTAATAGAGCAACAAAGAAAATTTCAGTATATGGGTATGAATATAACAAGTTATAGGAGAAACAGGTGACAAAAGCAAATAAAATAGCCTCAACTAAATGATTTGAAGAAACAAACATATTCGATTTTTTGAGACAACTGAGATGAAAATTCTTAGGAGGATATCAGGGAAAACCTATAGAGATAAGTAAAGATATAAGAAATATATACAGAAAACATTATTGAATGGGCACTATACAGAAAACAATAATAGAACCAACATATGTAACAACAGAATAGCAACCAACAGACTTGTGCGAGTAGCAAGAGAAAAATCACCTGACCGCTGAATAAGTATTGGACGCCCAAGAAAAGGATGGAATGACAGCATATAGATGAGACCAAAACCGATGAAGGAACAGGCTTTAGCGTATTTTAGAAGAAGGAAGAAGATATAACGTTTTAATTGAAAATTTAAAAGTTATTTTTTAAGAATCAGAAACTGCAACTACCAAGATCTACCTTAAATAATTCAAGAACACTCCCCGCCTGGCGGGGAGGAAATTAAATATGTCCATTTAATTTTTAGAAAAAAAAATTAATCGGATTTTCGGTCAGCAGGATTAAAAGTAAAACAACTTTTTTAAAATGCCGACGATTACTTAATTAAAGCCAGAGATATGTTAAGTGACACTAATGTCTACAAGGTTATTAATAATAACTCGTTGATCTCTGTACAAAACAAAATCAATAATTTTGTTAATTTACTTTATGAAAAGGAGTACATTAACATCGGTGAAAAGAGACAACTTACAAATAATAACTCAATCCTTGCTAAGGCATACTTTTTACCTAAAATACATAAGGAGGGGACATCTTTGAGGCCGATCATATCATTGATTGGTGAGGCACATTGCTACAATTTTGGGTTCAACTATTAACAATAGAACTAACTACAAGTTTACCAACACCTTTCAGTTTGTGGATGAATTTAGGGGGATAACACCTTTTTGCTTGGCTTGAAACTTATTTTTGATACTTCAATTTTCACCTTTGATAATGTAATTTATCGCCGGTTCTGGCTCTGATGGTGATGGATTTCGCGTTGGATGAGATTTTGGTTAATAACAACTCGGGTTTTTGCATCAGTTTTATCAAAAGGTATATTGATGATTTGATCATTGGAATACATAAAGATAATATAGATTCAACGTTGAATTAGTTTAACAGTTTTCATCCAAGTATTCAGTTCACAATCGAGATCGATAAAGACAACTGCATTTCTTTCCTAGACACGAAAATGATAAGAAATGAAAATAATTTCATTTAATTTGACTGGTTTGTCAAACCAACGTACTCGGGACGCTATTTGAATTATTTCTCAAGTCACAATTTAAAACATAAAATTTTCACCGTAAAATTTCTTGGCATGAAGCATAGAGTTTCGACTATCTGTGACAATCAGTTTTTACAACAAAATCTTAATTTCCTTAGAACAAATTTTGTCAACAATGGTTATCCTCGTAAATTGGTTAACAAACTTTTGTTTTCAACGTATTCACACAATAATATCAACCAGATCAGTTTAACTAGTTCTGAATTAATTAATTCAGAGTGCTTCACTTATAAAAAGCTTCCATATATAGCAGGGATGGGCAAGCTCCTTGATAGTCCGAGCCATTTTTGAAAATTGGAAATTTTTCGCGAGCCGCAATTAAATACGTATATATTAAAAAGGTATGAAATTATATTTTATATACTAAAAAAAAGGACCCCGACTACATTTATCACAAATAATCTTTCAAAGAGCCGCATTTGCCCACCGTTGATATATAGGAAGGATCATTGACTGTTATGATAACAAATTAGGAAAAAATTTTACTAAACTTAACTATAGGACTGATAATAATTTTAAGTCCAACTTGATTTATTGTGTTTCATGCAGGGGTTGTGATGGAAAGTATGTTGGTCAGACCAGTCAGTGGTTGCAGTGTAGAATCTCAAAAGATTCAAGTGACTGTAGACTAAAAAAGTCCAGTAATGCTTTATCCCAACACGTTTTGGAGTGCGAACATGAATTTTATTATCGGGATGTAAAAATCTTCGGATTCAGATAGTAATTATCATAATAGGCTGTTCTTGGAGATGGTACACATCAATTATACACAGAATGCTGCAAATTTTAAAACAGATACTCAGAACGTTAGCAACATTTATGCTTATTTGTTTGCCTTAGATAGGTTTAACCACAATAATTCACCCAGCTTACAAGGTTCTAGTCCTAATAACACCTCAATTTTCAACTTTGACGAATTTTGAGATTTTACACCACGTCGAGTTATAAGTAAGTTATATTTTTTGCTTCTTAAATATTGTTGCTTGACTTACGTTTCGTCTTTGTAAGATCTTTTAGCAATAAAATGCTCTGAAGAAGATTGTAATCAACAATCGAAATATTAGCTATTTTAAAAAAAGTTGTTTTACTTTTAATCCTCTTGACCGAAAATCCGATTAATTAATTTTTTCTATTTGCTGCTCACGTTGTGGTCGATGATACTAGCTGTAATACATTTAATTTTTGACATATTCAATTGAAAGTTTAAAACGTATTGTTGATCTTCAAAGATTTATACATGTTTTTAAAACAACAGGGAGGAAATATAACATGGACATATACGCAGTAAAAACAAAATGTATGACCACATCTAAAAAAAAACATTGACTCATGGAATGGACATTTGCAGGGAGTTTTGCACAAAGCTAAGTTATCCTTGCGGACTTGTCACAGTTTTTATGGAATAAATTGGGGTCTTACCCATGAAAGAGTTTACTAGAGTCAGTACACTCTTTCAGGGGTAAGACCTTCTTTCAGTACACTGTGACTGTGGTTAGACCTATGATCACATACGGAGCGCAGCCTGGTATAGGAAAGTCCGACAAACTTCAGTTATCAGTAAACTTTCACGAATTCAAAGAGTGTCTGGATTAGCAATCTCTGATACGGTAAGCACAACGCACCTCTAGCACAACTCTAGCAATGGAAGTTCTGCGTGGTCTATCTCCTTTGCATTTGCATATAGAGAAAGTGGCTAACTACTATTTACAGATTTAATCAATATGCCCAAAACTGTTCCGACCTGTCCTACCTATGGGCTGCGGAAGACATTATAAGCACTGATACTGTACTATCAATGCCGTCAGATTTGGCGGGATCACTGTCAGTGATTACTGCACGAAAATCTCTGGTTCAGGCAGTTATTTGCATGAAGGGGTCGGAGCAGGAGTACACTGCCAGATACCTCGGATTAAGCAAACTTACAGCCTGGGTGCTAAAATCTGAAGATGCAAGATAGAAATCGATGGTGAAGTAATAGAGGAACCAAGGAAATTTCAGTATATGAGTATGAATATAACAGATTATGGGGAGGTAGAAAAAGTTCGGCAACAGATGACACACATATCAGCAACTCCAGAGTAACCGTGGGGGTGGAATGATACATTTTTAATTTTTAGTTTTTATAATTGAAAACTAGATATTGTTTTAAGATATTGTTCTGCAGGTTTTCTCGATGTATCTCAAGACTTTGATAAGGTGTGGCACAAAGCTTTACAACTCATACTAAAGAGAAAAAGCTCCATCCCCATCCACACGATTATCTTTGAAATCATATCTGACAGACAGGAACGTCTCATCAAAGTAGTAATTATTACTTAAAGTACCCAATCATTATTTTCTGCAAAACCCAAAACTCTTTAGAATTTCCTTACAATTTTGAATGTTATTTCTGCATAATTTTTTCTTGGGCTTCTAAGTTTCCTTTGCTGTTTTTGTCTGCATGAAACATTAACTTCTTTGGCAATACCACTTTTCAGAAGATTTTATGGTATATTGTACTAAAGACTACGAAAAAGATGAAGTGTCCGATTAAGCACGAGAACTGCTGAGGGTGAATATATGACGAAGAGGTTTAATTGAAGCTATGTACCATTAGAAGGTCTTTGGTCTAATTTATATTGAAGGTATTCATTGATCTCAATTAGTAAATGATTCAAGCTCATTGATTCAATTTAAAGTGTATTTAATAAACTTACCCAAACTAAAGGAGAAAGGATACTAGAAAATCGAAGGAAAAACGCGAAACTGAGAAGAGAATGGAAAGAGTATGGGTAGATACAAGGAAATTTGCAAAGAGGTTCTATTATTTAATAAGGAAGTGGAAAAAAAAGGACGAGGTAGACTAGAAAAACAAGGAGATTGAGTAAAGAAAGAGGAAAACAGGAAAGAAAACCAAGAAAGTGGGCAATAATGAGAAATGCGGGAAAGAGACTGAAAAAAATAAACTGGAAACAGAGGAAGAAAACTGTAAAGAGAATTGGAAGACACTGAGCAGGCATCGAGAGACACACGAAAGGACTGGTAATATAAGGACGAGACGGAACAGGATGAAAACGTAGAGTAAGCATTACATAAAGTACATTTTAAGTATTTCAAGTTCATTTTAACAGGAATAAGTATGAAATATGAGAGTTTTCTTTTAATTACTTCTCTTACTTTAACATTAATTTAAAAATATGCTAGTATACAGATATTGGAGCATAACACAAAAAAGTAACCTAAAATGCATATCCAATTTGGGCACAAAATGGGATTGAAGGCAAGTCACGGAAACATGCTATTTTCGTATGGTCGTGGCGAAATTCGGTAGAAACGCTGTGATTACTGCATTATTCTTTCAGAATATCCTGCTAGCGTATGCAGCGACTCTTGCCGCGAATAAACGCGCCCGACGCTCCCGTCCTTATTTAATTACGCGCCGAAAGTGCATGCGACATCGCGCGCGACGAAATTTCAGACCCGAATGGAATTCATACATACGGGATGAGGATTAGAGCTTAGTTTGGCGAGTTAGACGTGACTGGGTTCCGTCAAAAATCGCGTACTTGGGACTTCGCTCTTGTGAAATTGATCCGGACGACACCGGCCTCTCCACGTCGAGTCTTTGTAACGCCACTACGTTGCAATGGCGATATATTGACACTCTTTTCCTTTTATAACTTCAATACACATTGTAGACGTCTCTTATTACATCACATCCAAGTAAATAACTTGAATTACGATTTATATCACATCAAACTAGATTTTTTTTCCTGGAAACTTCAAAAAAATAATGATAATATTTGTATCATACCATAAACTAGATTTCTTAACCTTCAATTTAACATATATATATATATATATCTTATATATAAGAAAGAATTTCGATAACAAGCAATTTCTAATTTGTCATTAGCTATAAATGGTGGTGACAAACGGTCAATGTTAATTGATAATTGCTTGTTATCTTTTAAACTGATAAAAGTTTTAGGAAAACGTTTAATGACTTTAAATGGACCTTCAAACAAGGGGCGATACAAAATTTGTAACAAATAAATCTTTCTGGATAAAAGGTTTAATGTTGGAATGAAAAGAAGTGGTAACAGAAACCAAAAACCAAAAGAAAGCTATATAATGAAATTTATCAAAGATGGTCATGAGAAAAGTCAAAGATAGCCATGAAGAAGAATTTGTACCAAAGATCTAAATTAGAAGATTGACTTTTAATTTTAGATAAATGGTGTTTTTTTTAAAGATTGATTTTATAAGAAATATTGTAGTTCTTTATCGGAACTTTGTGTTTCTTTAATTGTTTTCTCAGAGGGATAAAGATTCTTGATAAAGTATCTGACACTGTGTTGCATTTTCCTTTAATGTAAGAGATTTCACAGGTTAGCTCAACTATGTAGTTAATGCATCTGGTTCGCCTAGGAGTTTTTTCTGTTTTTGAAGAGAGCGCAGTGATTAGGGATTTATGACCTGTGAAAATATTGAATTGTTTCAATTGTAAGAAATGTTTGAAATGTTCAACCGCGGCATACATAGCTAAGAGTTCTCTGTCAAAGGTGGAGTACTTCATTTGGCTGTTAGACATTGTTTTGGAAAAGAAGGCTACTGGTGAAGTAGTTCCATTGTTAATTTGGGAAACAACAGCTCCTATTCCTGTTTAGAAGTCTATTGGAGAAGGATGTGAGAGAAGTGTAACATTGACTAAAAAGTCTTTGGTTTTAGAGAAAGAATGTTCTTCTTCTGTTGTCCAGAGTGTAATGTTTTTGATTTTTTGAAATTGCAATTTATTTACTCGTCTATGTAGTAGAAACGGTGGTTAAAATTTAACATTCCTAAGAAACGTTGAAGTTTTTTACGGTATTTGGTTGAGGAAACTTGGATATGATGTCTATTCTTGAGTGAGAAGGTCGAATTCGTTTTTCTGATACTGTATGACTTAAAAAGTCTAGTGACACCAAATATATATTTATTTGGTTGTATATTTATATTATAACTGTTTAGTCTTTCAAAAAGAATTCTTAGATATTCTAAATGTTCATCTTCGGATTGACTAGCTATTAAAATATCATTTAAATAGAGAAAAGGAAAGTTAGACAACTTTGTTGATGAATCTCTGAAATGTTTGTGCGGCATTTCGCAAACCAAAAGGCATTGGTAAAAATTCAAATAGACCAAATGGTGTGGTTCTTGCTGTTTTGTAAATGTCTTCGGGTGAATTTGGTGGTAAGCCCGAACTAAATCAAATAGATGATACAACGAAGATTAAAATATTGTATGTGAGGCAATGGATGAAGATCCTGAACTGCGATATGATTAAGTTGCCTATAGTCTCAGCAAGGGCACCAATCTCCGGAGTCCTTTTTAGACCTATGTGCAAAGGAGAGGCTATTGATGAAGATGATGTAGGGCAGATCCCTAATGATACTAAAATTTCAAATTCTTTTCTGGATGTAGAAAGTTGTCTGAAATTTAGTCTTCGAGGGCGGTTGAATGGCAGATAAGAGTTAGTTATTATCTTATGTGTAATTTGATGATTGACATGAATGGAGAAATCGGGGGAAGAAGTTAAATTTGGAAAATTCTTTAGTAACATTTTGTTTCAAAAGAGAAAGTAGCAGAAGTACGTGAGAGGAAATTTCAATATAGTTTAAATCATAAATATGACAAACTAGAATCTATAAGCTACAATTTATCACTTTTTGAAAATTCTCGTATTATTGTTATTTATAAATTTAACAATTTCTTCTTTAATAATTTCTTTCTGGAAATTTCAATTATATTATTTAACAGTTTTTAAATCACATCATAAAGTAGCTTCAATTTAACATATCATATCATGATTCTTAATAATACTGTGGATATGATTTTTAAAAAATCTCGTATTATTTTTGATTTATAAATTTAACAATTCCTTTTTTAATAATGTGTTTCTAACTGTTTAATAAGGTGCTACTGACTTATTGGCACACTCTGTATATAAATTCTTATATATAGCTTGACATGTACCAACCCCTTTCATGCTTTATTCTCGCCATCTCATCTCAATAGGCTTCGTTATATACGAGATCCTATTATTTGCTCCACTACATGCCGGCGCAGCTTCCGCAATACATATATGCAAACCTCATAAATTGAACCCCGTTATAAACAACGACATGGATTCACGTCGCGTAAAGTGGTAGTAGCTATAAGTAATTGAAAGTCGACCAAAAGCACTCGTCTTTCGATTACAATTCTCCACGAGGGGACAGCTTTCAGCCAAAGCAGTGTTAAACAACGGAAATATGAAAAACAATAGAATCACCCTACGATCCCTGCAACGGCACGTTCGCTGAAGAGTAATTACGTCTGGGGAGGGTTAACATAGAACATCGAACGTGGACTTGATATAGTGAAATAGTAGTCTCTACCGGAGCGTTCTAGTTTCACTTCCAATTTCTGAGGGAAATGCGCTTAAACATAAAGGTGTGCTTTTGGACTGGAAATTACCGGACCGGAACTTGTTACCTGTTGGTTATGCACGGCGTGTAAATTCCAGTCATATTTCCATGTAAATGGATTTGTACGAAATCTCTATCAAAAGTATTTCTGGAATTAATCAAGTTGATTGTTTCATAAAACACAGCAATATTTTATATTTCAAATAATTAAATATATTTTATTTCATTAAATTGTATAAACAAAAATGAAAGACAATCAACAAATTAAATTTCAAAATCATTTGTTCAATCGTGCCTATATTTGCTTATAAACAGAGCGCTTACTGCAAGCGCAACTTGAATTACGTAACATTTCGAGCGGTTAAGCAGTAGCGGGCGGAATTTATTGGCAGGGCCGGCTTAATCGGATTTCAACGCAGGTTGAATTTTAAATTACAACCGTTGCAAAGTTGGGGTGGGACAGAGTCGCATCGCGAATTATTTTTTGAATGGAATCATCGTTTTTCGATCGGTTCAGATTTTCCTGGCGCAATTACGTTACCGCCGTCGGGCTTCCGCCCACGCAGTTAAATCATAGAGTCGCGACGCCGGATGTTCAATAGTTATCTTCCGAAACTGCTTGCAGGTTTATCAATTCGACAAATTTATAGCGGCAATTGTGCCGCATTATTCCCTGATATACGACCGTTGCCTGCGTTTTTACCCGGTAGGATCTATCCCGTTAAGAAGATATATCGAGACTACTTAGCCAATCTGAGCAAAGCTTTTTCCTTTACTCCGATGGAAAAAACAAAATACGATATTGGTTGCGGTTAAACTTTTCTGACCTCTTTCGAAGAATATTACATTTTTCGTTCTTGGTAATAAATAATTTTAATTTAATATCTACCCTCGTAATTACTATATTAACACTGCAATGCACCCCACATAAATATATTTTATTACACCAACACATCAGATTCACACGCATTCACTAACATATAAACAAACCTGTGTTGCATGGTTTCATAACGCGAACCAAGATTACAAATTATAGGGAAAACCGAACATTAACGAACCTCTGCTGAATATATTTCTACAACGTTGCACCGGGTGTTTGTAATGCGGCTATTGCGTGCGTATCACCGTTTCATCCGCATTGGAAAAATTATGGACATTAAAATTGCAATAATCAGTAACATGTAGTGTATAGAACTAATGACGTGACTCTTTTCGGATCATCGTAGAAGGAGAGACGTTGGCTGGTCATCGCCTCTTGCGGGATGTTTGCTGCGAGTTCAACTTTTATTAAGTTTCGAGTTTTATGCCGCAATTAGTGGGCGAATTTATGGTTCCGGACCGACGAGGCGTGTTTTTGCGGTGGACTTGAGCCGCATCGGGGTCGTGTAAACATGTCAGCGCGCGAGAAGCCGAAGTCATGAGATATCGCCCGATCTCGCCATTCAAGATGAATCGATTCAATTACGCGTTGAATTTTTTCGAATTTTTCCATAGTTTGTGGATCTACACGATCCTCACTAACGAACAAAGGTTTCTTTAAAAAACTTCTCCAAAACAAAAAAGTTAATAACACAGCTCCCCCATAATCTTTTTAAATATCTAATAAAATAACACAAGTGTTCAAACTTTTTACACAAAGTTCTTTCACCCAAATAACGATTTATCGTCACTTGAGAGTTGTCCCACGTTTTCGATTAGTCGAAAATCTTCGTGATTTGACTCAGGCCGCATGCAATGTTTGCCATGTTAAAGAGACACGTTCCGCATAAAATATGCGCGCGCGTTAAAGTTGTAATAGAGAGAAAAGTCTCCAAAAAAAAAAAAGAAACATAGTAGGAACGCGTTCGGCATCCCAACTACTAGCAATATGTCACTCACGTATAAGTTCCGGAGGCGGCGACCAGGACAGTCTAACTCACTTAATCTGATTAATAAAAGACGTTTTTGGGTTCAACGCGCACCCTCGTGCTTACCTCGGAACGAAACAATAAAACAATCTTGAAGAGTTTCCATAGGGGAAAACTTTGTTTACGTAAAAGAATGTCATTGTTTACGTTTATATTGTTATTTCATCAAATCACGAGCCACAATTTAATTGCATAATGGAATTCAAAACAAATTGATGAGACTTTAATAGATTGAGAACGCTATAACTTCTATCACGATTAAGAAGGCATTAAAAAACAATTCATTTTGGTTCCCTATCCAGGCAAAAAGTTGTCACTAAATTAAATACTGATAAAAGACTGATAGGTTTTTGGGCACTTTGTACAATGGTAATAAATGCTTTTGGAAGTGGAATTTATTATAATGATACACAAGTAGTATAGATTGCTAAAAATACACAAAAACCGATTGAACCCTCACTCAAGACTTAGAAACGGTTCAAAACTATCTTAAGATTATCGTTATATACGGAGACTCCTGTTACATATAATCCGGTCACATTTGTACCATATTTATGGTGTATCTGCTTTCGTCTGATACGCTTTTGCAAATCTTTACCATATTTTTCTGTCTTTAGCCAGCATTCGCGCCACATTCCATGTTGTTTACCTATCAGTCAACAATTCCGCTATTACTTCATCCCATGTCCGCTTAGGCCTTCCCCTTTTTTTGTTTTTCCCAATTTTTGCTTCCCATATCTGCTTGGTTTATCTTCTTTTTGCAATTCGTTGCAAATGTCACAATCACCCAAGTTGCCTTTCTTCTGTATATCGCATTATTGATGTAACTCCTAAGTACCTTCTTATTTCAGTGTTCTTGATTTTGTCTAGTCACGTTCAGTTCTGATACGTCTCAGGAATTTCATTTCTGCCGCTTGTATTTTGTTTGTTTGTGTTGTGTTTGTATACCTTAAGTTTTGTTTTCCGTAATATATCTTTCTTACCATTAAACTTGTTATTCATGGAATAATATATCTGCACCACCTTAGCTATTCTTTTATTTATTTCTGCTTCCTGTGAACCATTTACTTCTATTGTTACTCTTAGATATTGGAATCTTTCCACTTGTTCTATTTGTGTTCCTCCTATTTGCATGTTCATATCTACCTGTTGTTCACTTATTACTATGACTTGTTTTGTTCTTGTTCATTGTCATTCCATAGTCCTTCAGTATTTTGTTCCATGTATCAAGATTCCTTCCAAGATCTTCCTCTGTTTGTGCAATTAGTACTATGTCGTCGGTGAAAGCTCCCTCGGATACTACAACTCTTCGTAAGTTCATCTTCGATCTTTTAATTATGTCGTCCATATATATAATGAAGAGTGTTGGACTCAAGTTTCCGATGCTGTGTTATTGGCGATAACTATGTTTATATTGCTTTCATATTATTATTATTATACATTAGTTTTATTAGTCGGATTAGCTTATTGTCTACTTTTCTAACCCTTAATATTACCCACAACTCTCGGCACCCTATCGAAAGCTTTCTCAAGATTTATAGATGTTAAAAATACTTTTCTCTTCTCTTTTGTCGCTTTTCACACTATTTATCTAATGGAGACTATATGATCTTGTACATTCCTTCCTTTTCTAAAACCTCTTTGTACCTCACTTAGTGTCGGCTCTCTTGTTGTTCTAATCTGTTTATCTATGGTTTGTTCTAATATATTCATTCCATATGCTGATTCTATATATTCTTTCTATGCTGATTAACATTATACCCCTATAATTGTTGCAGTCCCTCCTATTTCCTTTATTTTTGTATATTGGTACAACTTGTGATTTCTTCAAGACCTCTGGTATTTGCTTTGTGTTCCATGTCGTTTTATAGATTTCTAGCATTACTTCTGTTCCTTTTTGTCCTATGTACTTTAGTATTTCTGTTGTTATCTTGTTCCAGCCTAGAGCTTTTCTATTCTTCCGAGTGTTTATTGCTTCCTCCAATTCAACAAGTTTTATCTCATCTGTTTCATGTTCATTCTTTTCTTCCTGTTATCTAATTTTTGCTACATTTGTTTCTCTGCACAAATCCTCTTGGAAGTATTCTCTCCATCTATCTATTATTTCTTTTTCATCTATCAATATCTCTCCTTTTTGTTCAGGTCGTATATCATTGCACATTTCCATTCTTGCTTGTTTTAATACCTTATAGAATAACTTTTGGTTCCCCTAAACATATTAGAAACATATTAAAAATATTATTACGTTCTTGTACGAGCCGTTTAATGGTCTTCGTGTACGTAATGACTTTGAAGTGTTCCTAATGAAGAATTGACTTTCTCGAATATATTCCAAACAAGTCTAGTGAGAGCTAAACAAGCGCTCTATTAGACGCGAAAACCTTCTATTGTGTCAATATGGAAGTCTATATAGGTTTACCTGCAACAGGTCCATTCAAGTTAAGCATTGGACCACGTGATTTAGTGAAACGTTTAGTAATATTAATATCTAAATTAAGACGTAACATAACTTAATCCTAAATCTTCTTATGATTGGCTTTAACACAGATTCCTAAAACACAGATTCCAGTAGACATTGAGGATTAAAAGAAATAAATAAAAAAAGAGATGCAGTGACCTTGGATAGCTTTAGATTATGTTCTGATATACGTTTCAGAGAGTTTACCCGGATTTCAGGTTACTCGATTAGCCCGTCCTCCGGGTAAGCCGGACGAAATGGAAACCCATCACGAAAATACTTGGTTTTGTGGCTCCAAGAGATGACTCCGTCGAAGATCTTCAATCTGACGGGGCTATAGTACCGTTCTTTTCATCGTCTTGTTCGTGAAACAACCGGTTTGCGTTTAATTGCATGTATCTGTATTCTCTATGTTCGATACCACCGGTCCATCTCCCACGGGAACCCTATGAATCTTTTCTTGATAGTATATAACATCTGCGATCAACTGAAGATATACACGTAGTCTACATCACTTACGAAAAGATTGAATACCAGAGAAGAGAATGCTAACCCTTGTGGCACTACTGTTATGGTCCATGGCAGTAGCTCGGTGATGTTATTGTATCTCCTCTCTTCCACCTGAGCTCGTCGTTCTTGCTTTTCCACATCTCTAGTCTCCAATTTCGTCCACAGTATTGACTCTTCTTTGTTCTTCTTCTGTTGAGTACCCTAGTCTGATATAATATTCCCTTCTTTGTTGTTGCCATACTCCCCCACCCCAGTCTTAATCTCCCTTCAACACTCTTCCAAAATCTTAAAGTCGCTTCTCTGTTCCAGCCCATCCTAGTACTTTATCGCCTTTCCGCCTGCTTCCAGCCTTATCTTGTCCAGCTTCAACTCTTCTCTCACTATATATCCCGGAGTCTCCCTGCAGCTACTCCCTCCGGAGCAGGGGCTAGCAGGGAGTAGCTCGGTGATGTTCAACTTCTAATTGGAACGTTCTTTCATGTGAGAATGACCAAACGAGCTATAACATACGAGACGATATACCAGCGTGATGCATTTTGAATAGCAGGCCATGATGCCAAATCTTGTCGAACGCCTTGGTGGATGTATCTAGGAATACTGCATCAGTTTATTCTGGGCGATTGAATTCTCCGGAGATGTACTCGATGAGGTGGAGAAGCTCCAGGATGGTGCCGTGTTGAATCAGAATCCAAACATTCAGTTCATCTACTTCCTCTGCCAATCGCCGCAGAATCCCGTCTAGCAATTTGGTAGGACAGATTGTCCTGGTTTTAAAATTTATTAGTACTTACTTTCTAAATATAAAAAAAAAGATGTGTAGCGAGTTCATTATTTACATCTCCTGAGGTATTACTTGAAATGCTGTTTCTTAAATGTTATTCTGCAAGAATCAGAACCAAAGCAGTTACCAGTAGCCACTACACATGGCATAAAATTGCCAATTACATTCGATTGAATTTGAATGCAATGAATCTTAAGAAAGTTTACAAGATACTAACAAAACATGCAGATCCTTATGAGTTAAATACTTTCTTTGTCAAATTTTATCTCACTGTTATACACATTTACAAGTTTCAGTGTATTCAAGATTCGTTGTTCCAAAGAGATTTCAGCTCTTTTTAGCGAAAGATGCTCTTTGCCGAAGATCGGTTTTTATTCATTTACTGTACCATTCACACTAAACTAATAAATTATTGTATCTACAATTAATGAATATTGCTGGTGCCAACCATATACTACGTGCCAAAAAATTGCAACGCCTCGAAAAAGATGACTCACTAAGCTAGAATTCGTTACAACACAACTGAATGTATGTATAAAGTCGGTGATGAAACATCATATCGATACACAAAGAACTGCAAGTTTTTATATGGTTTTTTTGCTGTAAAACAGACAATCTGTAACAGGAATGTTAAAAACTGCATCGCAAAGTAAATGCCATTTGGTGAGTTTCTTCGATTGTTAACAATGCTTAGAATTGGTAGCAGATCGCGGTTTAACCAATTGTCTGACTTTGAAAGAGGGCGAATTGTTGGCCTACACGATGCAGGTATTCCGTCACGTGAATTTGGTCGAAGATTGAATCGAAACCCTTCAACAGACGTCTTCCTTTGACGGAACTTTGCAAAAGAGCCAGACTTCTACGGTGCCAAGAAAGGCAACGTTATATCGATGAATGGGATCACATACCTGAATACCTGATCGACTGGTAATGGTAAGAAGATTCCGTGGCGAGGGGCGCAGTTTGGGTTTTGCCCTTTGAGGTCACGGCTACCAAACACCTGGTATTATGGTATGAAGTGCCATGTTTAAATGCACACCATTACATCCATTAGGTTTTACAGCCCGTTATAATTTCCAACCTAAGCTAAACGCACGTCATGTTTCACCAAGATAACTTCATATCACCCACATCTGTCAGAACTTCCTACACAAAGAACCTTACTTCGTTATTATCTACAGTAAGCCTGGTATGATATTCCACAAGATACCATTGATCATCTTATTCAGAGCTGCTTCGCAGAATTAGACAGTGTATAAACAATGATGGGGATTGTAATATTTTATTGTCATAATTTGTTTGTATTTTTTTTAAATTGTTATGATTTACTGAAATAAATACAAATTACTTATAAAAATTTCAACTTTGTGACTCAGCTCTTTCCATGTTATGGTATTTTTTTTATATGCAAAGAGAATTTAGTTAAAAAAATATTAGTCCATTTGAAACCTTGTGCTGCGTTTACTTTGGTTTTGAATGAATCTACAAATATTTACGATAAAGCAGAATTCGCTGTTATATTTAGTACCTGTTATTGAAACATCTCGTGGTATCGATGTTAGAAACTCAATTTATGAAGTAATTAAGACTTGAAGTGCCGCATAATAAACTTGTTAGGATTCTAAATTTCCTGGATTCTTACCAGTTTGATGAATAATTCACAGCGAGTGTCTCATAGCGAAGTACTTCAAATACGAAATAGTGTATAAGATTGTTTTGTAGATTGTGAACATAATTGAACCATATCAAGTAACTTGTGGTTACCCAAATAATGTATTTGAATAATTTATTTTTGTCAAAAATTGTTGAAAAAAAAATTAACTAAGTCAATTAATATGTATAGTACATGGGATAATTTGGTTCAAAGTTGAAATCATACAATAAAACAGGATGCTATCTCTGGTCGTTACTTAAACCGACGAGGAAAATGTGAATTTTCCATCGTGGGCAACTTAAAGCGACCAACTTAATTAAAAAGTTAAATTTGTTCAGGAACACCAACACCATTTACGAATAGCTTGTCGAGCTCTAAGCTGACGCTACATGGTCTTAGATGGCGCTAAGACTTATTAAGACCCTTTTGAGTGAATAACGCGCGCCCAACTCTATCTTAATAGGGCTATACGAGCTTTCGACGGCCGTGCACACTTTAATTAAACGCATTTCGTTCAAGACCAGATCAAATTTTCTAGAACCGACGCTACTTACGGCCGTCATTTTAATTCCGATTTTTCATGGCGACGTCATTTAAATTTTTACGAGCGTGGGCGATGCTGCGCGACTCCATTTCCATAATTTCGATATTTACGCGCAAAAAGCCATTTCCGGGATCCGCCTTTGCGGATTTCCCAACCGGAAAAATCGGGATATTCCGCCATATCTGCGACGCGCGTCCTCCTGTAAAGCTCGTAAAACGGTTCGTGCTAGATCACATTCCGGCGTGCCAGTTAACGGTGCGAATTTCAAACGACAAAGTGACGCTGTCACCGTTGTGTTGTATTGGATGCCCTTGTATTTGAGGATCGTTAGATCTCTCCACGTACCAGCTACGAAATTCAATCTAAAACCTAAAAAAAAAGTACGATTGAGTTAAAAACCAGATCAATCGAATTTGGTAACTTCCCTTAATAGTTCTAATACAAAAAAAAATTAAAGGTGATTTTAATCGAGCTAGAAAGTTAAATTTCGAATGCAGCAATCATCGACAGGTGAAAATACGATCGAGGCAAATATTTGCATAAAGGCGTTAATAAAATGCGACAACAATTTCAACATCGATTGGCGCGCTTCGAATTCCGATCGGATTGAAGCCCGAGGTCGTCGGTATAAATCTAAGCAGGTCGTTTAATAGGCTTATTGCGACATTAATCACGTTCGGCGCAAATTTGACGGGCAATCCGCGCGTCACCTGTCAACCGACGACGTGTCAAACGTCGCGGAAAATCCGCCACCCTCCACACCTCACCGCATATCGTCCAGAAATTTAACGGCTCGATATTTGCCTCTGTACACGGACGAAACTCGAATCGTATAGCGCCCCACGTTCGGCCAGATAACGCAAACGAAACGTTTTTAATGAGGCCGGAATTTCGGGGCCATCGACAAACCCCGATATTTTATTCGACCAGAGATAAAAACGATACCTTTTACGAACTGGGCTGTATTTTGCATACGACCCTTTATGCATATCTTCATCGAAAATCTACCGACCAACGGTCTATATCTGATCCTTATTTTACGTGTTATCTGATAATGTCATAAAAAATTATTACTTACAAGGTTTCTACATTAATAATTTTTTTTATTATTATAATTAATCTGTAATAGATATAGTATAAAATCTTCATTACTTTTATTATTTAATTATAGTTTCATAATTCGAAAACTTGGTTATACGTTTTGAAGAATTTGATTGATAAATCTTGAAGAAATTTTTGCATAACACTGACCTATTTAAAAGAAATTTAGTTTATCAAATTGTATTCTGGATTCTGGTTTCGCGGGAAAGCAGGCTGCACCGCCCGCAGTACTTTGACCTCAGGAGATCCCTTGTACTTACTTCCCTCTTTTGGTCAGCATTAAGGTCCTTCCAGCCATATTACCTTGGAGGCAAAGGCTAGAATTTGTCCTGGTTGTGCTGCCCTGATTCCACTCATGCGAATCTGGATATCTCCAAAAATGGATAACCTTAATGTTTGGAGGGCCACGCAGTCGCATAGAATGTGTTCCGCCGATTCTCCTCCTCACCGCATCCTCCGCAGATGTCGGTGTCAGTTATTCCCATGTTTAGTAAGTGCTTCTGTAGATGCCAGTGTCCAGTGATTAGACCTATGGCCAAACGTAGGTTCTTCCTGGACAGGCTCATAAATAAATCTGTTCGTTTAGGGTCAGGGTACATCAGAGCCTCCTAGGCTTGGCGACATCCTGGTGTCCTGTCCCAGTAAGTTAGAAACTTCTTACGTGTTTCCTCTTTTTGAAGCTGTATTAAAGACCTTATTGTTGGGGCAATGAATGGTTCAGGCGATCCCGGAGGTTCGACTGCAGCTTAGCTTGCTAGTTTGTCCACCATATCATGAAGCTTATTTCCCGAATGACCCTTCGTCCAGCAGATCATAATCTCATTGCTAGCGGCTGCCTCACAAAGATTGTTATGGCAGTCCTTAAGCAATGAGCTTATCTGCAATCAGAATATATTATAATTTTTTGGTTACTAATTTCTTGGAAACTTCCTCAGCCGCCAGAGAAATGGCCACCAGCTCCGCTTGGAGCGCGGTGGGCCAAATTCCCAGGGGTTTAGAAACTTTTATTGTTGGTTCGACGGAATAAACCGAAGCTACGAGATCCGTCTACCCATAATTGGAGGACTGTTTCGTCAGGCATGGATTGTTCTCCTACCTTGATATCATACGGTCGCTCGAAGATAAAACGCGTTGGAATCGTGTCTACCCTGCCATTCAGGAGCGACTGTTTGCTACATGCCTCCTCCCATAGCTAGCTAGTAAATTTACCACATTTATAAAGTTATTTATCGTTAGCTGTTCGCAGCCGGATCATTGTTGCTATCACCACCTTCTCAACGTGATAATTGAGAGGAGGAAGGCACAGTACATTCTTCATTGCTGGTGTTGGTGTGGTTATCAGCGAGCCTGTAACGTAAAGGCAAGCCAGACGTTGCAATTTTTGTAGTTGCAAAACAATCGTTTTATTTCTAACTCTTGGCCACCAGTTTACGGCGCCGTAAGTTAACATTGGACGTATCCCTGCAGTGTATATCCACAGGGATATTTTGGGTGTTAAATCCCAGGAGGTCCCAATGGCCCTTTTGCACTGATCGAACGCAATGCGTGCCTTATTTATCTTACCTTCGATGTGCGGTCTCCAAGTCAGCGTTTTATCCAGGGTTAACCCCAGATACTTCACTTCATTGGCAAAGCGCAAGGGAACTTGCAAAGTCACATAGGACGTTTTCGAACTTCCCGTGAACCAAAACGGCTAGATCGTCTGCATTAGCGCAGACATCAAATTTTTCAGCTGAGAGTTGTCTTACAAGGCTGTCCAGGGTGAGATTTCATAACAGGGGTGATAGTCGTTCAACGATCGCTCTTATTTTATTGTCGTTATTATTATTGTTATTATCAATTACATGAACTGCCCTTTTTGAGAGCATATTTCGAATCCAGTCCACTAGTGCAGGCTGGACTCCTTTGTCTCTACGGATTTTATTAATTGTATGAAAAGCTGTCCTCTCAAAGGCTCCTTCGGTGTCTATAAACACTTCGTGAGTGGACTCTTTGTAGTCCAAAGATCTATCGATACCTCCTACGATTTCTTGTAGGGCACTTTCTGTTGATCTTCCCAGAGTGTATGCATGGTTTGGTTGCAGGGGAAAGCTTTCCAGTTTCGTTTCTCTTATATATCTTTCACATAGCCTTTCAAGTGCCTTCCCGACGAATGAGGAAAGACTGATTGGTCTATATGATTTTGGATCAGTGTAATCTCTCCTCCCAGGTTTGGGGATGAAGACTACCTTTACTTCTCTCCAGGATAAGGGAACATAGCGGAATGCTAAGCAACCTTTGTATATCTTTAGTAGGTATGGTAGTAATTCCGCCATATACCACTGTAGTAGTGCAGGTAGAATACCATCAGGACCGGCAGATTTAAATGGTGAGAAGGACTGTATGGCCCAGCCAACTCTGGTTTCAGTCACCACAAGATTAGCTAGTCCTCTACCGTTGGATTCCATACAGGTTCTTCTTCCCATATCCGGTTGTTGGTTAGGGGTTAGGGTACACCCTGAAAAATAAGAGGTCATTAGTAAACGTATACTTTCAATAAGATTGACGGAGTAATTGCCATCCCAGTCTGTTAGTATCAAATTGTAAAAATTTATAATAATCTACCCGCCAAAACAATCCAACTGGCGGGCGTTTCCACTTTTAAAAAGCGTATATTTAGTAGCTTATTTGATCAATAGATAGCCGAGTTTAATTTTCAGATATAGTGGAGCAGTGCTTAAGCACTGAACTTCGCCTTTTCATACTTACACCGTTATTCTTTTTTCTTCGTTTATTTGTTGCCCCATGAGTATGAATAAAGGTATTATTATCATTATTAACAGTTCCTATTGATTAGAACTGTACTATGTACACCAGAAGCTCGAAAAGATGTACTTTATACTCTTAATTTTTTCAAAATCGTCCTTACAAAAGGCAACAAATCTCTCAACAACAAACGTTGTTCACTTACGTTACTTGATATCTTTATTGTCGTTGGAGATTAGCGGAGTATTAAATACACCGTGAACAAGACAGTTCAGAAAAAAGTGCATGCTCAAAAGTTTTACCAAACAAGATGTATACTTCCAAGGAAGAGCAAAAAGCATCAAGCAAAAAAATGTCCAAAGATAGACTCACCAGTATACAAAGTACACCAGTATATAAAGTGTTTATGGTACACTTTCTTTTTATTTAAGGACTAATACTGGTCACCAATGATCAACCATTAGTTTATCTACAGGGTGTGTCAAATGTCTAGAATATAGCTAATAACTTCGCCATTTGTGGTTTTAAAGAAAAAAGTGTCTTTATTAATTGTAGCGCATTTTTTGGCGATATTTGCTTGTTTGCATTGTTTTTTGTTTCGTTGCTATGGCAACCAACATTGTTATTTTAATTGGAATGCATATATTTTTTACATATTTTAATGGAGGATAAATCCCTCCACGCGATGAACATATCAAATCATATGCGTTATAATAAAATGCATTTTCTGAAAATATTAAATTAGTAAATTAGAATCAAAGTAGGCGTTGAAATGACGTCGTTGATAGCTTTAAATGTTAAAAAGTTGACAGTGTCAACAATTATGAAATATTAATCATGTATGGGTGCGGTTATAGAAAGCACACTCTCAGTGAAGTTTGTACACTGTTCAATAATATTTACACGGAGACACAGATTACACAAAACGTGGATCACAAAACCTAAAATTCTTTAAAAAATGGAAACTAGAACAACTGTTCAAATTGGGCACCATTTACATCCAAACAATTTTGAAGACGACGTGTAAAGCTAACCACACTAAAAAAAGAATATCAACTGAGATTTATTGTATTTCAGTTGTTATTCTCTCACATAATTGATTAAGATTTTGAGGTCGATTCTCGTACCTCTGTTTTTCAAGTAACCCTACAAAAAAAGTCTAAATACGATAAATCAGGTGACCTAGCTGGCCATTCAATTTGTTCTCCTCTGCCAATCCACTTCCCAGGAAAACGTACATTTAGGTACTGCCGCACCTGAATACCATAATGCGGAGGTGCTCCATCTTGCTGGAATATGATGTCATCATCGATTCTACCGTTATCCACTGGGAAGAAAGCTTCAACCGCAGGCACTACTTCATTTTGTATTAGATTTAAATATCTTTCTGCATATAATGCTGTGTTTATAAAAAAGGTCCAATAACTTGTCCACGAAGAATGCCAGTCCAAACATTTATCTTTTGTGGATATTGAGTATAGCCTTCTTGAATCCAATGTGGATTGATGTCACTCCAATATCGGCTGTTATGGCGATGTACTGTGCCGTTTAACATAAAAGTTGCATCGTCGCAGAAAATCAAGTCAAATGGTAGTTGTTGATTTTCGTTACACCTACCTTCAATTCTTGGCAAAACTGCACTCTTCTGTCATAATCCGCATCTTCAAGTTCGTGAATAATCTGAAGCTAATGAAACATGGAAACAAGAAGTAGTATAAAACCCCAAAAATGTTTTAAATACCTACCTTATATGGGTGAATCTTTTCTAGTTTTAAAATTCAACCAACCAACTAATTTCCGTAGCTCGGCTTATATTTTTTAAAGAATTCTGGGGTTGTTCTTGAACCGCCAAAAGCACATTTAATGTAGTTTCGCCATTGGTAGCTGTCTACGCCCGTTCACTTTTTGGAAGGTTTTTAATACTTCCGGTGTTAAAGAATTTTTTTAATATTTCGGATACTGTGGATTGTGTAATTTGTGTTCAACGTCTACTGTGATTCTAATTTGTTATTTAATATTTTTAGAAAACGCATTTTTTTCTCGATTTTTTTCTTACGCAACCATATGATTTGATATATTCATCGTGTAGAGGGATTTAACCTCTATCAAAATATGCAAAAAACATATGCATCTCATTAAAAATAACAACGTTGGTTGCCATAGCAACGGAACAAAAACGATGCAAACAAGTAAATATCCCAAAAAATGCGCCATAATTAATAAACTAATTAATAATTACTTAAATTTTTGGCAAAAATAGCTCACAAATGTTTGAATATTGTTTAATCTAGTTTCGACGAAAAAAATACGCTGTTTAAGTCTTAGCCCTGAACACGTTTCTAATAGCATTTAGTATTTTGTCATATTTTCCCTGATTATTGGTTTTTCTTGAAAAGTCTGGTCGTTTAGTCTACCCCATAGATAAAGGGGTGAAAGCAATGTGGGTTTTGCTCGAACAAAGAATGCATACTATGCAAGTTTACACCAGCTTGTTGAAAGATGCTTCGTGCATCCATAGCATTTGTGATAAAAGGTTTGGATTTGCCCGAATCATATTTAAAAGTCAATAATAGTTCAGTCTGTTCAGTCTATGTCAAGTAGACAACATATCAACACCATTCTGCAATTTGTTTGTGGCCTCTTGAATATTATCACCCACAGCCCCCATGATGCTTGTATCGTCGACGAATGAACCATTGTTCTCTGGTAAGTCGTTTGTGTATAGCAGGTACAGAATTGGCCCAAGTACACTACCTTGCAGAACATCAGTCTTTATCTCTTTTAAATCACTAAATTCGTTTTCATATTTAACTAGAAATAATCGGTGTGTAATATAAGATTCTAGGACATCTACATAATGTTTTGGCAATAATTTACTAATTTTACATATTAGTCCCAGCAGAGCAAATTTTTCTTAATTCCAGAGTTTTTTCCATTGTCATTCAATTGTACCATGTTTTTTTCTAAATCCAATTGATACTCCGGAATAAGTTAGTTTTGTTCTATTAACAATTTAAGCATTTTGAGGAAGAGTTTTGGAATTACTGGGAGCAACGAGATTGGTCTGTATGAAGTCATAGTATGTGGTGATTTCTTTGGCTTAGATATCATAATTACCTCTGCAATCTTCCACATACATATTAGATACATGACGTAAAAGAAACGTTGCATATATTAAATATATCAATTTTATGATAGCTTTTCTTGGAAGTTTTTTTAAGATTTCTCCTGTAATCAAGTCAAAACCTGGTGCTTTCTTTGCACATCTTGTTCTGAACATTTTTAACAACTTCATTTGGCGTTACATGTCCTATAAATTCATTAGGATTAATATATTCTTTGACCTCTTCAACATCGGAGCTTATATTATTTAACTGGAAGGTTTTTTCTAAATGGTTTACAAATAATTCTGTTTTTTGTTTATTAGTCCTTACTCATGTTCCATTATCAGTTGTGAGAGATGAGTTTTGAGTAATTGGATATTAACTTACTAATTCCTTTATCTTTATATTGTATTTCAGTTACTGCTAAAAAGCGAGATCATTTAAGGAGTTTAAAAATGTTTATCTTTCATGTATAACTCATATACAAAAACCAAAACAAAGCATGAATAACCAAAATATCAAGAATTTGTCATCGAAAGTGGTTCATTTGTTAGGTAATGCATCTTCAAGGGCCTTATGTCAAGGGCCAAGACATATCGTTTTACTTCCTAGCTAACTGCTGCTTCGACCTATGGATCAAAATGTGATCCAAATTGTAAAAACACTAGTCTTTGTAAAAATCTTCGTGTTGAATGCAGTTTTGAGAGAATAGTGTACCCGAGAGAATAACACAATCATCATGGAAGAAGTCAATTAAATAACAATGAAGTAGAAGCTGAATGATACTTAGAAGACGAGTTCTTAACAACTTATCATCCATTGTGCTAAATATGGCACCACTTTTATTATTTTATTTGCCGCTCTCGATATTGGTACACACAAAATGTCAACAGAATAATCAAGATAGCATACTAAATGGAGCAATGGCTGGATTTGGACATGGAAGACCAGTTAAAAGATAAAGTAAAAGCTGGTTGTTATGAGAACACACTTCCTGATGATATAACTCGAATGAGTCAGCGCTACCATTTTCTTGTATCTTTGTACCGATCAAATAGTGTCATATGTCCAAAGACACAAATATGTACGCAACCCATTTGAAAGGGTAGTCTACATTTCAGCAGAGGAAATAAATCCATTCCTTGGTATATGTATTTTCAGTTAAGAAGATCAGTTACGATCTGGTCAACCTGGTTATGACAATCTTGCTAGTGGCTTGGGCAAAATTCGGGCAATACACCAATAATGACCAATTTCCAATTTTCGAATAAATTCTGTAAAATCCAATGTTGCTTTAGAAGCACCAAACAGTAATTCGTTACATTCAGTAATCCATCATTGCGAGAAATTTTATTTGATTTTCTTTTAATCAAAACAGGAACGTTCAGTTTTCTTTTTATCAACTGCCATTGTGCTTTATTTTAACTTTAACAAATTGAAAAATATAGCCGCATCAAAACTTCGTAATAGTAGGGCGTCCCGGAGGAACATCCAGCTCCGCCTCATTTCCCAGTTATCTCTGTTTCACCATCATCATCTCGCCCGCTCCGGGGGCGGCCGCTTCAACTCCTGGATCACTCTAGTTCCCTCGGGGGCCAATCGGGCCGTATTAACTTCGACGTCAAAGGTGAACTTCCACGCAAAAAGTTCCTCATCTCCGTCTTCAAAATTGTTTGATGATGAGATTACGTCCCAATAATGCTTTTGGAATTCCCTCGAGATATTCGCAGGACGTTCGACGGGTATCGTTTCCATAACTAAATGGACGATAGGGTAGATAATACTAGAAAATAATTTGTCGTTACGCGATGTAGATACAATATCATTTTCAAATAAAAAATCATTTCTTTTGAATGAGATGGGGGAGCTCATTACATTTTGTGTTTCACCACGACAGCGATGGGGTTATGTTTAACGGGGCGTACGATATGACGTAGACAATGCACGTGCAGTGCACAGTTTCTGGCCAGCATCGATCCACTTACGGAATTACTTTACTGCGACTGCACCCGACCGACTGCTCGCATTAAAATAGAAAATATTTCGGCCGGAAACGAGACAATGGGGCAAAAAACGTGGCTGTGCCCGTTCTTTATTATGCGAACCGGCCGAAATGTTTTGCCGGACAAACAAGGATATAATTTTATTGGTGTGTAGTCAGTTGCCGAGGGTAAAATATGGTCACGCGCAGCCTCTTCCTCTACGGATTATCTATAAAAACCGTTAATACGAGCTACGCTCCATGGCCTTGTATGCTTCGGGCAATTTTAACCGGTCGGGAAAAATGGTGAGAATGGGTTTTAACTGCGGCTCTGTTTTACAAAAAACCCTACTTCACTTTTTCAACCTTTTATACGAAACAAAACCACCGTTTCGTTAAACGTTGGGCATGATATTTCGCTTTTTTTACCTAGTTGTAATTTAATTATAAAAGATGAAAGTATAAAATTTTATAATTCAAATGTACTAATGCCAAAATTATTTACTCCGTTTAAAAAAATAATTCCGTAATGAAATGATTCACTATTTTAACACAATATTACTTGTTTAGAATAGAAATGCAAGTGTTATTGACATTTCTTAATAACTTTGAACACCTTAATCAACATAAATTAGAATTTTTAAAACACTGTTTTAAATAAAAGCTTGTTAATGTTAATCGACGTAAATATGTCGAGAATGTATATCAAGGCCGAATTTACATCGTTTTTAATATTTAATACGCAAATTATGATAATACTAGGGATTAAAAAGATAGTTGTGAATTTCCATCATTAAACGGTGAGTGTATATTAAATTAATAAACTTTCAAATTTGTATTTCTCGATTGCTAGAAAATACAAAAATTTCAAATTATAATGTTGATTTTCATTACACATCCCCTCATACTAAGGTCAAGGTTACTTCATAAGAAGGAGAATCAAATAAAGGTGCTTAATTGATTTGATAAGTTTACCAACACTATTTCACCATTACAAAAATCAGTGTAGATTTTGAGGTTTTAATACATCGACTGCTTGAGTTAGGTAATTCTCTGTAGAGACGTATTCAGCTGCTACGTCCTCAAGTAAGGGGATGAACCACTGTTTTTTTCAAGAACATCCCATAATCCCTACTGATTGAAGTCGTAACATGATTACTAACCTCTTGAATATGGAGGTGTAGTGGTAATAGATTTATCATAACGTCCATAGTCGCGGTTTGGGTTGTCGTAAGTTGAATTTTGAAATCTCACTGGGGAAGAATGATTATCTCATGCTTTTTCTTGAGATCCTCCTACTAAGCATTATGTGTAGCACCATAAAGTGGCTACTTTGACCAGAATTTAATAAAATATCGAGTTCATTGTCTTGGAGTGAGGCAGGAAAATGTGATTGTATCAATAACGCCTTCAACGTCAATGACAACTGAAAGGCTGACCTTTTTGTAATCCAGTATGCCTCTAACGAAATTGAGTACTGACTAAAGAACAAAGTGACTTTATTATTATTATTGCTGCCGGACTGATGGAAGCCCCTCTCATCACCGCGACCTATGAGATCTGTTGTAACTTAGGCCCTCCAAAGGTTTAGAGAAAATTTAGGTGCCTGATGTACCTTAGTATTGCTCCAAGATCTTGTTCCTTTATGTCAGTAGGTGTCTGGAAAACCTTTCCGAAAATTTTATGTCTTAGGCAACCTCAGGCGACGCAGATATACAGACCTCAGTCATTTCTGTCATTATCCAATGTTGAAGAGATGGTAGTTTACGAGTAGTTTTTTTTATGCCGTAGTTATCATTCTATTCGCCTGTCTGCGTCCTGGAAGTTCTTTCCACCTCAAGGTTACCTTTGAGTCCTACCATGTGTTAATTACCTGTTTTAAGTAGCTTTTTTGTAGTCTACAGTCGGGTTAGGGTCCTCGCTGCCTCTTTAGTCAGCTTGTCCGTCTTTTCATTGCTCGCAATGTCTTTGGAACCCACCATAATGTATCCTATGGTGCTTCTTTGACCAGTGCGGATTCACACCCGTTGTCGTGAATTGCTTTTAGGGGTCCAACTGTCCGTAAAGATGTGTATTGATACCCCTTTCTATCCCTTCTCAAGGTTTAAAATGGTGCGGAAGTTTATCGCAATAACTTCAGCCTGAAAAATGGTTGTATATCTTTAACTTTCTTTAAAGCAGCAGTGTTAAAGGCTAATGCTCCTTTTTTGAGTTGAGGCTCACCCTTCGTCCATTCTTCCTGCTTCTAAACATGACTTTATGTTAGGAGATAAGTGATACAAAATAACTTTATTTGGAACTAGTTTCGACATACTAAGTTGTCATCATCAGCCAAATAGTCATATTAATGGATGTGTATAAAAATACACATGCATAATAGTCATATAGTCAAAAAATTTCAAAAAGAAGCACGAATATAACTTTTTTAAAGAAGAGACACAGATTGCCGCATATAATTGAACTCTATGACTTTATGTTTTAATTTGAATCAAGTGGTTTAGGCATGGGTCCCTGAGGATTTTGAGATTTTCTCTGAGATTACTCTGCATTATCTTGAGCGAAGAGCATATCATTAGTAATAAGGTACTTAAATGTTCCTCCTTTTGTATACACAAATAAAGTAGTGCGAGACAAAATTCAATGGAAGGTACTCTCAGTTGTAGCTTCCTTCTCCGACTGAATGAGACTATTTCTACTTTGTTTGGATTGATGCTAAGCCCATTATTTCTACACCAGGTGCTAGTATGTAGTAAGACTTTCTGCATTAATTGAGTTATGATTGTATCATATTTACCTAGAATTGTGATTACCATGTCATCTGCATATCCCTGAATCGTGAATCCATTCTCTTGTAGGATGTACAACAGGTTGTCAACTACCAGACACCATAGAAGAGGTAAAAGCACTCCTCCTTGGAGGCATCTTCTAACTGCCTTAATAGTCAATAACTCGCTTTCCAAGCTGGCTGTATTCTGCCGACTTTTCAGTATGGCTATACACCAATTATTCGTCGCCGGATGGATATCTTTTACGTTTAGAGCTTTCTTTATGTATTCATAGGAAGTGTTATCAAAATCACCCTCTATGTCTGTAAATTGAAAGACCATAAGATGCTTACATTCCTGAAATTAATTAACACACTTATAAGGGTCTACGTTGTAGACAAGAGCCAAAAGTAGCCCTAACTTTCAATAATAAAAGAGGAGCTAAATGATTTGAAACTCTTTGGAAAGAAGTAATCTTGATAACCTGGTTCAGGTATAAAATTATTAAGTCTCCATGATCAGGGCTTGGTGTATTCAAATCCCGTCCTGAAGTTTCTAAGGACCTGGAGTTTTAATTCCTCGACAGCTTTTTAGCATTAAAGCTAACATTACTAGCTTAAAAGTTGTCCAAATCGAAATTTAATAAAATCAGCCAGATAAAGATTACCTAGTTTTCAAACATAGATAACTTTCTACCTAATTAAGGTGAAGCGATCCATTTAGGTTTAAATTAAAGAGCAATTTATAGAATATTTATGGAGCATTTCAATTTTTCAATTCTTGCAGTACAAAAGATATGATTTATATAGTAAATCAACCCAACCCAACAGAATGTATAAATGAAAGTGATTTTAAAACAATCGTAACATTGTTGTTAATGAAGATAAAATGATAAAATTAGGTAAGATAAGACAGACATTAGATAAGACAATTCTTTATCAAAATATGGTGGTAAATTTTCTTTCTCCAACATTTATAGCACAATAAATATGATTTTGTAAAGTTAATGCAACACAAATAGATTTTGTTAAAACATGTTAAAACCATCAAGTTTTTAAAAATTGATAACATTGTTTTTAATTAAGGTGGAACTACAAATTTAGGATTAAATTAAAGACCAATCTTTGTAGAATAGTAATAATAAATTTCTTTTCTCCAATGCTTATAGTATAAGAGATATACTTTTAAATAATGAAACAGATTGCATTAACATTCAAGATTACATGTTTGATGGATAAGGAATGCTTAAACTATATGATACATAGATAAATTAAGTAATAATAATAATAATATATAATGATAATAATAAATTAATAGTTGCAATTAAGAAAAATGAGACTTAATATCTATTCGGAGAATAAGTTTTTACAATCAGTAATTCCTTGCAATCATTCAACCTTAACTTTTTTTGGAGAAAGTTTGGCACCTCCACCACTTCCATAAGTGCGGGACCGTTTTAACGACGAAAGAAAGTTACACAAGAATGCACTTATTCCGCTAACTTCTTTAATTAACTAACTGTTGACACGTAAATGGAAATTACAGTTTGCCAGAAATGATATTAATTCTGGCTGGGGAAAACTTTACGCCCAAAGTTCCCGCGACAATTTTGATTAGGGCTCTGACGGTAGCGGCCGTTTTTTTCCAATGTGGCCCAGTAAAATTTGCATTCTGTAATCGAAACCATTTTAATTACCCTCTCGATACCACGCAGCGTTTTTTCCCGGTACATGTAAATGTGCGAGATCACTGTTTTATTGTTGCGTAATATTTCGTATTCAAAAACTATGCCTTTTTGCAGTTTGCATTTTTAAATAATATTGGAACTCTCAACAAAAGAACTCTTTTAACTTTTCTAGCATATCCGATTGTTATTTTAATCCAATTCAAAAATATCTTGTCATCCTCCGCATTTAAGTCAACTGACCAAAAATAAGAATCAAAGAACTTTTCTCGACGAACGAATAAAGGAACTAAATTCGATTTAGGGAGTCCGGTGGTAGCTCCTGATTAGCGCGACATCAAACGCTGCCGAGCGCATATTTGAACTGCCGCTATCGAAAATAATTAAACTTTATAATTAGAGAGCTAAAGCCTGAAAAGAATGAACAAAGAGCGCGT
The DNA here is from genome assembly GCF_000648695.1 of Onthophagus taurus. Taxonomy (NCBI): domain Eukaryota; kingdom Metazoa; phylum Arthropoda; class Insecta; order Coleoptera; family Scarabaeidae; genus Onthophagus; species Onthophagus taurus. The sequence goes on from NW_019286118.1 coordinate 697,301, forward strand.
CACCGGCGGACAGAAGCCGTTGGAAAGTCACTAAAGCCATTGTGGCTGGAAAATAGTGCCGATGGCAATTAAAATCGGATTGGCTTTAGCGCATTATTAATTAACAGAATGACAGAGAAAAAAATGCAGAGTTGTATGATTAAATGAGTGGATTATTTATTATTTTTAGTGTTTTTTAAAGAGATTAAAAATTTATATCGATTACGCGGGATTTCAATTATACACATGTTGCTATAATCGACTTTCCTGGTCAGACAGAGTAATATGATAATTTTTGTAAAAAATCATAAGTTCCTCTTTCAGAATTTCAAATTAATTCAAGTTGTCGACCTAGAAGGATCACGAACTTATGGCCTGTAATTCACCCCGTTTATCCGAGAGAGCAACGTAGTTAAATATTCGCAACAGTTTTCCTAATAACGGAACGGAGATTCTCAAGAATGCCGCTACTAAACTTCGGGTCGTTATATCTTACGGTTTGAATAGGCGAGAGGAGGCGCCACCGCCGCCTTCGTCCCCGAATTAATTTCTTGGCCTCCGGCAACTTGCAGTCAAATTGGAATGGATCAAAGGCTCGGTAACTTGTTGTTTTGCACGCCGGAACTAATATAGAAGTTCCGGTTTCCGTTTTTGTTTGACGCCCCAAAACTCGCGCTATCAATTAGCAACCCGCTTGCTATGAAAATGTTACTCCGGCAGCTTTCTTATTAACGCTCAAATACCCATTAGCATCATTCTGAAGAAATGACAAAATGGAAGGTTTACCGCAGAATATTCCAGTGCTAGTGGAATACTGTTTATCACCGACATATTTTAGCTGAAAGGGTAATCGCCAATTTTGTACATGGAGATACAATAAGTAGTCAATTGTGAGCCATCATTAATACGTGTTCTGTGATGCAGTGTTGTTCTTTGTATTCTGAAAATAATGATGAACAATATAGTATTAACTGCAATAACATTACTAGAAATGGAAGAGGAAGAACAACAAGCTTTATTGACGACCATCTGTAAACCACGACACCAAACGAACAACATTTTTCTCAATAGGATAAGTGAGAGATGTTTCAATACACTGATTCAAAGGCATTTAATGGATGGACCAAGAGCCAGTTTTTTAATGTACTGTCATATATATCCGAGGATATAACAACAATGCCCTCTACGTTTGTAAAATATCCTATTTTACCTTGTCAGAAGCTTGACCCCTGACTACTTTGTTAAATTCAATAACTATAGACAATAACGATTTATAACAAAGTATGTGCGTAAAAATACATATAGGTACGGTTTGTTCCAGGTTGTTCCATATAGCTAACGACTTTTACGTTATACAAAATTTTCTAAATTGTTGGAGCCACTGAAAAGATATTCGCATAGTTTACCCGAAGGAAAGTGAAAGCCTATACTTCAGCTATAAATCCTATTTTCTCTTATTGGCAATAATTGATGTTGGGTACAAATGCGCATGGGTTGATATTGGTGTATGGTAAAGAAGGAGGTAGTGGAATATTTCAAAGGTCTTTACACAGCAACAACATTTTACTAGAGCTGACCGTTTTACCTAGGGTTGATACTGTTCTACCTCATGTCATTGTCGGGAACGAAGCATTTAAACTAACTGAAAATGTATTACGACCTTATCCTAGAGATCAAGCTAAGGCAGACAGGGAAAAGAAAATATTTAATTATCGTCAGAGTCGAGCCCGAAGAACCACGGAAAATGCCTTTGGCATTTTATGTCAAACTTTTCGTATATTTTATACACCTATTGCATCGGGCTCAACACTCGTAGATGACATTGTTATGGTTTCGTGTTGTTTGCACAATTTACTCAGAGGCTCTGTAGGCTGCTCAACGGAACTTGATGCCACATAACACGAGTTCGTACACTGGAAAAAATATAGAGTAAAAATCAACTCTAAAACATGGTTCAGATCGGTCCAATTTATTTAGAGTTATTTTTTGCACTATATAGTGTAGGTGAATAGATTAAAAATTTACACTAAATAGTGAGAAGATGGTGTTTATTAAATAGCGTAAAATAGTTACTCTATAACAGTGTATTACATGTAATCTAACTAGATGTTGTCGTGACTCTAATTACATACATTTCTATTCTAATCAGTGTAAATTATTAAAAATTCGTTCTAATTTTACTCTATTAATTGACAAAATATCACTTATTAGTGTTAATTTTTAATAGGAAGTGGAGTATTTTTAGGGAAGTTTTACGTTTGTAATAAAAATCAAAATTATAAAATGTTTGTTTTTATTTTTACTTGTTATTATTTTTACTTGTTTTTATTTTTAATTAACCTATCCTTAAGCACTTGCTCGTTTCCTAAACTTTGAAAGCGCTCACGCATTGTTGCTGTATTCAAGCATGGCGAACGTACCAACATTATTGATTATCGACCAATATCGTTATTGTCCAATTTCGCTAAGGTATTTGAACAGATTATTTACAAGATGATTTATCCACAGGTTCAGTCATTTCTGTCACCATATCAACATGGGTTTATCAAGCGTCGTTCGACCATTGCCAACCTCGCGGTGGTTACTGAGGTAATTTGTGAATCTTTGGATGGGGGCGGTCAGGTAGATGTGGTATACACTGATTTTTCTAAAGCATTCGACATGATTCATCATGACGTCCTCTTGTATAAACTTAGTGCTTTTGGTTTATCTCCTAAGTTTATGAAACTATTTACCTCTTACCTATCGGGTCGTATAAATTATGTGTACTACAACGGTTATGCGTCTATGGAGTTTACCGCTAGGTCTGGTGTTCCTCAGGGCTCAAATCTAGGCCCCCTACTATTTGTTATCTTCTTGAATGACCTTCTAGACAAATTTTCATCAAGCGTACTAGCTTATGCGGATGATCTGAAACTATTCCGACCTATTTTTGCGGACCGTGATGTTGTCAGTCTTCAGTCGGATTTGGACGTCAATAAGTGCGGTGCGGTTAGTTTTACACGCAAGCTGTCTCCTCTTCCATCTTCTCATTATATAGAAGGTGTTCTTCTTGAGAAACTATCTACAATCAAGGATCTGGGAGTAACTTTTGACCGCAAATTGTCTTTTGTACCTCACATCGAAAATATTGCATCTTCTGCAGCTAGGATGCTTGGTTTCGTTTTGCGCACCTCGCGTGCTTTTTCTGATATCGGTGTGTACAAGACCCTATTTTCGACCTTTGTATTGTCCAAATTGGAATATGGCTCTGTAATTTGGCCGCCACATTATGTGTGTCATAGATTTATATTGGAGAGAATTCAGAGGAGATTTCTCAAATATTTGTCTCTACGCCTGGACGGATCATACCCGGATCGTGGAATGGATTACGCATCCCTGCTGCGGCGTCACAACTTTTCTGCACTAAACGTAAGAAGAGATGAGGTGAATTGGATTGTGGTTGGTTGTTGTCGCGGATCATTTTCGCGGTGCCTACGCGTACAACACGTAGTACAAATCAGTTTTATTTGAGGAATTGCAGATCCAATGTTTTAGCCAACTCCCCGGTGCAGAGGATGTGTAAACTAACTAACAATCAATAATAGTGTAAGAGTGTTTATGTGAATTATATTTGTTTTATGGCATGTGTTATTTCTTATTTTCTTTTTCTTGTAATATTGTCCTGTAATTGATCTTTGTTGGGCAATAAAGTGAATTATTATTATTATTATTANTTCCATCGAGTCACCATCAAAACTGCATCTAATGAGTCTTCTATAAGTTTCCTATATGTATAGTTGCACCAAGTTGCACATTTTTACCAATCTTCACAAGGAACTTGTATGTAAAATCTTCCGGAAGTTCCACTAATTTCACATCATGAATGTTTTATTTTGGCAAACATAATTAAAATAAAAATAATCGTTCTTTCTTTCTATATCGCGTAAATCAGGTCTCGAGACGCTATCGAGTTCCGACTCGTTTAGTAGATGACCGTTAAATTTTAGCTGTATCACACCACATGTTGATCACGTGGTACCGACGAGTAATCCCGAACAAAATAGTGCGGTGCCTACGAAGGACCCGAAGGAAAAGTACACGTCTAAGTAGTGTAAAATTTAATGTTTAATATATTACATAACTTCACTAACATAAGTAAAAAAGAACTCTCCTTTAGAGAACTATAAAAACTACTCTATTAAGTGAATAATATATGAACTCTATATTAATATTAAATATAGTGTACTGTAGAGTTATTTTTACCATGTGATATTACAATTTTTACTCTAATTCTTTTTACCAACTACTCTAAAATTTTTACACGACACGATTTTTTCCTATGTATAAGCTGTGGTGGCATCAGAGACTGATTCCATAACTTTCCATCTCCAATTCATTGATGACTTCCATTACTCGCATCTTAGCACGAGCAGCTGGCTTTGGTAGAAATACTCGCAAAAAATAGTTTTATCGGATGAGGTTTGTCTTAAATTGCCGATTCCAATTTCTTAAACAGAATTGAACGATCTTCTGTACTCTTTTTAATCGTGTACAAAAGTTTTTCATTAGTTGTTTTACTTTTTTTTGTAGGCCTGACCTGAAGTGATTCCTCTATGTTCCCTCCACACTGACGATTTTGAGATTCTGCAATTTTGTCCGCCGTTTCAGTGTCTTGTGATGCTTCCCATTGTGACGTTTCGTCTCTATTTTCGAATATATCTTCATCTGCTGCTTGCGATGCTTTATCATTCTCATTTATTATCGTTACGTTGATTATGATTCTAAAAAATAATGATTAAATTTACAGTTAACTCAGTAAGTTACCAGTATGTGTTTTACTGACTACGTTCTGTGTTTACTTTCTTTCTTTTCTTTTTCCAGTAAACATCTTTCAAACTCTTCCATCTCTTCTTGCACTCTTCAACTTAAATACAAAGCATACATATTTACAGTTTATTTTATCATCGTTGCTTGATCTACCAAATACAAATCATTTTTGCTTACCACCTATAAAATTTTCTCCCAGGTATTATCTCGTACATTTTGATCTTTATACGGATTATGTTTAGGGTTGTAGAAAGCAGAATGTTGAGCGACTTCGTTAATCAGTGTTTCATCTTCTTCTTTTGAAAACTGTAAACTGTGACCTTTATTATATTTCTCCATATTTTGAGAATATAAATAAAATAAAAATAAAATGTGTTCTAGTAGTAGTTCTAGGTTTAGTTGTTATTCAGCGTTAGGTTGTTGTATATTTTTATTAAACTGAAATTAGAATTAACACTAGTGCTAGAACTAGAAACACACGGCTTTAGCCGTGCAAAACCATCCATTCTTCGTCTGAATCTGTTGCAATATCAAGATAAAGTTTCTTATACCACATCATAGCGTCTGTTAAAGAGATATTAGCCGAGCTTGCTTGGGACCAAGGCGCTACTTACATCACCGTTAAAGAGATATTAGCGGAAGCGCTACAATATACATTATTAAAGAGATAATAGCCGAGGCACTACATTCGCTTGCATCAAATCCAAACTTGTCATATCGATACACTACGTATCTTTAATTATGCATTCTATGTTACATATAGAGTGTAATTCGTTACATTAGGTTAGAATTTTCTTGATCTTTACAAAAATCTTATTTTTTTTATATTTACTTGATACGACTTGAAGTAAAACGGTAAGTTTCAATTAGTGTCTATTAAAGTAATTTAAAGCAACTATATTAAATTTCATATAATAATGTTAATTGTGCCACTTCATTTATAGATGATATAGGTATAACACCTCTTGAAATGCAATGCATTTGTAGGATGACATTGGAGAGTTGAGACAACAGCGCTCACAAGCTGCTGAACAATAATAAACAAGACCAATTGAGAACACTGTACATCGAATACTCAACTGCGTTAATGGGTGAATTCAATCCTATAATGTATTGTTTGTGTTAGTTGAGTATGAAGACGCTTTATGATCGATAGGAGCTACGAACATTATCAAAATTGAACTTTCATTATTATATGAAGTGATTTATTTCTGCCGGTAGAAGTAATTAATTAAATGTAACTGGAATCAGCGATCTGTATACATTGCTGGTAAATTTGCTTGATTAACGCCGTTTTCCTTGCATCTTTTCGTTATGCAGATGAAATACCGCGTCGATTTTAATAAAGCACCGGCTGAGTACTTCATTAATTCCGTGGTACACCAGAAAATCCAGCGTTAGCAGCAAACTCGGGTGTCGCCGATTCTTTAGCGCTGACTCATTCCTTTCCTAGTGACATCGAAAAGTTGATTCTCGAAAATTATACTATAAAATGTTCAAACTTGATTTCGTATTTTCCGTTTTCATTATTTTCCGGCATATTATCGCCGGTTGCTGCTTGTATTTAGTCAGTAGTAGTCTCGAGAGTTATCTAAAGTGCATTAAAAGCTGAAACTCTGAGCGTTACGAGCTTTGTCCTCCCCAGTTACCGGACATACACGATGCCGCCCTTTGTCTTCGAATTATCCTCAACTGCAACGCCTTGCAGAATAATCACTTTAGCTCCAACAAACGCCGTTAAGATCCATTAAACTAGCAAACTAACTGGAAGAGAAGTTACTTTCCAATCAACTGCTAGCGCGATCGAAAAAGAATTTCGCTTGAAAAACCGAAGAGGATAGGGGGTAGACGTTGAGGAAGAGGCTGGATTTCCATTGAAAGATCGCCGGTGACACACGACCCGTTCTCTTGATCAGTCCGACAGTTCATCCGGGGTACCTTCTTTCCCTTTGCATGTCACCGGAGCACTCTTCTTTCCTACCCTTATTGCTTATTCCATTGGTTATTACAAATTCCCGGGACTCCCTCCTTCCACCCCGACCTCTTTGCATTAGATTTATCACCATAGTTCTGATCCGATCGGAAAATCCCCTGATTTGTTACTGAGGATCAGACCGCCAGGGAGGACCCTGCGTTTCCACTTCATCGCCAGTCGACGTGCGTCTTATGTCATCGATTGAATACCTTCAAACGGAAGGGCCTCTATTAGTACTTGTCAGGGGATTTGTACATTTTCTCTTTTTCTTTTCATTTAACCCCAGCCGACGTGAAATCGAAGGAACGACAATAATCTTTGTTGAAACATTTTATTGACAAAATAATACCGTAATACAAAAGAGATAAACATTTATCTCAAAATATCACTAAATTGTTTATAGCTAAAGAACATCATAGAGCATCATATCAAAAAATCCGTACTTCTTTCACTAGATAGTGTTAGTTAGAAGGTACGGTTCAAATTTCAAGTATGTAAATCAGTAAACAATTGTGTGAGATATGTTTCCGGCCGTTTCAAAAATAGTAGTTTCGAGAAAAACGCGTTTAAAGTTTTGAGTGATTAAAAAAGAGTTGTGAAATTTTTGTATATATCTTTAATCCATACAATTGATCTTCCATGTTTACGTTTTCTTCTTCTTCTTCAAAGATTTTGCAGATGCCCTGGCGGTTTTAGCTGCATCAGACAGGACTTCTTCTGCTTATTGACTCGGCGTGCTTCGGCTTCGACGCAGAAATTGTAACAATTTGGGCCAATTTTAATGCCTAAAGCTTCTATAGCACCTAAATGGGTTTTAGAGTTTCAAACACTTCCGGGGCTAGATGTGGATTATGCTGATGGTCTTTCAAGATATCAGCGGCTTTCATTTGCTGCCACGAGCACCACGAATTTTCGTACGGCTCTGAATCTAGAATGCCTTTAAAGATTTTGAAATCGCCATCTCCAATGTAGGTAGCATATTTTATTTCGTATAATTCTTCCGATCGCTGAATTTCGCTCATTTTACCGGCTGATCCTTCGTAATTTGCACCACACTCGCTTGCGTGAGTAGCAAGCCATAATAAATATTCTGTAGCACCAGATTTTTGCTCCTAGTGTTCACATTGCTTGCAGTACTTGGATTTTACTACAACGTCAATAGTTTTTCCGCTATATCAGCCAATAAGAGATACTACACCAAACAACGAAGAAGATCCGTTTACGCCTCGTATCATTACCAGATACGGTTATTCCTTGTTGTCCTTTTTCAATACCCTCACTTTTTTTATTTTTCAGTAGCAATTTTCATGTTTTTTTCGCAAACAGCTTTTGATGCAATAGAAATCGTATGAATAAGCTTGTCGTAGTAAGATTGAAAAATTGACCGTGGTAGATCCATAAAAGTGCAAAGCTTCTTTATTCCATGCAGACTAATTCCAAGCAGCCGCATTGCAATAATAATCCTGCGATTAACTTCGAAGCCTTTATTAGCATATGGACAATTTTTCATTTCCATTTACGCGCACTTACCACACGAAATAATTACTTTAAAACCTAAACCGCGTTTCTCACTTTCAGTACAGTTAATCTTTGATTTACACAGTTAAGTAACACTGAAAACGGAAATAAAGTTTCATCAACAGTTTCATCTACTTCTACTTATTTATTTTTTTGAAATATTAACATTAGCATCTTCGGATTCCAAAGACTTTTCTAACAAAGTACACTATAAAAATTATAAGTTAAACAGTTAAACATCAAAATGGCGAGATCTTTAATATATCATTGGTATAATTGTGTATAGCTTTCATAACGTCTAGATTTTTACAGAATAGAGTGCTTGGCCCTATGTCTAACCCTTAATCTGTCGAGGTTGCCCTTCACCCAGTCCTCACTGGATCTGACTTACTGGTTTAGCAGCCATATCGCTCAAGATTGTATGTATTTATTGGTGACATCAGTACGACTCCAATACCATCACTTACTCCATCACCTATCAATCTTTTGAGCTGCTCCTTAGACTCCTCTAGTCACAGAATGGAGCTCTTATAACGTCAAGCTCTCACAGGTTCCAAGAGGAGTTTTCCGTGAATCAACATTATCAAAACTGAAAGACTGGTAAATTGTAATTAACCTGTTCCTAGACATAGTCCTGCTGAAAATAGAGTGTTCGTCTTCTTCGTTCCATCAGTTTCAATTTCTTCTTCAAATCATTATCTTCTTTAACATATTTATCAATTAACCGAACCAATCTTCTTCCTGCCATGGTTACATGACAATTATTGAGAAGAGTTACAAATGGTATGAACGCAGCGAATTAACATTACGTTCGAATCCGGGGCACGGTCTCACCGTTCAGGTGAAAAACATAATTAGGTTAAGCTTATATATTATGAGTTGTGGATAAAAAAAGATTTTGAAAAGTCCGAATTAATATACAAGATGGATGACAATTTCAGGAAAAATCAATAAAGCAATTACTTTATATGACATAAAACCGAATACGGATTAATGTTCCTATAGATCTCTTAAGTGTGACTTACAGTGTTACATTACAGGGAGAGATAGTTGCTAATCTAGTTGTTTTATAGCGTAATTAATCTGCCCATTAGCAACAATGGTATCAGACAGTTTGATTGTCAGGGCGATATCAACCAGGGTTATGTGCATATTAAAGCGACGACAAACTATTCCGGAGGCGTAGGCGCCATTGGTGAAGCGATGATGATCAATTTCATTTGGAAGTTTATTACATGACGTTAGCCTTCCACGCATAACAAATAAATAATACCTAAATCCATAAACAACTAAAATAATTAAATTTATAACAGTATTTTTAAATTATCCATCTCACGAATTATAGTAAATTGAATTTGAATAATGGGGAATCCAAACAGTGCCCATTACAGGCTAAAAGCACATTACCCACACTACGACCTGTCGAAGATGTTTCCTCTTCGCGGTTCTTTTCGCGAACGAAAATCTACGAGATAAGATCGACGGGTGCTCATTTTAGTGCTTCATAAAGTTTGCAAAACAGCGTGAGCAAGCGGCGCCCTTTCGCGTTCGACTCGAATTGCCCGTAAAAGCCAAGCTTTTAAGGGGAGTTATTGGCATCTGTCCGCTTTTTTGACTGTACGTGCGAAACGGTGACACTTTTACAACTCTAAAGCGTCACCTTTTACAGCTTAACGTCAATAGGACAACTCCGGCCACTCGTAAATGTTGGACAAGCTTGTTCCAATGCGTAAAAGTCGTAAATGTTAATCTAGAACTGTCACTAATAAAGTTATGATTTTTATAATACTGTAAGAGGTATACAGGTGCCCGGAAATTGATTTTATAAACTTGAATGAAATAAAAATTGTTTACAACAAAGTTATGGTTGGGTAAACAATATCGGTAAATATTGGCGAAACCTGAGGGCCAATTGGTTCTATAATCGGCTGCAGGGTATACTATTGGATATTGAAACTTTAAAACCACCACACAACAGCCTTCGGTGTTTGTCAAATATTGTCAATAATTAAGGTATACGGCGGTCGTCGACTGGGACTTGATACAACCCGCATTTCATGAATATTTTATGGATATTGTGGAGTTAGCCTCGCCCATAAATGGGTCAATTAAGCGGACCTAGTGGCGAAATCTAAGAGAAGTGAGCGAACCTACTAAGACGTGGTGGGACTTCTACCGTATCGATCCAATTCGGCATTAACATTGCAAATGTTCCGCTATTTAACTTACCAGTTGGCGCGACTAATAAATTTGGGGATTGGGTTGGAGCCGTGTGTTCGGCATTAATATAACGTGCAAACGGAATTCCTTTCCCTTCTCCACCCAATATCGAGCCTGTTCTGTTTTAATGCGCTTTTAGTGTTTAGTCCTATTAAAATACGTTCTCGACCAAGTACTAAACGTTTTGTTTTGTCATATTTCCTATTATTTATGTTTCGATTCATTAAACTTATCATACCGTATTTTTGCTTTTTCTTGCTAATTAATCTCATAGTCTCATACAATTTCTTTTCCTCTTAATGTATAGTGCTTTTCACACCGCGGTGTAATCTTGCGTCTTGCATTCAAAAGCACGTCTCTTAATTGACGTCACTCCTCCCAAACACATCTTCGCTTCAAACTCGCGTTTACGTTCCCTTTCTGTAAACTTTGCCTTGGTCTTTTCATTAACATCTCTCTCCCGTCTCCAAGAGAAACACCAGTACCGGAGAGGTGAAATGTTTGCGTCAAACCTTAAAGTTTTTTTACGCGCTAATGTGGACATTTTTAATGGCGACGTGTCTGCACGTCTGAAACATTCGCCGTTGTACAGAAAGAGTAAGTAGCAAACTAAGGGTAAGTCAACGAGAACGTACTTCATCCTGTCTTCTGTGAAATACGACGGGCGAGTGTGAGGTGAATAAAGGAGAGAAGTTGGGAATGGTGGAAGCTTTGACTCGTGTCATACGGGAATACTGATAACGAAAATGTTTCTAAATCATCTTGAACCTATTATGATGGAGTCGTTTTGATAAAAAAAACGTTGTAATTTATTTGGCAATTTGTTATAGGTACACCTTACCCCCTAAGTGGTAGGTCAATTAATTTGAACACGCAAACAACTTGTACCTCCATAAAAGACGGGACCTTATCAGACCTCCTTAGAAATATGCCCTTTTCGCATGCATGCTTTGGGAGGGGTAAAGAATTTTTTGGTAAACAAGATAGACCCTTTTGCCCTAGGAACATTATCTTCGGTATAAATCACAGGGTCATTATAATAACAAAAAAGGGATAAATCAGATTAATATTTTCTTATATTATGCCGGTCTGGTGATTTATTTTGATTGCAAATTTATGCCGAACTTTATATTCTGACCCGGCAGCACACCATTCATTTTTCATGCTTGATATACTTCTTTCAGGCCGGAATTGGAATCTTCTTAGTTGATTGCCTTTCCTTAGAAAATTTAAAGTTACAAATCTACTTTGGCAACTATATCAATAAAATCTCAAAAGATATTATTTATTAATATTATCATTGATTTACTACGTCACTCAGATAAGCTATAAACATACAACGCCGTTATCTTATGATATAGGGGGGTTATAAAATCGGAATATAGTAATAATAAAGAGGTACATTACCGCGAAAATGAATCGCCAATAAATTTTCATTACCACCTGGATGATTTATACGGCATTAAAGACATGGTATTGTATGGATTTCAATGCAATTTAATTTGAACTCCGCAAAATTTTCTTTTCATTGTGAGGAACGTATTTTCTCCAGGTGCACTAAGGACACTGCGTCTATATGCTGCTGGACATATGTGATTTCAGTCGTTCAATGGAATAAGAAGCTTTTCCCGGTTGAATCCCTCGGTCGATAATGTAAAGGGGGATTATGTACTCAACGGTCGCGGTGAAACTAGTTCTTCCCGATATATTATATAGTTCCCTTTTGCATTTTAATCCAGCTTTATTGTTTTTAAAGCCCTATAGAAGTTTTGAAAATGTATTGGACCACAAATAGGTATAATAAAATAAATACAAGTATATTTCAGTATTATTAACGGCTTAAACCTTCCGCATAGTATGTGAATTAATCTCATATGCCGTACTAAGTAAGGTTTGACATACTGCGCAAATAAAATACAATTTCTATAAAATTCTACATTGAACACGATCTCGCCTTTTTTTTTAAATTATTTTGAGTTTTTAATCACTGGGGTGCACGATACCCCACCTCGTATATGGAAGGAAAATAATTTTTGGGCATAATTAATTTTGAATTTTCGCTTAATCTCCAGCATTTATGTTAAGCAAGCATGATACCATAGTTCAATCGGTCAAAGCGTTTGTGACATGTCTGTGTACTGTATCAGTTTGCTCCTACCGTTCACAACATTCAATACAAAATGGGTGAAATGGCCTAAATTAGTAACCGTTGGGTGCTTCGCTATAAATTCATGTTTCATCGGAGATATATATAGAGCTTTTGTACGATCTATATACACATGAATAAGTAATGGTACGACGAAATTAACTGTGTTAAAGGAAAAATCTTTTTTTGTTAACTGGTGATTTCTTTTTGCTCGTTACAAGTCTAGTATCTTTCATTACATTGATACAATCGCTTAGTTCCCTAGTATCCGTTAATCTGCTACATTGGTGGATAATGCTGGTGTATAACAATTTCCATATATGTATGCTGTGTCAAATGGCACGCAATATCTCTGCATCCCAAAAATGATACCTTCTTTTTCTACGTTCTATAGAACCACCAACATGTCTCCATTTAAACGTCGTAATTTTGTCAACCCAGACACAAATAAAATTTTGGACAAGCTAGTTCTTATCACCTCGTGTCGAAAATGCCAGCTGTTTGGTATTCGCAGCATCTTAATAACAACCCAAAAATCTTGGAATTTAATAGTAAACTATCAGTCTTCCAAATATGGCGAAATCTTTACAGTTTCTGCTTAAACACGTCTCCCATTATTCTGTTTATAACACAAAAGGCTTATCTCCAGGTCGTGGTGGTATAATTGAAGATCTTTATTGAGATTTTTAAGGTTGATTTCCTTTTAAGGTCAGAATGTACCAACATAACACAGCGTCTCTAATTGGGTCCACTATGCGAATGCGAATTCCTTCAAGCACAAAGTTAAATGTAAAACCAAATGAGTGAAAGATAATCGATTTTGCAATCGGGTCTTTTTGGAGAATGTCTAGCGTTTAAATTACCAGCAGTTATAACTCTTTAAGAAAAGTTGTTTGTGCATATATCATTGTACAAATGATATATGTACAAAATATAATATATGTGATATATCGTCTTCGTCATAATGTTAAGTTCTACTTGGAAAAATATGGCTTGGGCTGAATACATTTTTAATTAAATGTGGAATAAGTGTAGAATCAATAGTATCAGCAAGTGTCAAGTTTTCACCCCTCTTTCGTATTCTCTAGATAGCTTAATCCAAAAGTGTCCCAAAAAAGTTCAGAATATAGAGGTCTGAACTTTTTGCAAATTGTGTATTTGGAATTTGTTGTGGTGTTTGCCAAACCTGCCACTTATTCCAACAAGCCACTAATTTCAGTTGTCCCTAAAATCCAAGTACAATTTGTTAAATTCCTGCCAGTCTCTTTCCACACAATGTAATGTGCTGTTGCATGCTCTTTTCGGAATCTTACTATTTTCTATCCTTACAACATGCCCGGTCCACCTCAACCTTTGCTGCTTGCAGAATTCTGTCAGCGGGGGTTCTTTATAGATTTGATAAGATTCGTGGCTGTACTTTACCCCCGATAAGTTGTTCTTTTTTGTTGGGCTTAGAATTCTTCTCAATATCTTTCTCTTAAAGATGGTTAACTTATTTTTAAGTTTTTCTGACTAATTGAGTTCATTTAATTGTCATTATAAGCAGTGGCGTAGCCACCTGTATCAATAAAATATCGGGGGCCCTTTTTGGGGTAATAAAGAATACATATACCTACATATACAGTTGTTAAACAGTGTAAGGGCGCTCGAAGGTCGGGGCCCTCCAACCTCGGGGACCCTGTATCATTGATACAGCAGTAGCTACGCCCCTGATTATAAGGTTATCCTTGCCAATGTTCATCCTTCTTATAACATATTCCAGTTCCAAATTGAAGAGTGTGGAGCTTCAATCCACGCGTAATTTCATATAACTCATTAAGAGTGTTTTGTACCCGTACAGCCGCTCAGTACAGTCTCCCTATCAATGGCATATCTAGTTATAGGCTTATTAGATATATTGTTCGATTCAATTGATCGATAGTAAACAGTCTGAAGTTGGATATTTGTGCTATTCGCCAAGAATTTTGTGATCAAAATGTTGAACACATTGCTTAATGAGGCGGGTATAAATTTTGTGTACAGTGCATTTGACAGATTATGCTCTTCTTCCTGTCACTAAGTATTTCTAGGCTTTTCCAGCATATCTTATAATCTTATAATATAATAATATAATATAATCAGCTTATCTTATAGTCTAATATCTTATAATCCAGCATATCTTTATAATACAAATACTCGTTTTGCTGAATCCCATGACAAGTTTTCTTTTAAAACAGTTGATAGCTCTATAATAATAAGTGCATTAAACGGAATAAAATCGACAGCTGCTGGAGCCGATGAAGTAAATATCATATTTATTAGAAAATGCCTCCCAGACTTATTGCCATAGATTGTACACATCGTGAACTCTTGCTGTGGGGAAGTATACATTTCCCAATACCTGGAAGTCTGCTGTTATCATGCCCTTACAAAAAAAAATGAATCCTTTCAATTTTGAGGACCTACGTCCTATCAGTATTCTTCCAGTTCTTTCCAAAGGTGTATGGAGGTTCAACTGCGTACATATATGGATGAACACAAGGTGTTGCCTCCGATTTAATCCGGTTTTCGACCTAGTTATAGTTGCGCCACTGACTTATTAAACATCACTGAAGATCTCTTGAAGGCTAGCCATGATGGTCAGAGTGGAGTGGTTGTGCACCTAGCTTACAGCAAGGCTTTTGACAAAGTCAACCACCGAACGATGTTATCCCTATTACATTGAACGACTATTTACTCTGTACACCTCTCAACTGCCCAAATGCGTTAGACACCCGTCAGTACACATGTACGCTGATGATATTCAGCTGTATTTGACTTTTCGAAGAGAGCACACTGCCTTGTCATGTACAAAATTAAACGCAGATCTTTTAGCACTCTCGGAGTACTTCGTCAAGACGGTTATGCTGCCTCGGTGTTCTGTCGTTGAAGCGAACGAATGTTATTGTTTTTATTTATTTATCTTTCTTTCTTTATAATTATTTACGTAAGAGAGGAAAACGACATACGCTAAGAATTCAAGGTGTTTGTTTGCTTATATTGAATGTTTGAACATTCAACTGATTGAGTAGAACAGATGACAGGATCTTTGAAAGCTGTTAGCATCTGTATTTATTGTTTTGTCTTTATTTTTGTTTGTTTGTAGTCAATAAAGTGGTTATTATTATTATCTGTTTGTTGATCATTAGAAAAATTAAATCCTTTCTATATCTTGCGATTATAGTACGGTTAGTGAAATATTGACACTATTCACACAATCTTCTTAGATTCTTCTTAGAATTCCATTTAGAATTCTTTTTAGTAGAAACCAGTAACCTTTATCGCAAATTTAAATTTTCTCATCAACTAAGAAACAGGATTTCTCTGATCTCGATATTCCTGAGCAGCTGGTGCGAAGTGGAAGCTCCTAGATAACACCTCGTCGGGTGTCAGGTTTTTATCACAGATGTAATAAAGACGTTAGGAAAGATAATAAGCTAAGACAAATATAACACAATTCAAATATAAATGATTTATAGCGAATTACGAAAATAGTTCATCAACATTATCCAATTTTGTCCAATAGGATTTTAGTCTCGTTAGACTAAACTCATCAAATGAATACCGTTCACAGAGATCAAGGCTAGTTTCATACTGGCAATTTGCCGAAACTGGTTTATATTTGCATTTTCTTAATACAGCACCAGTCCTTAATTAAAACGATACGTTTAATTATGGCCTCGAGGTCCGAGATTACAAGCTGACCGCAAAACAAACAAATAATAAGCTTAAATAAGACGTTAGCCGCCGAGAAAATCGCCAGTTGCGACCGAATTTATGTGTTTTTTAGTACGAGGTCGCCACGCAACGGTCTTTTTATCGTTGCTTTACAAGGGTTTTTACTTTGGGATGTGGGCAACTACGTGTTTATTATGGACGTTGAAATGTCGTAATTTGTAGATGTAACCGCAATGTTCAAGATATACAACGCTTGCGGATATTAACACATAACTTTTAAGTGATTTTATTAGAGTTGTTTTAAAATGTGAAATTTTAAGAAGTTTCTATTTTATTTCTCTCTATCGATTGAGCGAAGATATTAGCAATTTCCCGATTTCCGGGTGCTTCCCTTCCGTTATTGAAAGTGCGACTAACTTCACGTCGGAGCTCTTGAAAATATTGCAGAAGTTATGCGCACCAACCGGCCGTTAGAGGGCTCATCGCTAACGGGCCGAATCAAGCGCCAAACGGCACTAAATCAAAACCAAACGTGGAACGGCGCCGCAGTTAAAAGTTTCGATCGGAATTGGTTGAGAGAAGACTTTCAAGGCGCTTAATACGGATCATCATATATGCAGCCTTGGGGAATGCTTCTCGAAACGGAAGAACTTCAGTTAATCTCACCCTCTCGGGAATGGATACTCAAAGGAAATATGGAGGTGGTGTTTTTTCCCAGCACAACCTATGCTTTGAATGATTTCCGAAAATCGAATTACTTTCCTTTTTTATACGGATATTTATACAGATATTTATACAGATAAGCAAAGAATAAATAAATAAATAAATGTCTCAAAACGACGTAAAAGTATGTTGAAAATTAACAGCGTTCATATAATATTTAAAAATAAATTCATTTCGCTGCATGAAGAACTTTCTGCCCGTCGAGCAGAAAATTTTTAAAACGTCGGCGTTGACGAACGCCGCTGGAAAAAGCTATAGGAAAAAAACAGAACTGGCTCAAAAAGTCAACGTCGCACGAGTAATTACGAACAGCACTTCTAAACACGATGATGAAGTTCGTTAACATAGGAGGCTAATTAATGGATTATCGTGGAGGATGCAACGATAAAAAATAAAATTAAAGTCGTACTTACATTTCTTTCGAATAAGGAAGAAAAATAATAAATTATAACAGCGGAATTTTATACTAGTTGTGGCTTAAACTATTCGGATTTTGAGAAGTTATCGCTTGTTAGGTACCAAATTCAATTAGTCCCCTACCTGCTTTGTTTCCGCACAGTTGAACTATGTTAACTCTAAGTTAACTAAGAGGGGTAATTGTTAATTTTATGATAATTACGTCCTTTCCAATCCTCTGCTGTATTTACAGACCTCTCCTAATTCTTGTTTGCTCAAGCTAATAATTAAATCAATGCCCTCTCTATCGACACTTGAAGTTTCTATTCATATGAAACTTTACTCTAGATCCTAATGAAGTTTATCGCGCAACTATATTCACCCATGCGAAGTTAGTTCCCCATTTTTCCTGTCCCCAATTAAATAGGATTTTATATCTACAAGAAAACCTCAACTGATTTCAATGAACAATATTTCATTCGAAAGAAGATTTGATCTTAACATTCCCTAATTAACTACGTATGTTAGCTTAAGTCTCTATTTTGCAAAATAGACTATGTTGATGAAATTAGTAATGTTGCTAAGAGCAATGATAGTAAAGCAGTTATCATCCTCCAGCCCTTAACGTCTACTAGGCCTCTACTTCTCTTATCCATTCTCGATCTTCACTCGAGCAGTCTCTTTATTTATTATTCATCCTTCAATCGGGCTATCTGCACTACCTAGTTCCATTTGAGTTCTGCAATTCGGGTAATTACATCAGTAACTTCAATCCCTCTATAGATCCTCGTTAGTCAGATTGGCAAGTTAATTTTTAAGATATCCTTCACTTTGCCATAAATTATCTTTGATGCTGGTGTTTTGACTAGGAACTAGGTTCGTCATGTATTTTGTTTTGATGATGTTGAATTTGAGCAAGACATACTCGGTGGAGGTCATATAGCATTATGTCTATCTCCTTAAGATTGTCGGAGAACAAACTATATCGTCTAAAAACTTAACATTTGTTATCCTCTTCCCATCGATATTCTAGTATTGCGGTAAACAGTTTATAATTTTACGTCCAAAATTTCTTCAACCTCTATTGTATCAAATACTTTATGGAGATATCCACGAAAGCGATAACAACCGGCCAATTCGACGCTGTTTTGATTATCATTTCAATGTTCTGTGGGTGATCCAAAACCTCTACGAAATCCCGGTTGTTCTATCGGTTGGTAGATGACGAGACTGTTTTCAGGTCAAATCGCTAATTTTCTTGTGACGATTTTATATAAGTGACTAAGAAGATTTATTAGTAGATTAGTATGTTTTTAGCTTTATGCCACCTGTTTGATACTGTACTATTAGAAAGACACATATTTTATTGGTTTTAATAGGCTGTTTTCAATGGTTTGTAGATGAGACTAGTTTCTAGCTCAAATTGAGGTTTGGCCTTCTCGATGCTTCGCCTCTAGGTGTCTCGGTTTGTGGACACTCTGTTGCAGCATATCATCCCAAGAATCTACTGAGCGTCTCACGTCACGTTGTCTCGCCATTTTCATAATTGTTTCAAAAATATTTTCTTTGCGGTACAAAAGTAAAATTTAATTTGAGAAAAAAGGGCGATTTCTTGTGACTACTGGTTTTTGTATTTTCCGCATCTCATCGTTTCAGGTGATTGCATTGTTACTTACGTAGTTGATGTTGTCTACAACCTCAAAGTTGTAGTCTCCAATTGAGACGCTCTGCTGAACATGATATCTCCGTCTCTTACTCTAAAAGGCATGTAGTTTTTAGTATTGTTTTTGTTAATCCTTATCCAATCTCTCTTCCAGTGCTTTCGAGGTTTCCAACGGTTTCCTTAACCAGTTGAATTGATGTGCCAGGAATGTTAAGACCATCTGCATATCCCACCATTTGGACAGATTTGATTATCAAGTTGGCGTTTAGTCTGTCTTCTTATTTCAGTCCTGAATATGCTTTGAATTCGCTTGAGAGTCCTCTTGCTACTTTCACTCGGCATGTGCTGTGTAACATTATGCATAAGGAGCCTCACTAATTAAATTAACACATCGCATTATGGTATAGAGTTTATTTCTGGTGATGCTGTAATATGTTTGAAGTTTATAAATGTCTGGTCAATATCGGTGGCAAACTCCCATAACTTGCCTAAGGTTGCAAAAGGTTTCGAATCGCGTTCAAAACTGTCACTTATTCCAAGAAGACAATATCTGCCAAACTCATTTCAGTTGGCCCTAACATCCAAGTACAATCCGTTCTGGCTCTCACTGAATTCTTGTCAGTGTCTTTTCATACAATTTACTGTTATATGCTCTTTTGGGAATTCTACTTCTTATATTCTTACGACATGTCCGGCTCACCTCAACCTTTGTAGCTTGCATTCTGTCAGCGGGTGTTGTTTATAGATTTGGTAAGTTTTGTGGCTGTACTTTACTCGCGATAAGTTGTTCTTTTTTGTTGGGCTTAGAATTCTTAGGGCTTAGAACTTATTTTTAAGTTTTTCTGGCTAATGGAGGGATAAGGTTATCCCTACCAACGTTCATCCTTCTTATAACATTTTCCAGTTCCAAATTGAAGAGTGT
The DNA here is from genome assembly GCF_000648695.1 of Onthophagus taurus. Classification (NCBI taxonomy): domain Eukaryota; kingdom Metazoa; phylum Arthropoda; class Insecta; order Coleoptera; family Scarabaeidae; genus Onthophagus; species Onthophagus taurus. The sequence goes on from NW_019286118.1 coordinate 717,348, forward strand.
TGGAGCTTCAATCCACGCGATGCTTCGCCTCTAGTTGTCTCGATTTCTGAACACTTTGTTCCAGCTTCTCATTCTTCTGAGTGTCCCTCGTCACGTTGTCTCGCAATTTTGTTTTTGACCACAAGCCATGCGGCTTCCTCCTAATTTGATTAGTTTGAAAATCCATGTTGCAAGTTTACAAATTTTGAGAATGGAAATTGAAACTTCTTACTAGCTTTTTAAAAATTTATTTTAACGGTACCAGTTTCCTCCTAATTGTCTCAAAAATATTTTCTTTGTGGTACAAAAGTAAAATTTAATTTGAGTAAAATGTGCGATTTCCGGTGACTACTGGTTATTGTATTTTCTGAGTCTCATCGTTTTCGGTGTTTACATTGCCACCTCCGTAGCTGAAGTTGTCCACTACCTCAAAGTTGTAGTCTCCAATTGATACACTCTGTACAATAAGATATCTCCGTCTCTTACTCTGCATCAGGAGAATCGTCTCTTACTCTAAAAGGCATTGATCGCAGATTTTGTCGTTGATCCTTAGTCCAATTTCTCTTCCAGCGCTTTCGAGGTTTCCAAAGGTTTCCTTAACCACTTGCATTTATACCAAGAATGTTAAGGTATATCCCACCATTTGGACAGACTTGATCATCAAGTTGGCGTTTAGTCTTTATATGCTTTAAATTCGCTTGATAGTGCCCTTTCTACTTTCACTCGGCATGTGCTGTGTAAGATTATGCATTTGAGTGTCACTAATCTAACTAACAAAACGCATTATGGTGTAGAGTTTATTTCTGGTGACGCTGTAATATGTTTGTTTGAAGTTTATAACTGGCTGGTGAATATCAGTGTTAAACTTCCAGAACTTGCCGAAGATTGCAGAAGGTTTCGAATCGCGTTCAAATTTTCCTTTAAATTTCACTTAAAAAAGGCATAAATCGGGTATTTTCAGGTTCGTATAGGTCAAGGATTAAAGTTTCGAATGATATATTCATTTGAGACGTACTCTTGTTGTAATTAATTCTATTTAACATTAGGTTCTCTTTTTGCCGGTTTTTAGATATTTGGGCAAATTTAGAATCAAAATATACAAATTATTTTAATGAGAAAATGTTATTTGAACCTTATGTACAAATTTATACGGAAATAGGTGGAACAGCTTAGAGGAAATTTATGAATAAATTTGGCATCACCGCTTACACTTTGGCAGAGTTTGCTTCTGCCATAACCAGTTGGCCCGTAAGATTTCCCATGTGAGAGGTGACAACTTGCGCAGACCGCGTTCTAATTGTTAGTCTAAACAACTAACGTGCTGCGGAAACTTCGGTTTACATTCGGAATAAGCCAATTATACTTTCGAAGCAAACTCCGCGCGGCTTCGCAGTTTTAACTCACGGGTTACAACCACCTCATTTGCATTTGGGGTGTTTCCTATTTCCGGCTTATTGCATCACTGTGGAGATTTAACTTTCTGTGGCATCGCGTTGTACGATGAACCAAGAAGGAAATAGCAAAATAAAGTTGTAACGAAGAATTTTAGTATTTACGGCAATCGATAACGATGAGTTGACCACGGCGAAATGGAATATTTTCCGGGCAATTAATAGGATTGAATGGGTTGTGATCCGGTGGGTAGAACAAAAGCTCGATATAAATTAGACCGGCCGCTTGGTGTGCATATTAGTACGCCACCGCGATTTTCTTGTTTGCTTTGCAATTAGTACTAACGCTAGTTAAATTAACCTCAAAACGTCGGGTGGTGTCAATATCGCCGGTTATGACCAGAGAACCAAATCGCATTACGTTGAATAATTACTTTCGAAAATGCATTGCGACATAGGCATTAAAGTGGTCGCAATAACGTTGACAAATTCTAATTTATCGACGATCCATCATGATCCACGACTATAGTTTATTTTTTAAATCTTGATTTTTACTTTTTTATCGCGCAATGAGCAGTTTATTTTAATGAAAGTGCGAAAGTAATTAATGCGAATTGAATTTCCTCGAGACGCGTCTTTTAACGACATTTTTAATTAAAAAGTTGATGCAAACTCGTTCTGGGTGGAGAAAGCTCAACAGCAACAGCACTAAAAGAAATGCGGGATAAAGAAAAAAGAAAATAGTGGGAAAAAGGGAAATGCCGGATAAGGGAGGCTTGCCATTTTAATGTTCTCAGCTTCTTTCGGGAAGAATATGGTTTTAATAAATGGAAGAGGTATAGCTTCTTCCACTATAGTAAGAGGCGTTGTTCTTTTCACGCCGCTTTTAAAAATTGAACGGAAGTCGTTAAACTCGAGACTCGCCTCCCTCTCGAGCGATCTCGAAATGGCCTCTACGCTTTATTAAAATTGATTATGCCGCACTGCGTATAAGATGCTATACTTTACTCATGACGGCCACCAACTTAGCGAGTTTCGAGGGAACCATTACACTTTATGGGTGAGACCACTAATTAAAACCCTGGTTAATTATTAATAATTTAATGGCAACATCATCGACCTCTCCATATCTCCACTCCTCAACTATATAAACGGTGTCAATTTCCGCGCAAATTCTCCGGGCGTCAAATTTTCTAATGGTTCTAGCAATTACGTATGCTCGTTACACATTAATCTAACCGGAATGGAACTATGCGGCACAATGGCCATGGCGCCCAGAAAGTTACCTTGATCGTCCACCCATAAAACACGAGGCAATTCACGGCGCAGACATTACAATCATGTTTACGTCCGGCTGGTTGCCGCAGGATGGCCGTATTTCACTTGAAACGTCCTTAGTCCACGGAGGATCCGCAGTCTACCTCCTCCAAGTCAGGTAATAAAAAGGCTCGCTTTACCTTTTATATCGCACAAATGGATATTACCCTGTTATACTTGCCAGCAGACGTTTCCATCGAATCTTTCTAGCGCAATCTCTATTTTCTAGCTTATCATTGAATATGATTCAATCACTCAAAACCATCTCAATATTTTCTACTCTAAATTTATGAATTCTCTGTAATACCTTTACCCCTAAATAATAAAGCTTAAGACGAAGCCTACGCATTTCATATATCACAACGTGAAATTTCGGTAGGGTACAACAACCACTCCCCGAAGGGCCTCTAACGAAATTTATACTCTTTTTACGCCACCCCACCCTACCGCAATAATATACAGTCGTTTTAACGCACGCCCGCTTTTACACACCGAATAAAACTTTAAAACGCACCCTGTTTACGAATTTATGACCCATCCGTATTTCTTTTCGAAATGACACCGGGTTATTCTTACGTCGCCTTTTTATTTCCCCGCGTAATAACCGCTTTAAGATCTTCGGAACGGCGAAAACCTATCCTTCATTCTTTCAGAGCGGAACATAAATAATCGGAAAACGTTTAAATCAAGCGCGGTTACTATCTAACGAACGTCCGATAACAGGGCGAAATATATTCCCTCTTTCTGTTGGCATTTGCGTATCGGTGTCCCCCTTTTCTGTAAAATCTCGATTCTTCGCCACACAAATCACCGAACCGGGGGACACTGGGTTTTTCTACAATGTCCTTCCCGTTCCTCTCTAAGGGGCAAAATATGAAAACTTCCCCGCCTGGTTTGGAAAGCGCCAGGTCGTAAAACACACTCGATGGGGGGGCGTCGCGACGTGGCCGTCGCGGCGAACCGCCGCGAGCCACCCTTTTTCTCTGCCCCGTTAGTTCTGAAACTGACCGTAACATTTATGGAAGTTCTGTGAAACTTTGTTGACGCTCTGGTTTGGCCAAAACGGCAGCGGAAGGACGGCTAGTCCCCTTAGGCCCCCTAGTCGTGGGGTGTCTCCTTCAAATCCCCAAACTCACCCCCATCAACTAATATCGGATACGGTTATGTACTTTACATAACCCGACCGTTTGCATTTAAACCGAGTGAATTTTCCGTCCCGCTTTTACATAATTCGAAAAATAAGCAGTTTCAACGCAGGCCGCTCTTATGAAATATTTTGCGAGACGAGCTGGACCGTAAAATCCAGTTGGAAGGGTTGAGCAGATGCGAGAAAAACGAGCCACTTTTAAAATGGGTCACGAGTTTATTTAGAAAAAGCACTGAAAACAATAAAATATTATGTTCTTTTAAACAGTTTTTCACTATATCTTAAATATCTGAGTTACTAGTTCTAATTAGACTGTGACGTGACATGGATGGAGATAGACAAAATTTTTAATAATCTTATTCATTTTTAATTCAAATTTGCCTAACACGTAGTGTTACTTCATTTGGAAAGAAGTTAAAATTGCGATTGAGTTTTATTAAAAAAATCATAACTCCTTTGAAAATAGAATTGAAATTATGAAATACTCAATAATTACGCCAAAAGAGTGCATATTTCAATAAGAAATACATAATTGTTAAAGAAATTGGCATAAAAAAGTTATAATGCAATAATTTAAATCGGCAAGAAGTATCCACGACCGAAGATGAGCAGCAAAAAACAGCAAATTTGTCGGGATTAACGGTCAAAATGATGATCAGTGAAACAACTTTATAAAAATGCTAATATTTCGATTGTTTATTCAAAGAGCTTTTTCAATGCTAAAAAGGTTTTACAAAAATCCATTAATTAAAAGTCTGATAATCAGCAACGAAAAAACAACTAATAAAAAACCAACTTACTTGTTTAATGAAACTATTAAATAAAGAATGCTTGACTTCATATTAACATGTTAAAAAACTATTATAATTACTTGAACTTGTTCATAATAAAAATGATTTGAAAATACGTTAAAATTTTTAGAACACAAAACCCACGGAAAACAAGATGGACATTACACGTTAAAATAAGTTGTTATAAAAACTCGTTTTTGAAAATACAGCGAAAAATCAAAACATCAAATCACTGGAGTAATTAAGGTTGTCAGAAATGTTATTTTGTTGATCAGAGTCACCATAGTGTTGATTGGAAACGTCCTTAGCAAATAAATATGCGTAAATATTACTGAGATTACTTGTATCATTCTTGAAATTAACAGTGTTTTTGGTGTAGTTGATATGTACCATTTCCAAGAAAAGTCTATTGTGATAATTGGATTCCAAATCAAGAATCTTGACGTTATCAAAATCAAAAAAATGATTACAATCAATGACGTGTTGGGATAGAGCACAACCGGTGTTGGAAAGTCTACAATCACTTTTGAGTTTCGAGATCCTGCTCTTTAACCATTGTGATATTTGTCCAACGTATTTTCCATCACAGTCATTGCATGAAACACAGTAGATAACATTTGACTTAACTTCTTCAAGCGTTTTATCTTTTAATTTGGAAAAATGGCTACCCAGTTTCTTTTCATAACACACTACGATTTTAACGTTCTCCATACACGAAAGAGCCTCTTTTAATCCGCTACTAAGGTTTTCAACGTAAGGTAGTTTTTTATAAACAACTGAATCAGTAGTAAGTTGTGAAGGATTTGTTAAACTTACTTAAAGCTGAGTGTTAATAGTAAACGTTGAAAACAAAATTTTGTTAATCATGCTAACAGGATAACCGTTGTTAGTAAAATTCTTTTTAAAAAATTGCAAATTTTCCTGTAAAAACAGTTGGTCACCAATACTCGTAACTCTGTGTTTCATACAACGAATGGTAGAGATTTTGTGTTTTATGTGATAGTTAGAGAAATAACTTAAATATCGTCCTGAATACGTTGGTTTTACATACCAGTTAAACTGAATGTTGTTGTTAGAGTCTCGAATAACTTTAGTGTCAAGAAAGGGTAAGCTGCTGTTAACTTCCCTTTCGATTGTAAAAATCATTAAAATACCTTAAAATAATATCCACATCCTCCTATGAACTCCCAAAATTAAATCATCAACATATTTCTTTATAAATTGTATACGATAAACAGAATTATTGTTAGTCAATATCTCATCCAGCGCGTAGTCCATCACTATCAATAGGATAAAAAAGAATAAGTCCACGATGATTTTTTTATTATTTTTCTAATTTCGGTACAACAATGTTTCGCTTTTTCTAAAATTAAATATAGATATATAGATTAAATATAGATATTTTTATTAACCACTTCGAAGGGATTCTGTTCTCGGAGAAATATGAATTTTTTACTAAAAATATTATCTTTTATAAAAGATACGTTGATGATATCCTTCTGATATACAACGGTAAAAAATCCCACATTATAGCTCTTAATAACATTTTTAACAATATTAATAATCTTCAATTTACTTACGAAGTAGAAAAATGTTCATCTATTTGCTTCCTTGATCTTACTATAACAAGGTGCACCTCCGAGAACAGAATCCTATTCGACATATATAGAAAACCAACTACAACCAATACCTTAATTCCAAAAAATTCATTTACATCATTTCAGCATAAATACGCATCTTTTCGTTTGTTTTTTGATAGAATTTTAAATTACCCTTACATTCACGTGCTAGCTATAACAAGGAAATTAATACTATCATCAGGCTGGGCTTTGATAATGGTTACTCCCTTCAGGAGCTTCAAAATTTATTTTTCCGCATTCATCAAGCTAGAATTAATAATCTCATCTATCCCCACTTTTCCAACCCCGGCGTTTTTGTCTCCATACCTTTTCACCCTTTAATCCAAAAACAATTTTCCGATATTTTCAATAAGTTTAATGTCACACCGGTATACCGTGCAAATGCTAAATTGGGCCAATTATTAACTAATAACAAACACATATTCGATGATAAACTTAAAAGTGGGATTTACAAACTTAACTGTAACGATTGCGATTCTTTTTACATAGGACAAACTGGAAGGAAAATCAGTACTAGATTCAAGGAACACTTAAATAAAGAAAATTCTACTTTTTATAAACATTTAAAAGAACATAAACATAAAACTGATATATCCAAAATTAAACTTCTAAAACATCTTAATAAATCCAGAAAAATGGACCTATTTGAGGAATACTATATAAAATATATATACCACATTAAAAAATACATACCACATTAAAAACCCTGAACATATTTTGCATGAAATTACTGATTTTAACAATTATAATAGATATTTTACACCTTTCATATAATTTCAAACTTACCGCTCTTGCATTTGGTTGTCACATCTTGATACCAATTTTTCATTTTCTTAAGTTGTCATGTTACTTACTTCCTCTTTTAACTGACCTCAGGGACCTCAGTCCGTTGTAACCAGTCGGTATGTGCACACGACTCAAGTTTTTCGGTAAACACTTAACGTTATAATACTTTTTCAATAATATTAATACCCTTTTCTTTTAGATTTTTAACGCTAGATTCTTCTTTTTATAACACGCCTTCAGCTTTTACAGTTTATTACGCCTGCCTTCAGCATTTCAAAAAAACATTTTTTAACCTATCACCCAACGTTGGAGTTTTTAACCTGACATGGTAAACCCACGCCGTTTTCAAAAATTTCACTTAATTTAATCCAAAATTATATCGTTAATCATCGGTCCATCGTAGTTTTCGTAAGAGAAATTTTTCTACATGATCATTTTTTCACGTGTTCATCATTCTTAGTTTTTGACGGTAAGATCTTTTTATAATTTTTAATTTTATATCACCAACAAAAACACCCGTCAACTAGTAATAATTATCTTCCATATTATTCTAGTCGTACCTGAAGACGCTTTTAGAAAAAGCGAAACATTGTTGTACCGAAAATAGAAAAATAATAAAAAAATCATCGTGGACTTATTCTTTTTTATCCTATTAATACTCACCATGATGAACCTGGAGGCTACAATTGCCATCACTATCAAGGCTAAAATTGGTGATAATTTTGACTCCATAGGGGTACCTTCAATTTGTTTATAAACATTGTCAAAAGTAAACTTAGAATTTTCAAAGAGTGTTTTTAAACCCAATAAAAATGTATCTTTGTCCCAACAACAAACCTCAGGTATTAATTCCCATTTTTCTTCAACATCACATAATTTAAATCATCAAAATGAATGAAATTTTTGATTTTTGGGATCAAAGTTATTATGAGTTGTATTGAAAATAATGTAGATTCTGATAGTAAAAGCCAAATTGGATGAAAAAACGAAACAAAATAGTTATAAAGTGTATTCCATGTTGCAAGCTTAATGTTCCTTAAATAAAATCATCGAAAAACTTCTAACTTGCTATTTATTATAAATTTACAGTCGAACCGGTTTCTGGTTACTCCATCTTCAACGACAAACTACAAGGTTGTAAAGCACAAGATATTAAAAATATGAATGAATATGAAATCTTAAAATTAGGAGTTATTGTATTTATATTCTGCATAATTATTCACTTGCACTTAATTCATTTTTCATCAGTTTGTATAGCTTCTCGGACTGAGTATTTTTTTCATTTTTTCTTTTTTACTCTGTTTTTCTTTTTTCCATTTTCATTAATATTTACCTCCATTTTGTATAGTTTTGCTCTTTTTCCTTGCAAAAAACCGTTAATTATTAATATAGATTCTACTTCCAATTTGTTTTTTGGATTTTCTAAGAATTTTTATTTTAAATTTATATTTTTTTGATTATTTTATCAACATTCTAAAACATAATAACTCCTAACTTTAAGATTTCATATACAGAGTTTCTTAAAAGTAACGGATAAATTGGTTAAAATGATTAAGAACAGTTTATGCAAAAATCGCTGAAACGACACTAAAGATTTAATTTTTTTTGCAATTGTTTTGTTTAAATTTTAAATTTGTTCCGTCATTTTTAAACGAGTAATAACGTCATCGATATTTTTTTTTTCAAATAGGAATGCCATTTCTATTATGAATGAAAAATGGGTGCTTGCTATTTGAAAAAAATAATATTTTATAACTAGTTTCTATTTCATATCTAATTTAAAAATGACGGAATTTAAAATCTATACCAAAAAATTTAAATCTTTAGACCCGTGTCAACGATTTTTCTATAAACCGTTTTTAATTGTTTTAACGAATTTATCCGTTACTTTTGGAAAGCACAGTATAATATTTTTAATATATTGTGTTTTACAACCTTGTAGTTTGTCGTTGAAGATGGGGTAACCCTAAACCGATTCGACTGTAAATTTGTAACAGCAAGTTAGACGTTTTTTGATGGTTTTATTTAAACTAGTTATAGACAGCCAAATTTAAGAATATCCAAAAAATGGGTAAAGTTACGATTGAGTATTATGGTCCCTCTCAGGACCATAAGATTTTGGAAGCTTATGTAATCATTTTAGCTATTTAAGATCCATTGGACATCAAAAAAAACATGTTTTAAAATCATAATACCAATAAATGTTATATTTTTATGGATTTTTTTGGGTAAAGAAGTCCCCATGGTCGTTAGGAGTTACTTTTTACTCGATTAACCTTACCTTACATTTATAAGGTTTACTTATTGGTTCAGCTACGGTATTTATAAAAAGCTACGTATTTATTATCATAGGTTTATTTATTCATAAAAAGTATAAATAATTACACTATAATTAGTTATGGTACTTAGCAAAACAATTTCTATCATTAATGTAGCAAAGGTGAACTATACATAAATCACAAGTGTTGTTTGTCTGGTTTTCCTTCTTGTTTTTGGCGCAATTTACGCACCTCTTTCTGATATTTGATTTTTCCATGTGATGCGAAGCTAATTGTCATTTTACAGATTTGCGCATAGCATTTGCTTTTGTTGTGAAAACACTTCGTTACCTCACGGTAATAGTATATTAAAAAACAAGTTTCGTAAGACACGCTTGAAATGCACGAATTCAAGTTGAAAAACGAGTGGCGAAGCCACGAGTTTTTTAATGAATGAGTGCTTTAAGTGTTATGAAACGTGTGTTTTATGCTATTTTTTGTAATTCGCGTTTTTATACTTTTTTTTTACAAAAATAAAGTAAATTTTGGCAATGTAGACAATTAGAAACTGTCAAAACACAAAATATATTCACCAGAAAAAAATGTTTGATGTACACCTCCCAAAATAAGAGAAATTGCTCAGAGTCAATGTCCTCGTCATTGTGGACTTTGTATTCGATGCTAAGAACGTGTTTAAACATCCATAGACAAAAATTGTCACATTGACAACTAGGAAAATTAATGACCCAATGTCACCAACTTGAACTGGTTCCATAAAATGTTACTAAAATCTCATTACAGCATCGGATGCTGTAAGGAGTCTCATTACAGCACCCGTTTGAGTACTGTTATAGCTTCCATTACCGTAGCGAATTACAAAAAAGTATTTATCAAACTCCTAGCAACAACTTGTCTGAACTGCAAACTCGACAAGAGGCTTCCTTCCATTTGTTTTTGATCATGAAGCTTGGTGTAGATGTTATGTACGTTATTTACTAATATGTCTAACAGATCAAAAAATAGACGAAGATAACATTTTATTTTTGGTATCAGATCTATTTCGTAACACACCTTAGGTTGGTCCATGAGGTCCACTCCTTCCATGTTTTTAGTATAATGTGATACTATCCCAGGGCATTTGACATCAATTTTATCTGCTGAATCAGCTTTACGGCATTTTACGGTGTTTGTTTCTATAGGCGACAGAATGTTGCTCAACAAATAAACCGCTTTGTTATTCATCCATTTCACATAAGTAATGCCTTGGAAACTGGTGGTGTAAATTTCTCCACGCTTAACTTTTTTTGTCCACTGGTGCAGTTTTCGGTAGATGTTTTCGGATACTTCTAACAGTTCCACACGCCTTGGTGTTTCGATCAATCAATTTACATTGTGACATAGGTGAGTTGAACAAATTGTCGAAATAAATTTCACATCCCAAGCCCTCCAGCTTTTTCGTAAGCTGAAGTACCACTGATTCCCCTAATCCGTACTCAGTATTGAAATTGCGTTTGCCTGTGTATAAATCAAATTCAAACAGATAGCCCGCATCCCACCTTCACCATAGTTTGAATCCCCACTTGACAGGATTATTTTTTATAAACTGCTTCATTACGTTATGCCCCTTGAACTTTATTCGTCAATTCGTCTTTTATTGATGGCGCGGCGTTTTGAAACGAAGTATTGAAATGTTCCATAACTGGACGAATTTTGTATGCTCTGTCATAGTTAGGGCTATTTGGGTCTCTTACTTCTTTGTTGTTGCAGAAATGTAGGTTCCTACGTATTTCTTCGAACCGAGCGCTTGGCATGACATTTGATATGAACCGCCATGTCTGGTTGAGTAGACCAGTAGTCTTTCAATGACGGCACAATTTGATTGCCCATAATCGAATTCATGCCAAGAAATGCTTTCATTTCTTTTCTGAATTTATATTGCGCATTATGAAAAACATTTGGGAGGTAAGTTCTCTAGCTCCACTTGAAAACTGGTTGGTGGTTGCAATGCTCTTTGATGATAGGTTCTACTATAGAAGAAGGTTCAGGTGACAGTGTTGTTGGATTCTGAAGTTCAAACGCTGTATCATCGCTGTTCATCCTGTGTTAGAAGCCTTTGATCTTCTTCGTCAAGAAGTAAATCGTCACTATTATCGGCCATCAGAAGCTGTTGTATTTCATTTTCCTTGAGTTCGAAAAGTCTACGTCCCTTACGAATCATTCTAATATGAATAAAAAAGTGAAGTTATTTGACAAAAATCATCTGTACAAAAACTAAAGTTTTCCTCATACATAGTATCTTTCTACAATCACAGGGGTACATCGGTCCCTTTGTATTTACAATGTTATATCTATACAAGTAGCATAAATAATGGTTTGATAAATGTATAGAATAACAATTTAATTACCAGGCAACGATTATTTCACACTCTGAAAAGTTGGAAAACATTTTTACACTTATAATTTTTCTTGTAAAAATTAAGATTCTCGCACCAAAAGAACTGACAGTTTCTACTGGTCATAAACAAAGAATGGTGTCCCTAACAACCTATTTCCAGCAAAAAATACATAAAGTACGATTTAGAACTAATAAATAAGAAAGTGATATACATCGGCTCCTTAATAATTAAGACGTGCCACGGTCGTCTAAGGGTTAGGAAATGGTTATCCTGTTTTTAAAACAAGGTTCATGTATTGGATTAAGGGCAGGGATTTCTTTATATATCAAGCGTATCGAAAATCATAACTTCTTTAAAAATAGAATTGAAATTATTCTCAGAAATTACACCAAAAGAAGTGTAGATTTCAATAAGAACTACAAAATTGTTAAAGACCTTGACAATCTCGCCTGATTCTGTGTAAAACCTTATTTTCGTACACTTTAATTTTGGCCAAACATGAAAAATAGTAATCTTACCCTTTAACAACATTAAATGAGTCAAGACTAACATTTTACAGTGTAAGTACGCAAAATCTTTTGATCGCTCGAACTTTAACCACTTTAACCCTAAGTGTATTTTTTATATAAATAATTACCGGTAACAATGTAATATATATTTATAAACTTTGTTCAATTAGCACAATGATATATTCTACCTTTATTCGCACATTTTTATTATCTCTTTATTTTCGCCTCCATATTTCTATATCTTTGTAGAAATAGAAAAATGTTGATACTAAATGTAATATATGAGGAATTTCAATCTCTATCCACTTTTACGAGGAATCTTTGAAAATCAATTTACGCTACTCTCATTTCATATCCTGATATCTCAGCTAAAACAACAGGGTTGTGGTTGCAAAGCCCGGCTGAATGAGCTTTCAGAGAGTAAGCACAAGTCCCGTAGTTACTTATCAGGTACCGGTAATATTATTTACGAGCACATGCAGCCGCGTGAGCGAGTCGTCAACTTGGACTTTTACGACATATAATCGCGCGGTTTATGACACGACGGAGACGAAATCGCTTCCGAGGTAATACCAATTTCGGTTTTCACCCCCAAAAAAGCGTAGAATTTTAAATTAAGATAAGCAGTCGGTTGCTATTTTATTTAGACGTCAGCAAATTGACAGCACATCTCGATTAAGTGGTACAAAAGGTCTATTCATTGGAGGCGAGATAGGGTCGACAAAAGGGAACAGCTTTAATATTATCAGCAATATTGCGGGAAGTCGATAAATAAAACTTTTTGTCGCATCTTCGATTGGAAGTGGTAGCGAACAACGAAGTAGAGAGTTGAAAGAACTTTTTTTTAACGACTTCCAGCACTTCACGTCTAGATAGGCCCTGAGTTTAGTTTTCCTGTTCCGTGAAAACTTTTCCTGTTTTCACCGAATCCCTTCGGGTTTATTTCAGAAGTGATATTTACAAGTTGTAACGTGCCTGGTATTGGCGTTGCATTCGGTTTTGTTTTCGGGTGAAAATTGAAGGACGCTTATTAAACTCTCTTCCAATTATCGGATTTTTCATCCCTCGAAAAAAGAAATATTTCATCAGTCCGCGGCCTTTCCCCCGAAAGTGACTTTGTTACTTCCCGACCAAAGTTGAACAACTTAGATTTACGAGCCATCGCCGCGAAGGAAAGAAGCCGATGATAGCATCCGGCCCTACCTCGAACCTTTTAAGTCGTTCCCGCTTCCATTTTCGGTAGACAGATTAATTAAATAACGATTACGACGATAAATTTCAAAGAAAATGCGTAGATCACGCCATCGGACGGAAATATTTCTTCCACCGTAATTCCTGTTATCAGCGGGGTAGTGGCCCTTCGATGACCTCCCACAGTAACCCTATTTTACTTGAACAGAACGCTGCAGGGAGATTCATTTTACCTGATAAGATGTGGAACGATCAATTTTCCCGATGTACTCATGATAAATGGAGGTCTTAGGTAATCGGAAAATTATCAAATCGCATTGTAACCTTAGAATAATAAAGTATTTCGTTTCATTTAGAACTATTAACCCATTTGCATCATTCAGAAGAAATGATAAAGTAGCTCATACCACCAAACTTTATTTTATTATAGTATACAGTTAAGTAAATTATACAGTCTTGGCCAAAAGTATTGAGCACCCTAAAAATGTCTTGGAAACAACATTAGAGCCCTCTTTTATATCACTTTTTGTCGACACAAACTTGGACGACGTTAAGTTGTAACAAGATAACGCAACATGCCACAAAGCTATCCGCACAATGACTTAGTTCGAGAAAGTAATATAGAGCTTCTGGACTGGCCAACCCAATTCCGGACCTAAACCCCATAGAGTATTTATGGGGTTTATTGAATCACAAAGTTAGGCGTCACACTATTCATTCAAAAGAAGCGCTAAAAGAAAACTGCAAAAAACTTGTGTCCTCTTTACCAAAAAGAATTTTGGCCCTGATTAAGGCAAAAGGCAAAACATTATAAACCTATACAATTTATTTTAATTTGATATTTCGAAAGTTAACCTGGGTGCTCAATAGTTATGGCCAAGGCTGTAATTATAATACATTTGCGGACAATCAGAAAAAAGCAGACATCACTAGCACTAGAATTAACACTAGATCTAGTTTTAGCTGTTATTAACCACCAGGCTGGTCTATATTTTCATATGAACTGAAAGTAGAACTAACACTAGAAACTGTGCATCAATTACAGTTATGACGTAACAGTTTAACGTACGACTTGCATCAGTTTGCACATCAAATGGTTTCTCGAAGTTAGGACATGTAAGTATAGGGGCTGAAACCAAACATGCTTTTATCTTCTCCAAGTCAAGCGTACACTCATCGGACCAACAAAACATTTGGGCTTTTCGAAGAAGAGATGATGAAGAAGACACAAGTGGATGTAGGAATTTTCATTATACACATGACCTTTTCTGGATGCACTGTTACCCTTCTTTCATTCACAATACAACCCAAGTATCGCAATACTGAACGACAAAATTGGCATTTCTTTCGGCTAACCGTCAAATCATCTTCCTTTAAACGCTCTAATACTTCACAAAACACGTCTAAGTGTTTCGGAAAGTCGTTAGCAATAATTATAATATCAAGATATACAAATACATAAGGTTCACAATTATACCGAGAACACTGTCAATAAGCCGCTACCAAGTCGTAGATGCATTGTAGACCAAAATACATACGACAAATTGCAATAATCCCCTTCCTGGAACAACGAAAGCTGAAATAGGACGTTATTTTTCTTCTACAGGTACCAGCCAATACGAACTTTTAATATCCAATGATGACAAATAACAAGCATCTCTAAGATTATCGAAGGTAGATGTCACAAAAAGTAAAGAATATGCGTCTCGTTCCGTTATTTTATTTACCTTCCAATAGTCAACACAAAATCTGTAGGTTTTATACTTTTTGGATACTATTACAATGGCGATATCGAATGCTCCACAATACCATCTTTTAACATTTTATCAATTTCATCGTTGACGAATCTCAATAAAGCTGACTGTCATGCCCTATACTTCCACGCAAAACAAAGCACTTGCCTGCACGCTGACTCTACAATGAGGTCAGAGATCTCATGCACAGACGCAATGCTTCAAAAACTCTTCTTTGAAGACATCCTTCCAACGCTAATTGGGAAAGCTGCTTTACGTAACCGCTGCAACCAACGTTGTAAGAATTTAAAAAAATTGTATATTTATCGGAAATTGTCCTATGCTACCTCCAATACATTCTGGAAAACTATGCGTTCTCTTGGTGTAGTTGAATCTCCTTCTTATCATGGTAGTTTTGATTGTGATTCTCTGGCTAGTTATATTGCCGAATCCCCTATCACTCTCGACGATTCAATTAAGGTATCACCAATTCTTACCATTAATGCCTCCGCTACTATCAGTTCCAGATTTTCCTTGGAGTTATTTGACGAATTCCTAGTCCGCCATGCTCTCAGACATTTTCGGTCCACTAGTGTTGGTGTTGATGATGTCAGCATTAAGCAGCTCCTTCTTATTTTGGATATAATCATTCTTCCACTACTCCAGATATTTAACTTCTCCATTGAGACAACGTCCTTCGCTTCTATTTGGAAACTAGCTTATGTTGTACCCATACCTAAACATAAGTGTCCCACTCGTCTAACAATAAGTGATGTTCGTCCTATATCTATTATTTCCGTAATTTTTTAAGCACTTGAGCACTTGGTGTATATGCAGGCGCAACGGTATTTTGATGAGTACAAGGTTATCACTGATTTTCAGTATAGTTGATACTGGATCCATACTTCAGTATGGATATTAGACGTGGTTGTGATGACGGGCGTTTGACCTTACTGGTTTTGACGTCAGCAAGGCATTTGCTGTTGATCACAGCTTGTTGGTGGTAATTCTATGCTCTGTAGGTTTTTCGCCGAGTTGTGTCGCTTGGTTTCAATCATACCTTTTTAATCGTTCCTTGTGTGTACGTGACTCCTCATGTATCCTCCGTATGTATTTACAAGCCGTTGCGGTGTGCCTCAGAGCAGTGTTTTGGATCCACTTCTCTTTTCCGTCTTCATAAATTGCGTTACTAAGACAATTAAGATAATTAATTAGCAACTTTCACCTATATGCAGACGACCTCCAAATGTATACATCCGCAGCTGTGGATGAACATCCAGCAGCGGTAATGCGTCTTAATACGGATCTTGCTAGTGTTCTAGACTGGTCTAGATGCCTCAAGCTATTGCTTTCGCATCAAGGCCTTTGCTAACAAAATTTTACTCTATCAATAATACCCATCTGACACTTAATGGTAACATCATACAATTCTCTCAAACAGTTAAAACCTTGGTGGTTATGATGGATTCTGCATTGTCCTGACAGCGTCAGATTCAGTTTGTCTGCAGGAAGGTTTATTTCTGTTTCTAATCCCTACGCAAACTTGGTTGTTTCCTTCCACCTATTGTTCGTCGCAACCTCTGTTACTCTTTAATTCTCCCCCATTTGGACTCTGCCGATGCCGTGTACCCAGACTTTTCGATTAGTCTCCGTAACAAATTAGAGAGGTTACAAAATAATTATCTGCGCTTTATTTTCGACTTGAGAAAGTATGACCATGTTATATGATCGGGATGGTATACAACGAGTATCCTGTATTAGGGACTTGGGAGTCATGTTTGATGAGAAATTGTTGTTCAGAGAGCACGTTGATGGAGTAGTTAATAAAGCTTGGCGCATGTTGGAGTTTGTTATTAGGTCTACTGAGCATTTTTCTAACATAAATGCAATTAAAACACTATATTTTGCTTATGTTTACAGTATTCTAAACTACTGTAGCGTTGTGTGGAATCCTCATTACCACATACATATCGATAGATTGGAGCGGGTGCAGAGAAAATTTTTGAAGTACTTGTGTTATAAATCTCATCTAGTGTATGATGACTACGACTCTATTTGTGCTTCTTTACGGTTTCTGTCCCTCCATCAGCGTCGCACCTGCAATGATTTGCTATTTTTTTTCAAAATTCTCAACAATGAGTGTGATTGCGCCGGGCTCGTTAGCTTGATTAATATTCACGTTGCACCGAGAAATTTGCGATATAATTTTTTGTTCTTCACTCCGGCTGCGCGTACGAATGCGTTCCTCCACTTCCCAATGATGAGAATGGCAAGAGCGGCTGATCGTTTCCCAATTGACATTTTTCGGTACACGTATCCGGTATTTAGACGTATGGTTACGACTGCTGCACTGGCCTCGCCGACCGGACTGGTCTGATTATAGTTTGTCTAATTTTACATTAAATTTAATCGGAATTTAATCGAATTTCACTCGTCAATTGTTACTTATATACATATATATATATTTTTTTTTTGTTTTATATTTTTTGTATAATTTTCATTTGGTTTGCGTCTCTGTATGTATTTCTTCTGGCTTATATTGCGCTGATATTTCTGTTTGATTTCTTTATGTCAATGTTGTGATGCAGTATTATAGGGTTTGTCCCGTTCTGTATCCATTTGTATAAATAAATAAATAAATAATATGGTAATCATCTCGAAATGCTCACCGTTGAGAAGCGTAGATCCTTTCACATATTAACTACCTTATACAAGATACTTTCCTCTCAATCTCCAATTTACCTGTTTGCTGCATTTCAGTTCATGGCATTTCGCAGTCTTTCTGCTAGAGCACAGTCTGATGTCTCACTCATGTTTCCCGTTCATCGTACTGAAATATATCACAGATCATTCACTGTACTAGCTATAACTCTGTGGAATAATTTACCCACAGAATTGTGTAATGCTCGTAGCTTGGCGTATTCAAAGCTTAGCTAAGATATCCCCTGTTGTCTTTACAGTTATCTGAGACTGATTTGATGTCATCTGCTTCTTCTTTTTTCCTTCTTCAGCTGACAGCTTTGTTTGCTATTTTCCAATCATTTTGCGCTTAATGCGATTTTCTTTCTTTACTGTTCTCTCCTATTCTTTTTCTGTTACTTGACATAGTTGCCATATTAATTATTTATCATAATTCCATACATACATTGCAAATTGGGTCTTTTTGAAAACATTGCCTCTACGATAAATTGATCTTTTGTCAACCTTGTGTTAATGTTATGTAATAATGTATATTTTTCTGTTATTATTGTAAATCTTGGTGTCTATAAAAATATTATTATTATTAAAGCAGGTGAAGTATAGGATAGTGTCGTTGTTTAGTCGGCTCAGAAATAGTGCGAATAACGTGTTCTACTAAGTTAGTGTAACCTAACTTCTCTTCTTTTCCAGAAAATAACTCTTCTATAGTAATCTCTTGATCCGTGTTTATAGATAAAACGTCACAAGTATCAACGAAAGTTCACTGGTTATGCCGAAGGTTCTACTAAAAGTAGAACTAATATTAGACCTAGAACTAGAAACATTCGGATTTAGCCGTCTTGAGAGAACGTAAACCCAAATGATTCTAATTCTAGATCTAGTATTAGTTCTAGTGATAGTGCTAGTGTTAGTTCTAATTTCAGTTTGTTATTCAACATCAGGATGTTGTATATTTTTATTGTAGTAGAACTAACACTAGACCTAGAATTAGAAACATTCGGGTTTAGCCGTACGTCTGTTAAGACGAGACAGCACAAATTAATGCTGTTATTCAGCGCCAAGTTGTATATTTTAAACACTTCGAATTAGTTTCTGAAGAGGGTTATAGTGCTAGTGTTAGTTCTAGTTTTAGTACAAATAATACACTAATTATAATAAAAGCAATGATGATTGTGTAAATATTGTCAATATTGCATTAACTTTATAGTAAGTATTAATAAAATATTTCAGGAAATTTTTAGTTATAAAATGATTCCAATTTATCAAATAATTATTAATACATTATGCACTTTTGATTTATGTAGTCCCGCTATCGATAAAACGTGGATGTAAAAGGTTGTATACCAATATATTTACAGACAGCGAACAATAGCAAACATTTGTCAGGTGAATTTATTTAAACAAGTTGTACCAGTCGGCAGCGACAGTTTGAAATTAAATTATTTAGACTTGCGTATATAAACATTGCATATAAAATAAATTCAATTTTTAGTTGATAGTCGAGTTTTCAATAAAGTCTGTGTTTACACATAGAATCCCATATATACCTAAATCAAAATTGTATACACCCATTCAGTTAATTTTGATTTAGTTCTAATATGATGTAGTGTTACAAACCAACCGCAACGACTCAATTACAGTGTCATGTGTGTTGTCGTATGATTTATGTGTGGGGCGTTCGTACATCTAATTATCGATTAGTATCAATATTTATTCAATGGTAACTTTAAAAGTACGAAAGGCAACTAATGCGTTTTTAATTTCGCCGCCCTTTTGAAATATTTACGTTAGGATCATAAATAATATCGGTTGATCCTGAAACATCCCCTCGTAAACACATCATCGCAATTTGTCTAAACGTAAATATTTTATGGGCGAAGATACACTTTCGCCACGATTGACCTCGTCCCCTTCCTCCTGCAGACCGCAAAAACCTCGGGTAATGGAAGGGAGGAAAGGAAAATCCGATATGGTCTGGCAGATTTACGGCGTCACGTGCGAAATACATACATCGTTTTAAGAAAATATGAATATCATACATTACGTGATCGGGGATATGCTGAAAATCTCATCTAGAGATTTTCAGTAATGACCGGTTCCATTCAAAGAGAAGCAGGATTTATACAAATGTTCGTCATATTTAATGTGTCTAAAAATGGTTCGGCGAAAGTGACAGAAATGACGGGAAATCGATGACATGATAGCAACGTATTATCCTGAAAGAGCCCTTCGTTGGATGACTGTGGAGTTTTTCGAGCTGCGCAGAATAATGTATTGCCCGAACTGGGTTAAAGACGTTTTCATTAGTTGCGCGCTCCGCCTCGATGTGGCGTCGTAGTTTCTGTACCGAGAAAGGGCAATATTTCATTTTGTCACATTTGCCGAATATTTACCATGCGAAATTCCAAGAAGAATTCTATTTTCCACGTTCACTTTTAGACATAATAGAACATCCGCGGCCGATGAATATATGATAAAGTCGCGTATTGATTTTCAATTGTCACAGAGTCAAAGTCCTTTAAGAATGTCGTAAGAATTTATTGGAAATCCCGTCCAGACCCAAAACAAATTTTCCCGGCTCATAAACGTTCAAAATTCGCACAGCAGGCGGTATAAAACTCGGCCCCGTCCGATAAAACCCGCAACTTAGTTTTAGACAAATTGGCAGAAGGGCCTCGAACTAAGCCGTCGTTAGTTTGCCCCGTTCGATCGTAAAAAATCCGATAAACTATCCACTCCCAACCAAGTTTCTTATCTAGCGACGTTAGCAAACTTTGTTCACTCAGTTTCGCGATTCCTGTACGCATTTTTTTCTTATTTCATTTTGATATTATCTTACATTTATATTAAATTTCTCCAACCTTAAACTTAATTAGTAGCCATAGAAGAGGCGTAAAGAGAAATAGAAACTTCTCATAAATCATTAACCCTCATCCTCCCAACCTATTTTTCTTAAGATAACTACCAGGTGGGGTGTATTTGCACTCCAATGGTTGAAGGCCTAAAACAAATTAAAATAGCAATTGTTTGTTATTGCAAGGACACTGAACTGTTATATGACAAACACAAACATTTAACAAGTTAAACATTATAATATTGACAAAACGGTTTGTTTGAGGAATATTCAGCACTTTTTGCACAGAGTACATGTGTTCTTTCTGTCACGTTTTCAGAAGCCGAAATAACAACGGTCTGGTGTTACAACTACTTTTGTTGTAGTTGCTGTTGTATTTATAGTGGATTGGTTACTTTGTACTTCTGGTACAACTTGTATCATAAGTTTTTTTAGTTGGCCTTGTTTGTTTGGCCATATTTGTTGCTGTAATGACGAATGATGTTTTCTTTTACTAAGTCCTTTCCTAACTGCAACAGAAATTTTCTTCGTGCATCTTTATCATCCTCTTTCCAGCCGGGATTACCGAACATCCATACCTTGAATGCATTGATGGCAGCTATATCCAGAATATGATAAAATAGGACCATGGGCCATCTGTTGGTATTCCTTTGAGTTGAATATTGTTGAGCAAGCTGATCACCTACATCAACAGCTCCTTTGGTTTTGTTGTATGACAATATAATTTCAGGCTTGTAATCTTCATCTTCTCCTCCTGCCTTATTATCGGTGTGTTGGCTTTATAGCAATATTACTGCTCTATTTTTTTGGCACGTATGATACCAGAGTACGATTGTCTCTGTATGCAAGCATAGAAGAATTTATAGGTTTATATGGTCTACGAAGCAATTCCCTTAAGCCAAAGTTTATCCGACAATTACAGGCTCGTGAAAAAATGATCAGTAGTTATTCCATGTCTTGCCGGTAAGTCGGTACCGGTAAGTGGTTTACTAAGTCTGGTACCGCTCTCTCTCCTTGGTTCTTTTTTGGTTGAAAAAATATGCTCACAATTCATATCAGATAATTTTACGTAAGACATAGCCTTGCCCAGATGTACCTGCATATTTGTTATGTATGCAGAATCGCAGTCTGCCACGGTCCAAATCTTGATCCTGTATTTTGCAGGTTACGGAACAAGTTGTTCATCCACGCATATATGGCCATCTGGATTGCAGCTAATTTTACATTTTGCAACAAATATATCAAATATCTCTCTAATCGCAGGCAGTTTGTCGTTTTCTCTTTATTCTTCTGTAGATTCGAAATTATCAAAACGTAGAAATCACGTGAATTCGTGATAACGATTACGAGACATAGTAGCTGAAATAATAGCTCTACGGTAGGCAGGATCAGTACACCATAACACGTCGACAGATTCCTTACTACTTTTAAGAGCACCAATTGTAAGTAAAAGTCCAATATAGGCCAATATTTCATTTTTACTTGTTGGAACATATGTTCTTCGTTTCAAAGGGTTAAAAGAATTCCATCATTCGTAGAAGTCAGTAGCCTTACGGTTTGTTGCGGTTACAATAATATTTATAATTTCTGGCGTAATAAACAGCAAAAATGCATCTCTGATGCTACAAATTCTAGAAGTGTAGGCCACCACTAGACCAGGAGTAACATTCAATATATTTGTTCGAGATTTCCTAACTTTTATATTTTTTGGATGTTTTGACCATTCAATGCCATCTTTAGCTATATCTTTCGCTGCGCCATCAATTTCTTCTAAACTATCATCAGAAATTTCATCATGCTCGAATTCATCAACTGATACATGATTAATTTCCTCGTTGCTGTCTTCTTGCAGAAAATCGTCGAATTCTGGACCATCATTAACCAGTAGCATCAACATCTCCTCTTCGATAAGATTCTTTGGAGCACGTATTTTCGAAACAGCACTCACAGTGTTCAAAACAAAAGGCACTAACAGAAATCACTAAGCGTACAACACAAGTGATGAAGCTAACTGAAATATGTGGTCAAGTAGAATTTCAGTATTAACCGAATTTCTCTCTTGTTTTTCCTAATTGTTCCTAATACTGTGAAAGAACCAATTGTACTTTAGTACTACTTCCATACCAAATTGCATTGCGCTAGACACATGCGTTCAGATTATACAGGGTATGCTCGTGAATTCTTTCCAACAGTGTAATTCAGTACTGGCAGCTCGTTGTGAAGGGCAGAAAAAACTAATAAACCAAGTAAAGCCTTTATTTTTAACAAAGTAGTTGGTGCGATAGTAGCTGTAATATTTGAATACATAACTTGTCTACGTACTATTTCTGAATTTGTGTGCTGGACGATTTTTGTAATTAAATCAACACTGAAAGATAATTGAAATGCTTCCTAAGGCTTTGAAATCAGTTTTGCTGCGCCTTTTGTGTCGCGTCGTCTCAAAACTATGTTGGTGGAGTAGTGGACCAAGCATGTCCATTTTTTCCTCGTATAATTCTTAGAACCTCTCAGTTCCTCAGCGATAGCATCACTTTCATCACTCAGACGGCTCATATTGAGATTCGGAATAGGCCAAAATGTCATTTTCGTTTTTGCTACCGCTGCTTCCTTCAAAATCTGATTCGCCATCATTATCAGTTTCAGCTAAACACTTATCGATTTCTGAGGAATGTAAAGCCATGGTTCTTAAGTAATCACTAGATCATTTACACTGCACAATAATTACAACAATGTTATACACACTTTAATACTTTAAAAGTAACAAATAACGACATTGTAAACTAAATTGCGATCTTTGGTACGAGAAAAATGTAACACTACTACTAAACATTCGTAAAATATACGACTACGTGACAATTTTGAAAAAATGGATATGCGCCGCGCAACAGCCAAAAGCAGACTTAATAGAGGGTAGGAGGGAAGAGGGTATTGCGGCTTTCAGTGCTCAAGGTCAACACACTGAGGCAGACGACAAAAAATCCATTTCACGGTTGTAAGAATTACGAATGCTAAGTGTTTAAAGATTAATCACAACTTATGCAGTTTTGCGCAGGCATTCTATGTGTCAGTATTTAATTTAAACCCCAAACATTAAAAATTGTGGATGACAATGATATTGATAAAAAACGTTCAAATACATCACAAAGACATAATCGATAAACGATTTCTTTCCAACTAATTAACCAAGTTGTTAATTAGCCAAGCAATTCCATAAGATGCTTATTGCTTTGAAACAGAAATAATTGGTTTCCCACCAATATAGTAGTTCTTTTTTTTACATCTGAATGATTGCCTCTTGCGAAATTAAAGGCGCGTCAGCAAATTATTTAACTGCCCGACATGACAACGGGTAATTTATAAGGGCGCCGATAAGGTCGGCATTTAGACAGCCAAACGCTGGCCTCGGGATGTCTTGTCGCTAAAGTTTCACGTCAGTGTCGGAAGAGTGATAACGGAACTTGTTGCGTGCGTCGTTGCCTCGTTTACATTAATTACGGAGCTTTAATTTATCTCAACGCGTCCCTACTGTTGCCGATAAACGAGCTTTGCTCATCCTGTCCAAAAATAATTCGCACTAACACAATTTATTTTTATTATGTTTCAGTTCGTCCATTATGGGTAAAATTGATCGGAGTCAACAAACCATTATCAGCCGATAGTACCTATGAGTTGAGTTGTGAAGTGGTTGGTGCGAAGCCAAAGCCCACGATTACTTGGTGGAAAGGCAGCGTCCAGATGAAAAATACGCGGGAAATCGTAAGTGCTGCGGCATTTTCATAAATTTTTAACGGTTCAAACGTCGTGCACGTCGACAGGCCTCCAGTGAACGTGAAATATCGAAGGGGCGCTTATCTGTGCCGTGATAAAACCAGCATGTGACGTTACCCGTATTCCCGCCACATCCCTGTTTTTCGCTCACACTGTCACTCGCTTTTTGATTTTTATTTCGACGCTACCACGTCAGTTGTATCTCGGCTGCGTCGAAACACACGTTACGATTTTTAGCGAAACTTCGAATCGACCGCATTTTTTTAACAAGAATTTTTTGACGCATAACTGAAGAATGCGATATTACAAACGGCACATTTCAAATGTGGACAAATACATTCATGAAACGAGAACGACATGAATGATTGAACACCTGTTATTACCATGATAAAATCTAACAAGAAATCATGCGATAATATTTCATGTTAAAATTTGAAAAGAACAAACTTTTACTCTTGTTTTCCCATCTATTATAATATAATAGAGGCATATATTATATGACTATATCTTCGTTGTCTTTAGAGATAGCGAAATATTTAATACGCCACTAGAAAGCATGATCTTTTCTTCATCTAAAATCTGTCCTAGAATTTTGTCCTGTCAATATCATGATATCAACAGCAGAAAAAATAAAGAACATCGTCGTGTACACCGAATACACCTCAAAATTATCAAACTTTAAGCCCGTGTGCAGCCGTTATGGAACCGAATATAAAAAAGCTTTATCAATTCGAAAAGAACACACTTTGTGCTATCTAAATCCGGGGTTTGTCCGTCAATATCTATCGGCGTCGGCCAAAAAACACGCCTAATAAATAACCCTACTCATAGAATCGGTAGATTGACCTTTCTTAACATAACTCTTTTATTTGGAAGGAACAAAAAACTGAAGCGGTATCAATCATATAGGAAATTTTCCGTTCCATACAAATGGTATATAACTTTAGTAGATTGCATGGTTATACAAGCATTCTCCCCCCAAAAATTACAAGACTTATAATTATTGTATGTAAATTATTTGTAAACTTTCTTATATGACCAGACAAAATTTCGAGATCATATAGAATTTAACAGAAGTTTTCCGCTCTATGCAGTGGTGTATAACTTTAGTAAATCGCATTGTTACACAAGCATTTGTCCACAAAAACCTACAATATCCGATTATAATTACCTTATGTAAATGTTTACTGCGTCATAACTTTGTAATAGGATACGGACAAAACTCCGAGACCATAAGAAGCGTTCGTTTCAAAAACGACATGTCACTTTTTTTTCGAAAATCACCTTTTATCACGAAACCCCTCTACATTAGAAGGCACACGTTCCATATATAAATGATATAAATCCCATTTAAACTAACAGAAATGTCGCAAACTATCCTATGTTCGTTGGAAAACATCATAATTCTTTGACTTATGTAGTTCTTGCTCCGCACGCTTTTGTATACAGAGCAGGCATGGAGGGGAATTGTCAGTCGGTCATATGGCATCACGCTACTTTTGCCATTTCCTTTGTGTTTGTTTACCGAGAACGAGATTTTGTACGAGACGTTTCTCAAATACGAGTTTAATATGTCTAATTCTAGCGATAAAGAGTGATAATCCTGAGCCACGAAAGAAGAGACAAAAAAATCCTAATATTTATAAGAGAAATGTTATAAAATTTGATAAAGTGAAAGGAAACATAATATTATCACTTTTTCAATTTTAAGGAGTCATGCAAAGTATCTAATCCATCACAATTACATGGACTATGTTGGAAGAGCTGAAAGTAATATCCAATCTGACCCAAAGGTGTTTTGGGCTTTTAATAAATATAAGAAGCATGCGGATGTCATTCCTTCTACGATGTCATGGAGCGGAACTGTTGTCGGTGACGGTATCGAAGTATGCTCATTATTCGCTGATTTCTTTTCTTCGGTTTTTGTTGATCCTGCTCCAATCCAGCAGAATATTAATTGTGTGGAAATGGATGCCCTTCCTTTGAATCAGATGCAGTTTGACAGAATTGAGGTTGGGGAGGCCCTGATGGGCGTCAGGGTTACAGACAGTATTGGTACTGATGGTATTCCATCAATTTTAATCAAGGAATGTTCACACTCTCTGTCATTTCCTTTAACTATTTTCTTTAATGCTTCATTAATAATGGGTGTCTTTCCATCATTGTGGAAGCGGGCTTTTGTTCTTCCCATCTTTAAATCTTGGATGTTATATCTGATTACCGCCCCATATCTGTTTTGCCAGCATTTGGGAAACTTTTTGAGAAAGTAGTTCATGCACGTTTATTTTTTGCCCTTAAGTCTAAAATCAATTGTAGACAACATGGTTTTTTTTGCTGGTCGCTCGGTTAAGAGTAACTTGCTTGAATATATTCAGTATATCTTATCTTCTCTGGATGATTCTTGTCAAGTTAATTCAGTTGATACGGATTTTAGTAAATCTTTCGACCAGATGGATCACAACTTACTTCTGTTTAAACTAATGAAGTTTCGTGTTCAGGGGAAACTTTTGCAATGGCTTGCTTCTTATCGGAAGGAGAGATGCCAGATTGTTTCGGTTAATAGTTTTTTTTGCTAATCCTGTGTCGGCTTCTTCTGGTGTTCCACAGGGTATCCATCTAGGCCCTTTACTGTTTAATATTTCTGTTAAGGACATCTTTGACGATTGAAAATTCTTTCGCCATATCTCCTCACCTCTTGATTGTTCTAGACTGCAATCTGACTTAAACAATCTACATGCTTTTTGGTTAAATAATCGCCTTTCATTAAACTTATCAGAGAGTAATGTTATTTCCTTCTCTATAGAAAGGTGAACACAATCCACTACAATTATAGCGTCGCTAGTGAGAGGTTGCAACGTGTCTCATTTATTAGAGATTTGGGTGTTACATTTGATTATAAATTATTATTTGATAAACATATTGATGCTGTTGTCTCCAAAGCCTAGCGTATGTTAGGATATATTATGAGATACACGGTAGCTTTTTCTAACATTGATGCAATTAGAAATCTGTATTTTGCAGCATCGTTTGGAATCCTCAGCATCACTCGTATAAATCTAGAATTGAGCGCATTCAATGTAAATTCCTCAAATACCTTTGTTTTAAATTTTCCGTTCAATACATTGATTACAAATCAACTTAACCCTCAACCAGCGTCGCTTTTATGGGGATATGTTATATTTTTATAAACTTTTGAACAAGCGTGATTCTCCAATGCTTATTGGTTCTATATGTGTTCATATTTCTTCAAGATTACTTCGCTTTGACTTTCTATTTATAACACCTACTCTTAAAACCAATACCTGTCAAAACTCTCCTTTATTGAGAATGGCAAGATCCGCAAATCGTGTTAACATAGATCTGTTTCACCATTCTTTCTATGCATTTAAAAAACTGCTCTTTGCTGCAATTAGTGTGTTGCCTCGAGCGTTCATTTTATATATATTTATATCACCTAGACTTAGTTTTAGGCTTTTCCTTTTGATTCACTTTTATACCATTAATATTAATTGATTATTATTATTGTAAACTGTAATTTTATTTGTATACAACTGGTTGTTTGTGGTACAATGTTATTGGGTTCGACCTGTTTCTGCACACACAAGAGATAAATAAATAAATAAATTACCACGTACAACAGGTCCGGATTGCAAGTCATTCAAAAAGATTATTTGTTCCACTTAGTAAGAATTTTTTTTTTAGTTGCAAAAACCAATGCTTTTGAGCATTTTCAGAAGAAGATTTAAACTTTTGCTCACCAAAAATTAACGGGTATATTAGAAAAGACGAGCATGACATTTATCTACAGCAGTTTGCCCAGCATAAAAACAAGTTGTATGCAAAAAGACATTTGTTTCCATTTATGGTATAACTCAAGGACGGGTGAGACGTCTATGTATCTTACAATCACAGTCTCTTACACCACATGATATGCGTGGTAAGCATCCAAAGGAAAATACAACGCCTTCCGAAGTGCTAAAAAATCCACGACCACATTTTGTCTTTTCCAACAAAGCAAATGCATTATTCTGGGCGAAATATTCAATATCGTTCTGCAAGATTAGATATAAAAACAATGTTTTTGCTATTTAAGTCCAAATATCCAAACCTAAACGTGAAATATCAATTTTATGCCCAATGTTTCAAGGGACAATTTTTCGCCACGGTTTGATAGACCTCAAGTTGATACTTGTATTACATGTGAAGAGCTAATTATCAAAATAAAAAGTCCACAGCAGCTGAAGCCGAGTTAACTGTACACAGAAGGAGAGCCAAGAAGTTCCACAACAAGATATCAGAAAGTCGAAAATTATGTAAATCTAGGGTTGACATTGCAGCACTTACTTTTGATTTTATGCAAAACTTGCCGCTACCACACATCCCAATCCAAGAAATATTTTATTTGCGGCAGCTTTGGGTCTATTTTATGTATTTCATGAAGGTGTAGCAAACAATGGAGGTAATGCAATATGTTCAATGTTGCTGCACTACATCGATAATTTTTTGGAAGGAAATATAGAAGAATTATTTTTGTTCTCCGATAACTGCCCTGGACAGAACAAAAACCATACTGTCCTAAAATTTTTAATGGCATTAACAGACAATCAACGTTTTCGTAAAGTTAAGCATTACTTTCCAGTTCGGCGCCACTTTTTTTTAACAAACGACTAGGACTTTGGTGTCACTAAAAAGACATGCATCTTTATTCCAGATCACTACTATTCCATTATATCTAATGCTTGCCCAAATTTTAAGTTATTCGTCATTCAGACATATCAGGTTTATAACTTCATTAGGTGGTGACCCTTTCATTATAACAGAAACTGCTTGAAAGATGAATCGTTTGGGAAGAAAGTCACATGTTTATATCACATGTTTAGTTTATTAAGAAATAATTCGAATCACGTCATTGCATTACCACCGACAGAAAAGGCGTATCCAAATAATTGTGTTCGAATAAACCCCAAGAAAAGAAAAAATTTCGACAAGTTCAGTCTAGCATTCTTGACATAACGCATTTTATCAAGAAATCTTGCGATGGCCAACAACAAATATTGTAGAAGACGGAGATGATATAGAAGATATAAAACATTAATAAAAGTTTTCTTATATTCTATTGACATTGTTTCATTTGTTATACCTAATTTGTAAGAAAATATGAATGGCTACTTTTGTTCTTTTCATAGACTGCAAAAAGCTTTTTCAAAAACATGGTTGGCAAAAAAACTATTTTGTATATTATTTATATTAAAAGAATGTTGTCACATCAATTTAAAATGTTTTGGGTGCTTGATTTATCCATTTTATTTAATTATCTAGTTTTGTTTAGTGACTTATGCTATTTTAATTTTCCACCCACGCATTTTCCTCACAAAAACTTCAACAACCGCGTATAATTACCGTTAGTAAATGTTTACGGCGTCATAACTTTCTGATATGATACGGTCAAAACTCCGATACGATATAGAATTTAAAGGAAATTTTCCGCTCTATGCAGTGGTATATAACTTTTAGCATTTTCCTCCCCAAAACCTGCAATTATTTATTAGGCCTGTTTTTTGACCTAAGCCGATATATATTAAATTAAGATAGCTCAAAGTATGTTCTTTACAAATTGACAAAGTTTTTTTTTAATTCGGTTCCATAATAGCTGCGCACAGACTTGAAGTTTGAACTTTAGAGGTGAATCACAATATTGAAAAGACAAACCCCAGTTTTAGATTATAAAAAATTAGGCTTTCTAGTGGTATATTTAATATTTCGCTATCTCTAAAGACAATGAAAATAGCTTGTAAAGTACGTGGAAAGATAAGAGTAAAGTTTTGTTGCTATCGTGGCACAAGTAATTTTCTGTCGACTTTTTGAATAAGTCTCCATAAAATTATGATTGCCAACGATTGATCTTTTGCAAAAGAAGTAATTTTCAGATAGAAGAGAATAGAGCGAAGAGTGCGCGATTCGCTGACAGAACGGGAATGGAAATTATTAATTTTCCCCTTGCAGGCGTTCCCTTTGAGCCGCGCCAAAGTAATTACGGGATTCGATTAAGAAGCGAAGAAACGGGGCGGCTGCCGCTGCACACTCATATTGCCACTTGAAAATAAAAACCGGAGGCCGATTTAATTTCTTCCCTTTTGATTCACCCTTCACTCGTCGTGAATCTCCTTCTCCTTGGCGTACTAAAAGGCCGCGCAGTGATATTGGATGCGATTCCTTCCATTTCACGGCTCATGGCTCCCGGTTCCTATCACCGGAACCCAACGGCTGATTTTCTAATAAGGAAGATTTGCGTTCGAAAATTTAACACTCCATCAAATTAAAGGTTATTCGAAGTGATAGCGTTTCGCATAAATATTACTACGCATCAGTTGAGTTAACTTCACGTCCAAAGATAATGTGTAAAGGTGATCGTAAACTGAATGCTATAGGTCAACATTATCCCGTAAAATACATTCATCGTGATAACCTATTATTGCACGTTTTATTGTGAATGTCGTATAGTTTAATGTTGATGGGCACGGCGCTGTCTAGACAAGTTTATTGATTCTTTTAGGGAAATTACGAAATTTCAATTTACTCCTCAGGATTAATTATATTTATTCATGTTGTGCTTAATTGATTAATATTTTTTATTATGTACCATTTATAGCTAAAATAAATATAAGTTGTCGTCGTATTCCCTTAAGATCTACACCAAGTTTTATTACCAACTCGGGACATTAGTAATTGATTACTTCATTAGATAGTAGTACTTTTAGTTCTTAATATAATCGGAAATGAAGTGGTTTTAATCGTAGTAATTGTTTCAAAAAAAAAGAAACCAATTAGATACTAAAATACTTAAAGATCTGAAGATAGAGGTGTTATAACTTGACCATATATGGGAAGATCATATATGACCATTGTAACTGTCCCTAGGCAACGAAGACATCGATAAAATAAACATCGGGTAAACATCGGTTTGTGCCGGTTCGATTTACGCCGATTCACAATTACGCCGGTTGGTGCCTATAGATTTTTTCTGATTTGAAGGCGGAAGAAAATACCGGCGAAACAGGCAAGCACTGGGTTGTTCACGAGATTCAATGCTCGAACCAATATCCGTAGCACTAAACTAAGCGGCGAAGCAGCGGGCACTGATGTAGTAGCAGCAGCAGCTTACCATCAAAAATTTCAAGAAAATGTACAACAAGGGAACTACCCTGCAAATCTCATCTTCAATTTTGATGAAACATGTCTCTATTGGAAGAAGTTGCCATCGAGAACGTTTATTTCGCAAGAAGAACGTAGCCCTCCTGGATTTAAAGCCGCCAAGGATAGACTGATAAATAATATTACCATAAACGAAGACAGTATCAGGCTTACACGCGTATGTAGATTCGAAGACGTAACAACTGAAGATGTGACCGAACTGTTAGACGTGCATGACCAACCACTCTCAAGAATTAGAAGAGTTGATGGAGGCATATGATCGCCCTCAATCAGAAAATCCCGAAGATGAAGAGGATGAGAAAGAAAATGATAGGAAAATCCTAAAAGCGAACGATCTAACTAGTTTCCTATCCTCTATAGCAGTGGTGTCCATAACGTCGATAGCGAAGCCATTTTGAGTCGAGCGCCAACAAAATCATGAATCTGAAATATCTATAATTGGGCCTCAGAACCAAAAAAGGAAGGTTAGTTTTTAAATGTAAAAAAAGATTTTAAACCCTTCGGTCTATCTTGGCAAAACGTTTATATAAAAACTCGATCTTGATCAAAAATTAGTGGACACCACTGCTCTATAGAAAGGTTAACAGGTGAGATCTGAGATAGATGGGGATTACAATCGAAGCGCAAATTATGCTATGATTCTGCAAGAAAGCAGCAAACAAAGCAAATGAAATTGGATGCTTTTTTCAAAAAGAGTTTAATTTAGTACCGACGAACTAGTGAGTTAGTATTTATTTCAAAAAATACATTAATTTATATCAAGCGATTGTTATTTATTTTGAATATATTATGTAAATAGGATATGTATTAAATAAATATGTTAGATTGTTCTTAGAATTTTGACATGGAACCTAATGTTATATCGTCCATTATATTTGTGTTCATTTTACGCCGATTTTGTTTACGCCGGTGTCTCTCGGAACGGAACCCCGGCGTAAAACGACATTTACCTGTACTTCTTTAAGCCAGCTTTGCTTAGCTTTCAATACCTTCTCCGCTATCATTTACTCAATCGAAAGCAGCTTATGTATCGATCCAACGAAGTCTTTAACGTGTTTTTCCAAATCAACATCCAAGTTTTAATCACCCTGTGCTTGATTACACCACTGACAATCTTATTTCATCATTTCAAACATAAATCTAAATTGCAAGGGATTAAAATTTAAAAGATTGTGAGGATCAGTGATCCACTTTGTTTTGCATCTTACTGGGCCAAATCTGAATGACTTCCGCGTTGTCTTGGTGGGTATGTTTAGTGGCGCATTTTATAATGACACTGACAGGATGAATCCTGGCTATCGTCGTTTAGCCTTAAGAACAGCTCTAGAAAATTGTTGGTAAGAGAAGTACATTAGCTATTGAGAAAAGATATTGTATTAGTTCTATTTTTGTAATATAACAAATTTGTTAAATAATCAGCAAATATAATAGTTATTTATATTACAAGTGGGCTAGAAATATAATTACTGTACGAGTGTGTGTAATCCCACGAGTACTGTAATTATGCTCTAGCCCACGTGTGATATACAGCATTTTATCTACGACTGCTAAAAATTACTAAAAAATCAATTTCTCTAAAAAAGTCTATTTGACATTTATAAAAATATTTTGAAATGATTGTTGACAATTTTGAATTTTCAGTTTCAACAACATGTTTACTCATCCGGAATAAGTGTTTCGAAATGTAAAAGCATAACAATTAATGTTTATAATAAATAGTATTGTTTCTCTGTAAGTAGATAGTACTTTTTCTTTTGTATTGTTGCTCGTTTCAATAAATTAAGTCTGTTCTGATTAGGCTAAAAATGCGTTACGTAATGTAACCAGTGCGGTAATGAACTTCATTACATAACTCAAATCACCTCAAATGAGTGCGGTAATGATGACTTATCCAAGCAGTCGTAGATAAAATGTTTTAAATACGGATAAAATCCTTTACGTTATCGACGACAAACGGGTTGGTTAAATCATGCGGGCTGTTACGACTAGCAGGGTAAACAATGATTTATTGTCGTGTTGAAAAGGGTCGAATGGGTATAAAAGGAATAAAAAGGATATTGCAACACTGTATATTTAGAAGAATATTGAATTTGTATATTTAAGCGGATAGTGGGAAAATATAATGCGAAGCTCCACAACATTCTCCATTCAAAGTACTGCATAAAATAACACAAAACATTTCTGTTATTAGACTGTAATAACAGGTACGTTACTAAATAGAAGTAAAACACAATATTATAAATTTCATCGATTAGTTTAGTTAAAATTTAGCGTATAATCCACCTATAACAATTTTTTAATATAATTTTTTGTAATACATTAACTAATATGGATTGGATGATTTCAAACCCTACTTTAAAAGAAATTTTTTGTTCAAAACGTTGAAGAACATCAATATGTGGTTAACTTTCTAAAGTGTTATTTATAATTATAAACTTTGTATCTTATGCTACAAACTTTATAATTATAAAGACGATGGTGTTGCTTAATAGTCCTCAATTTAGCTTTGAAAATGCTAGTTCCCTCATTTTATTCATTTAGACTTAACCAACTAATTCCGGCAATTCAATGAAAAATACCATGCATAATAGCAGTTTAATTTGGCGAAACCATTGTAATTCTGTCTACGACATAAAAGACTTCTTCGGGTGGTGAAACTAAAGATTTATGGCAAAGATTTCAATATTCTTTGTGAAGATGTTGATTGCTGTGATTCCAGATTGCAGTAATCCTTTTTCTAACTCGAAATAAATTCAATTCCACTAGTAATCAAAAACTGCTCCATGTCTAGGTAAATCAACCTGGAGACCCAGCAAACAGAATTAAACATAATTGGGGTTGTGTTATCTCACCGTTACCAAAATATTCCCCTTGAATTACTCTGTCTGGTTGGGCCTTGTATTGATCCATAATCAAACATTGCGCGTTCATTGGGCGTCAATGAGAGCTTCGTGAATATTATCCATATGGATATGAAAACTATCAAGGTATTTATGACCATTCTTCTCTCTTCAGCCATATAAGGTTATATCTAGAAGCTGGGATGATTGGACAAAGAATGAGCTTCAACTCAAAAGAGAAGCCCTTGCCTGGTACACCATGATGTTTCAAAGACAGTTGGATCCAAAGTAGTTATGGGCATTAATGGACCAAATAGCCACATTAAGTTGTCTCTTAACTTGGATATAACCATTTTTCAAGCTGAAATTCGTGCTGTAAACTTCTGTCGTTTTGAACCTAGAAAAGGGCCAGAAAGGTGCATTGATTCAAGGCAATTCAGGCCTACACGTGTGAATTGCACTGGTCAGGGAATTAGAGATGCCGCAAATAGTTGTTATAGCGAATAGTGGAATACCGATTAACCGCAATTGCCTATGGCGAATAGTCGAATAATTCGCCATTACTATTCGACAAAAAAAGGGATATAAAAAATAATTTATTTGTTATTAGATAATAACGTCACGCTTGTAGTGGTCTTGAACTTACCAATCATTTATTTAAAGAATTATAATTGAAATCCATTCTACCAGTTGTCAATTTTGAAGTAGGTAAGTAATTTAGAATTTGATTTTGTACTTTTAAACTGGTTTTTATTTTATATAGAATCTTCAGAGACTATTTATTTTTCTTTTGTTAAAAAAGATCACCTATCAAAATCGATAATCAGATTATTAATTACCAATTTACAAAATTAAAGTTTAAAAGAACTTAAAAGAAAAAGATATAGTCTCTAAAGATGGCCAAGGGCCGAAATTAGTTAAACTTAAATTCTATATAAAATAAAAACCAATTTAAAAGTACAAAATCAAACTCTAAATTATTAAATTATTTACCTACTTCAAAATCATTTATTTGTTACTATAATTTAAAATTTTTCTAAGGTTTTGAGAAAAGAAAACAATGAAGTTAAAGAAATCAGTCTCATATTATACTGATTTTATATTTTTAAATGCAGGCAACCCTTTTCTTGTACCTACTTTACGGGGAATGCCTAATTATGTAACCCAGCGTTTAATACTGTAGGGGATTTCCCGCCCAATCGATTTCGCTTGTATTTAGGTAGGGCGGCACGCATGTGTTTGTCATTAGATAGAAATACAATCAATAAGAAATAGACCAATCGAACCCTATATTTTTGTAATCAGAAAAAAAATAACGAATTTAATAAGTAAATAATCAATGGTTGCTTCCATTTGAAAAAACGAAAACTGTCATAATATCTCAAAATCTAAATCCGAAAATTTTTTTTGACTACGTTAGCAAATTCTCTGTAAAAAAGTGTCTATATAATGGCTTAGTTATAATACTCCACCTATAATAATAACCATGATAATTGCACTTGCTGGTTTTACGATATTTCCAATTTTGGCCTCTAGGGCTTGAGGTTTTCGACATTGGAATTTATTTAAAAAAAGAGATCGAGTTTGTAGTTTCCGAGATAGCCTATTCGGACATCGAATTTGAACCATCCTGTACACCTCTCGAAATAAGAGAAATGGTTCAGAATTCTATAAAAACACTACTTCTAGAGATGTTCCACGAAAGGTACGAACAACAGTATGCTGAATTTAAGTCGTGGTGCGAAGAGAGGAAGATTAAAGAAATTTCAAAAAATGTCACCAACTTAAACTGGTTCCATAAAATATTACTAAAATCTCACTACAGCATCGGATGCTGTAAGGAGTCTCATTACAGCACCCGTTTGTGTGCTGTAATAGCTTTCATTACCGCCGCGAATTACAAAAAGTATGTTTAAATAGTTCTTTTTTTATATTATGCATAGCACAATTGTATAACACCTAGTAAATACATATTAATTAGTTACTTATTTTTAACACCAAATTAAACTAGGTGCTACTTTCAAGTCGCGATGGAGGTCGGTGTTTCTTATATACCAGGGTGCATTCACTATGCACTTTAGTACTTTGTTCTGGAATCTTTGAATCAGACTTGCATTTGTCTTGCAGGTACAACCCCAGAGTTGGATTCCGTATGTCCATTTTGGTTTTAATACTTGCTTGTATATTAGCAACTTGTTACTCAGTGATAGGGTTAATTTTCTGCTAATAAGCCAATATAGGTGTCTAAATTTGATATCAAGTTCCTCACGTTTTTTTTTGACGTGAGCTTTCCTTTTGAGTTTGGCATCCAGCGTCATATTGCCATTTATGTGTACTGGTACCTGAGGAAGATTAAATGTGTGGAGTAAGTACAGTGCTGGGCCAAACACACTTGCTTGAGGATCTCCGGCTCATATTTCATGTAGTGGTGAATAAGCGTTTTCATATTTTACTCTAAAATATCGATCAGAAAGATACGATTTTAATAGTTAACTATACGTTAATGGTACTATTTGGTCTAGTTTGTAATTTAAACCATCTAACCAGACCTTATCGAAGGCTTGTGCAACATCCAGAAATACGGCGGAGCAGACTTTATTTTCTTCCATTGTTATGTCAATAATATTCGTTATTCTATGCACTTGGTCTATTGTAGACAGGCTCTATGACAGGTTTTAGTCTTTTTAATAGTAATTTTTTAAGCAGTTTTGATAGTAAGGGTGAAAATGAGATTGGCCTGTATGATGTAACATCTATGGGGGGTTTACCAGGTTTTGGTATCATTATTATTTCAGCACCTTTCCATATGCTTGGGAAGTATTTCTGTTTAAAAGCAGCATTAATTTTGTGTAATAGTTTTGTAATCGCCCGTTTTGGTAGATGTTTCTACTGATTTCTTTATATTTAGTTTTTGTATTTCATAATACAGTTCTTTCATTCTTACATATTACTCGGCTGATCACTTTGAATTACGCTAGAGACACTATTTAGCATAGTTGTTGGACTGTCTGATGTAAAAGTTTCTTTCAGATGTTCAGCAAACAAATTAACTTTTTCTTGATTGCTCTTAGCCCAATTTCCATTATTATTTCAAATTGAAGGTGTATGTGTTTTTGGAACTTTAAGCTTTCTTGTTGCCTTCTACAGAGAATAATCAGTACTGGCATCGTCAGTAAGATGTTGAAATAGATTCCAATTAGTGAGTTTATTAGTTAGTGACTTTGTTACATAGTTTAGAGTAATAATTACTGGGGAGTGATCTGAGTCCAGCCCTAACTCTTCTTCTATGTTTACGAAGTTAAAGGATATATTTTTCGTAATAAAAAAATCAAGCAGGTCCGGAATTTTACTTCTATCTGTTGGCCAGTAAGTTGGCTTCCCAGTGAAGAGCACCTCACAATTTAGGGCCTCTATTGCATGGTTCAGTTCTCTTCTTTTTGTATTTGTCAACCACAAGACCCCAAGACATATGTTTTGCGTTAAAGTCTCAAGAGTATAGTCAAGAGTATAAAGTATAAATTTGTTGTCAAGATGTAGTAAAATTTCCTGAATCTTCTCTTTTGAGATTATGTCTCGGTGGTATGTACGTTGCTCCTACAGATATTAAGTCATTAGCAGTTTGAACTTTTACCACTGTAGCTTGGTGTTGTTCAGTACTAATTGTATTGTTCAAATAGTGGTCAACATTCCTTTTAATAATAATTGCACTTCCACCTCGAGCCGCATTACTCGGGTGAATTGTGTGATAAATATTGGAATGTGTGTTTATATACGATTCTCGTCTAAAGTGAGCTTCGGAGATAAGGCATATATCAATATTGTTTTCTTTTAAGTATTATTGGTAGTGTGTTTTGATGCTGTCGAAGACCATTGGAATTCCACTGCATTATTTTTAGTTGTTGCTTTGTTTTCTCTGTAGTTTCACCACTCGCTTTTTCGGCACGCGACACGCCTGGCTTTATTTTATTTGAATTTACTATTTTCTTGTTCCTGATGGCTTGTAGTTCCTTAATCACAATGCATCCTAGGTAGTTCGCTGGATGATTTTCTCTACAGTTAAACCATTTAGCCGGGATTTCTTTGGCTTTAGTGCATTCGCTGGTGTTCACCAGCACATTTAACACATCTCGGATTTTTGTGGCAGTAAGCATTGGTGTGGCTCCAACCTTTACACCTTTACACCTTTTGCACTGGAGCATTTGTTTTGGCTTTCTGTACTCTTCGATTTTGACACGCATTCCTAATATGTTTGTTATTTCATGGATTCTTTTTACATCCTCTGACGGTACAAAATCCAAGATGTATAAAGGAAGAGGCTCTTTTGTTTCATATTTTAACATTGGGGTTACTTTACAAATGTTATATTTGCGCTCCAATAGATCATCTTAGATATCATTAACATTACAGCTTTTATGCATCTTTTTAATGACCCCTTTCAGATTTCTGGTTTACTTATTTTTGTAAATTGACCAGGACAAATTCTTTTCAGTAAGCATCTTTGATGCTTCTCTGTACTTTTCTTCCGAGTTAAGATTCAGTTTTACTGTGCCGTTATTTAGCGCATGTGTTAAAAATCCATCTTTAATTACGCTTTTAAGTAATTTCTAAATGTCATCATATTGTTTGACATTATAAATTAATATTGGTGGGGGTAGTAATACCTTTGTTTTGTTTTTTACACCAGATTGTACGGGTTGCTTTTCAGGTTTGCTTTCAATTTCCGAAGACAGTTTAAATGGCGAGATTTCAGTTTTACGTTTTTTGTTTCTTTTAGCTTGTTTTATTATCCAGTCAGTCTCCAAAGCTAACTCATCTTGGTCTGTGGTACACATCACCTTGGTGGTTACTGGAGGGTTAAGATGCTATAATGCCCCTCAGGTCATCTATTTGTTTCTGAAGAGTGGCTTCATCTTTAGTGCGTTACTCCTTTATTTGTTCGATTTCTTTTTTTAAGTTCGGCGGAATGTGTTTATTCAAAAATGTTTGTCTTAAAGGTATCCTTTCCCCTATAGTCACGAACCATTTACCAAATATAATATTGGAATTGCCGTCTATATGAATACCTACTATCCGTGCAAAAAGTCAAGGCCCCTCACTTTAGAGATCGATATCTTCGCAACCGCTCCATAAAAAAAATTGCAACAAAGTTTGTTGTAATCACTGAACATTTCTACGTAACTTATGTTAATCTGAAAATTTTCGGATCCACGGTTTTCTTGTTACCGCGAGTTAAATGAAAAATGTACCCGATTTTTTACGGAATTGGCAACTTTATCAACTTTGCGATTTTTTTTCTCGAAAACTATGGTACGAAAAAATATTAATTTTGAACAGGTGGTAGTCTGATGTGTTCTCAATGACTGGCATGTTTTATTTTTTCGATATTTCATACAGTTTCGCGGAAAATCGCGGTTTAGTAAGACGCCGTTATGTCGAAAACGGTTGGGTGGATTTCTTCGCGAATTTGACCAAAATATGTCAAATAATGTTGGTTGTCGGATTCCGTTATCAGTTTTTCAATATTAAGGCTCTCTATTTTTTTAAGAGCGATTTAATGGAATTACAAATTAAAAAGAAACAGAAATAAGCTCTGCGGGGTGACGAGGGTTCCGGCCAATCGGAACAGATGGTGCGTCCCAGACAGGACGTCGCGCCTTATTTCTTTATGTAGGCAAGATAAAGGCGCGACGTACTGTCTGGGACGCACCATCTGTTTCGATTGGACGGAACCTTCCTCTCCCCGCATAGCTGATTTCTGTTTCTCTTTAATTTGTAGATCCATTAAATTGCTCTTAAAAAATTAGGGAGCCTTATTTTTGAAAAACTGATAACGGAATCCGAAAATCCGCGTTATTTGACATATTTTGGTAAAAACCGCGTTGAAATTCGCCAGGTCGTTTTCGAAATAACCGCATCCTACTAAACCGCGATTTTCCGCGAAACTATATGGAATATCGAAAAAATAAAATATGCCCCACATTAAGAACACATCGGTTTACCACCAGTTCAAATTTGAAAATTTTTCGTCAAATAGTTTTGAAGAGAAAAAATCGCAAAGTAGACAAAGTTGCTGGCACTCTCAAAAATCGGGTACTTTTTTCACTTAACTCGCGCTAAAAGTAAAACCGCGGACCCGAAAATTTCCAAATTAACATGTGATACGCAGAAATGTTCACTGATTACAATAAACTTTACAGCAATTTTTTCCATCGAGCGGTTACGAAGATATCGATCTCTAAAGTGAGGGGCCTTGACTTTTTGCACGGATAGTAGTGTTAACTCGGTGTATAGCGTCATGCTTTGTGAACGCACCCATTAATCGTAGAAGCAATTGACGCCCAACAGTTCGTTGTTAATGACAAGCTTTTGATTTAGTGTTATAGTTATTTTGTTGCAATGTTTTAATAAATTCTTTCTGTTCTATAATGTAATAAAGCATCTGGGGGTAATGTTATTTTTTTAATGAATTCAACTAGAATTCCACTAGATCACCATTTACAGTAAAGTAATAAATTAGAAATGGAATGCAGTGTTTAACATTTTTGTTAAAAATTGTTTCTCTTATTAAATCCCCAATTTATAATAACGGGGACTCGATGAAACTCTAACTCCGCTTACACTATCAAGTGATAATGAGGGCGTTATCCATACATTCAGCTCCCTTTCATCGAGGGCTTTGTGCAGATAATATAATCCATAATTGAAAATTCAACATGATAGTTATAAATTCTAATCATCTCACCATAAAAAGATGTATAAAATGATTAATTAATGTTTATAAACATCCCCGTTATTAATTCGTCTTCAAATAGCCCCTTTAAACTACTTGACTCACATTCAATACCGTCTCTACATTCCATTATTATTACAAAATCTTCGATTCATGCCAACCAAGTTGGATCGATTGTCGAGTACTTCTGCACATGTCTAAAGAACGACGCCTTGCAATACGGCTGCAGTTTCCAAGCCGTTATGACGGTTATTCTTGCATAAAAATGATATTACAACCAAGATCGATGATATATGATTTGCTGAAATTGCGATTTTTAACGTTATTGAAACAAAATGGGCTTATACGTAAGTATTAATATTACCTGTTTAATACTAAAATTAATTTAAAATGATTTAAACCTTCATCAGCAACGCCTTTTTAAATATGCGTCGACGCAAACGCAATTTAGCACGGTTCAGCAAAGACGGGGTGTTTAAAATGAAGAAAAGGAAACATGAAAAGCGGGCTAATTTACCGAGTTTAATGCATGCGCATGGATCTCGCGACGGCGCAGCCCAATTTCGTCTGTGTAAATATTGCATGCCGTTAAAATGTCCAATTTTTCACGGCCGACAATTCGCTTGATGCGATGCGCTTTTTTAATGAATGTTCCCCGTTTTATCACGTTCGCAATTAGTTTTTCACTGTACACGTAATCCGCCGGATGAATCGGGATTACTTTAGGATGTTAACTTGGATAATGTGAAATGAGGAACTTTTCAACATAGCGTTTGTGTATAACGTGCAACATTAATGGAGAAAGCACGCGCTTTTGAATAAATCCTGGTTTACGCCGCGTTGTGAATATTTCATGATAATTGGAGGCACAATGGAGAAAAATAATTGCTATGTTTAAAAGTACCCAGTGAAATGCATTATCACGATTTGTAAATTATTTATTGGTGTAAAACTTTTTATTTAGTAAAATCGTAATTGTTCATTTGCGTGGTTAACGTTATTTGAAATGAAAAATATCGTTAAAAGTTTGTACATTTTTAAGATTGCTGCGTTATATAAATGTATTGTGGGTTATTATGAGGGTTAATATTACTATAAATCAAGGCAAAACCCCTTGTATATCACGCCCGCCGTTACGTACACAATGCGCAAACGGAAAACGGCCGCACTAATAAATCTTTGACAGGAAATTTGTAGGTTGGTAGCAGCGCCATTAGCAGCTGCACTGAATCCTAACAGATACATACACCGCATCCTATCCTTGGGGTTTTGGCAAGCTTTTCGTCACGTACACCACCTTGTCTCGTTGCGCCAACGTCACAGGAATGGAATAAAATTTTAAACAAGCTGCGACGCGACCTTCCTTAAGCCTCTTCCGGCCTTAAAGAGATATTGTATTATGTAGAGCTTCTGGCAACTGGCGGTTTTGATGCAGTAGCGGTAGAAACATCAGCCGTTTACACGGTTATCGAACGTCGCTTCTAGCATATATCGTTGAAAGTTGGTGGAGTCTGCTCACGTAAACCGTCGGTTCGAGCTTCCTTTGTACAACACGCCTTTGATGTCTTATGATTTCTTGATAGCGCCACCATAAACGTTCTATCGATAGGTTGTTTGTGTTGCCTTACAAAATTGTGTTTAGTGGAAGTGTTTTATGTATTCACTATGTGCATCAATTTCCCTTCGCTTATTAAGGGTTCATTAAAGGAAAATTGAATGTATTGAAGCTAGAATTTAATAATTTTTTTGATTTTTTTATCGCAACGGTCCAATATATCGTATAAACTCTATATTATAAGCGGTGATTGATGATAATATCTCTACCGATTTTTTCCACAGATTTTTGCCGACTATTAAATATTGTGAGGGGACTATAGTCAGTGTATTTTTTTGTTGGAGTGCCGGGCGGCCAACGCATTTATTTTCATTCGCAACGATGATAAATTTTCCCAGGAAACTAATGATGGAGCGTCGATTTTAATCCGGTTTGATGTTGAGGCATTCGTGTTTTTCAATGCGACAGCCTTCGATCCGGATATTGGAACGGATCTGACTTGGGAATTGAAAAATACTGATCGCCCGCATACCAATTTACTTTTAATATCGTAATCGTATATCAAATCACATATCCATATCGTGGTTATATTTTTAGAAATTACACTTTACTGCAATACCTATCTATGTATACATTATTCCCTTTGAAAATACTTCACTTCGTTCCCGACCGGGGACGAAACTGCAGTCAAAATATTTGCATCCGTTGTCGCATCGTCGGCGGAAAGATATTCGATTCAGGGGTAGTCACGTTTCGGTTTGCATAACGTGCCTTCCTCACTATCGAGTAAATCGGGCACAACAGGAAACAGAAGAATAATGCCGAATGGATGGACGGATGAAGCCGATTCTCGGAATGCACTGGCAGCAACAGCGTCGAGGAGATGGCAGTGCAATCGTTCAGAAGACGAATCAAACTGTGAAACTTGACAGATCGATTTCTTAAAAGAACGTATATTTATCATATAGCACATACACACCGTATTGATA
Source organism: Onthophagus taurus (assembly GCF_000648695.1). Classification (NCBI taxonomy): domain Eukaryota; kingdom Metazoa; phylum Arthropoda; class Insecta; order Coleoptera; family Scarabaeidae; genus Onthophagus; species Onthophagus taurus. The sequence goes on from NW_019286118.1 coordinate 761,134, forward strand.
TTCCCAAAAATATATTTAATTCTTTAATAGAATATATTTTTTTGATTTATAAAACAATCTATTCGTGTATATGCAAGTTCCACAGAGCCGTAAGAATGTAATTGTCAGATTATTTTATATAGTTTTCTTATTAAATTTGGTGTACTTATCTTAAGGTAAGATAAGTACACTGTGTTAATTAATTATCGTACCCGACGTCATTATTGCAAGTATGCAACCAATACCACAGTATTGGTATTGCAATACACGAGTTGCGATATTGGTTGCATACTTGCAATGATGACGTCGGGTACGATAATTAATTAACATACTGTATATCATTCTAACGTGAGTTTCGTTTTTGAAGTACAGGGTGTCCAAATTTCGATGGGTTTGCAGGGTATCTCAGTTATTATGAAAGATACAAAGTTGCGGCTTTCGCGAACCTGACTACTTTTTTGTGAAACTTATAATGGCGCAAACCAAATTTTCATAGCCCTCTTTGTTTTTGATATACAGGGAGTGTTTCAAAATTTTCGATTTTCGATTTTTTTTTTTTGCTACGAAGTGGTTCAGTCAACGAAATCTTCCTCAAATTGGACAGCTTGTACTCATCCGAGATGAAAGATTACATCCAGCTCGAAGAACCAAAAAATGTTAAGAAATAGTCGAGACCGGCGCGGGAAAAATCTGAGACGCGTATAGAAAGTTACTTAAAAATGCGGGTGTTAAAAAAAAACTGTCAAGAAAGGAAAAATCTTACTGTTCTTGTAGAATAAGTAGAAGTATCTCTTCGAATAGAAAATAAAAGCCGAAGTGCTTCTATCGAACGTGTGTATTAACACGATTGAAACTACTTTTTAACGAAAATTACACGGAACGATTTATTACACTTTTTTTGATGTCAACAACAACTCGTGAGAACAACTGAATGACAATAACGAATAAAATACGGAACGGCCGACTAATATATAAATTTTAAAAACTTTGAACACTCGGCTACCCGGAAACGTAAAAATGGGTTCTAATAGATTTTTTCACGTAGAATCCAATAGTGCACGTAGAATTTTTCTAGTCATCACGGTTTTTGAGTTATAAAGAGGTAAATATTTTAGAAGTTGAGTTCAGTATCACCAAAGCGGTCGATATTTCCCTACTGTGGTCGATATTATACCGATGGCATTCCGTTTATACAGACGCCAAGTTGAAAATATATTCGAAAAAGCACACGTTCTGCATTGTCGGAAGAGAACATGTAACGCGCCATAGAATCTGTCAAAAACAAAATCTTATCAATACGAAAATCTGCTCAAATGCCCTTACGAAACCTTGCAAGACCGCTTAAGAGGTTGTTTCTCTGTAAAAAAGTACAAGCTAGGAAGAAAACCCGTCTTTAGTGTAGAGCAAGAGTCAGAGCTAGCTAATCATATTATTAACCCTTCTAAAGTATTTTAAGGATTAACTGCTAAATCAATCCAGGAACTCGCCGACGAGTTTGCTGAGGCAAATAAGCTCAAACACAATTTCAGCAAACAGAAACGTATATGTGGAAAAGATTGCCTCTGCTCCTTCATGCAACGAAATCCAACTTTAACCTTTCGTAAACTTGAGGCTTAGCCTTTAGCTTTCAACAACAAAGAGGTGACTATTTTTTACGAAAATTTGGAAAAACTGTACAGCCAACATAAATTCTCACCGTCCTTTTAATGTTGATGAGACAGGGATAAGTAATGTGCACAATCCTAGCCGCATTGTTGCCAATAAAGGGCAGAAGCAAGTGGTCGCAGTTATAAGTGGGCAAAAAGGTCAGTTAGTGACTGTTACCGCAATGAGCGCTGCTGGCTTCTACATTCCCACAATGTTTATTTTCAAAAGGGATGGAATGAAAGAAACGCTAGAAAGAAATGGACCAACAAGCGCTATTTACCGATGTTCTAAGTCTGGATAGATCACGGAATGTCTTTTCACTGAATGGATCAAGCATTTTGCTATGTTCACAAAACCTACCAAAGAAGATCCAGTTTTATTAGTTTTGGACAATCATTCTACTTATTCTAACTTAAGTACATACAATTTCTGCAGAGACAACGGCATTAAGGTTGTTTCAATTCCGCCCCACATTATATAAAGTTCAGCCTCTAGGCGTTTGTTTTTTTGGGCCACTAAAGATTGCCTATGGGCAAGAATGTGATAGATATATAAAAGTCAAGCAACACGAAAAAATTTTGCAAACCGACATCGCAGAATTATTCAGGAATGCTTATAATAGAGTAGCAACGATGGAGAAAGGAGTAAAGACTTTCTAAGTGACCGGGATCCTTTTCAATTGTTTTGTATTTAGTGATGATGAATTTACTGATATCCCAACCATAGAAATTCCATCTTGTACGACACATCCTTCATCGGCTGTTGACACAAAAAGCAATAATAATGCTCAGCCAGACAAAAATTTGAACAGAACACCTTCTCCTATCCCTGAACCGCCTACTTTTGAAATAATTCACAAGAGCTTCTTTCTAAACCTAAACGCCTTCGAAAGTCGACAGAATCAGAATCTTCCTCAGATTTAGATTTAGAAGTAGTTTTAGAAAATGAGATGACTGACGAGAAAGACCTGTGCAACCCAAGAAAGAGAACGCAAGTTTTATCCATCTTTTACCATCCCCGACAGTGAAAACTAGAAGTAACACTAGTAGAATGAAAAATTCAGTTGTTCTGACTTTAACGCCAGTCAAGTAAGAACTGGAAAATGAATAAATAACCCGAGAAGAGAGTTAGCGGTGTCTAGGTCAACAAAAGAGGATTTCCAATGAAGATGCAACGTGTAGAATATGTCATGATTTTGGACAAAACAATGAATTATGGTGGAGATGTCGCTCATTTGGAGGTTGGACTCACGCTGATTAGCCGACTACGTGGTCGATTTTAGCCAACAGGTCGATATTATCCACCAAAATAATGTCTGCAATTTCTTTGCTCTAACACAAAATAGCTTAATGCAATTATTATATATTCATTAGATATTTTATTTCAGTAAAACATTTTTCCAAAAACCTGAAAGAGTTTATCTTCGTCACTGTAAACAGAAAGTCATTGTAGCTGTTGATGCTTAAGTGGTCGATATTTGCGTCCTCTCCCCTAATATTAATCACTGAGCATCGAACGCAAACGACCTCGGCTTAATATACATTACAATGACATTGTGTTGTTCCCTGTTTCTGTTATCCCATCAACATATAAAACATGGGTATTTTGTAAAACTAGACTGTAGTCCAAGAAGCATGCCAGTAGTTTTCAAATCGACGCTAATCCTAGGTACAAATAACTCTTATCAAAGTTACCATATTTTTTCGCATATAATTTAAAGGTGTACATTGATTGACATCTTGACATCTAAATAACCCTGTATACTTGAATGACGAAAATATATTTTGCAAAATTGTAGCGCCTCGGTCGCATGCGACCTTCGCTTTATTCCTTAACTCAGTAGATATAAAACATTACTCCGTTATTACACCATTGTGTACTTGAATAACAAAGATATATTTTTACAAACCGTAGCGCCTCGTCTGCAAGCGACCTCGACTTATACGACGAATACCTTACGCGAAGATATATAAATAACCTTGTGTACTTAGATAAAAAAGTGATGCTCTTGCAGATTGTGGCGCCTCGGCTGCAAGCGACCTAATACGACAAAGACAAAACGTCACTACCTTAATCTATGCATAAATAACTTTGTATATTTAGATAACAAAGTTCTAAATAGCTTATAGACTTCAGCTTTATTGTCTAACCTTGTAAATAAGGCCTACAATATTCAAAAATATAACTGTCTTATCTAAATATACAATAATTATTTATATTACAAGTGGGCTAGAAATATAATTACTGTACGAGTGTAGAGTGGATACCAGTGTCACCATCTTTCGGGATACCATGCCTGCAAAAGGATTCATGTTCCTTCCGAGAACTCTTCGTTTTGATGACGTCAACATAAGAAAAGACAGGATGCAAAGTGATATACTCAGTGCTATACGTGATTTCTTCTCAGTGATAAACGAAAATTGTATCTCCAGTTACGTGCCAACTGAAAATGTGACCATAGATGAACAATTGGTGGGATTCCGTGGACGCTGTGGTTTCCGCCAGTACGCCTTACGTTGAAACCGAACCGATACGGCACCAAGGTCTTCGCGATGGTAGATTCAACGACTTATTACCTTCAGAACATGGAGATCTACGTGGGAACAGAATCTCAAGGTCAGTATTTCATGAAGAACTCAGCAGAGAAAATACTGTACCGTCTCATTTCCCCCATACATGAAAGCGGCTGGAACGTCACCACCGATAATTGGTATACAAGCATACCTCTAGCACATGGCTTGCTGAAAAATCACAATATCTCACTAGTGGGCACACTTGGAAAGAACAAGCGAGAGATACCACCATCATTTCAACCCTGCAAAGACCGTCAAATCAAAAGCCGCATCTATGGACACCAACAAAACATGACCATGGTTTCCTATGTTCCAGGGAAAAGGAAGGCTGTCATGTTACTTTCAACAATGCATCTGGAAGACGAAGAGAACATCAACGACGATGAAAAACCGGAAATCATCAAATATTATAACTCGACGAAAGGTAGAGTGGACACCATGGATCAGATGTGCACATCCTACGATGTTGGTCGCCGAACGAGAAGCTGGCCCTTAGCTATTTTTTTCCACTTGATGAATGTTACGGCAATCAACGCATACATCATTTTCAAGGAAAAAAACTGTGGAAAAAAATTCACAGACGTGGTTTCTTGAAACAACTTGTGTTACAGTTGGTGAAACTATTCCAGACAAGTAGGCTGTGTTCTGTCGCTACTCCAAGGGACGTCAGAAGCCGGATCGAGCTGAAATTTGGAATGACACGTCAGGCAATACCGGAGAATCGAAGGAATGCAAAACTTAAGCGCTGTGATTACTGCCCCCGGAACAATGACAGAAAATATCAAGTGTAACTATCAAATATCATGGTGTTTGTGCGAAAAAACTTTGTGCGCGAATCATAAGAAGATCGTATGTGAACATTGTCTGAATTCTTCAAATATGGATTAATTATTTGTTAATAAACAACAATATTCATTGTAAACGTTTTTATAATTTATTTTCCTTCAATTATTAAGATTTCAGATTAGGGTCGTGAGAGACCCCATGCGCCCACTAACGTATGTATGTAGGCGCGCCTAGTTAAGGGTTAAAAAAGTCTATTTGGACATTTATAAAAATATTTTGAAATGATTGTTGACAATTTTGAAGTAATGTCAGTTTCAATATCACGTTTACTCATCTGGACTAAGTGTTTCGAAATGTAAAAACATAACAATTAATGTTTGTAATAAATGGTATTGTTTCTCTTTAAATAGGTAGCACTTTTTCTTTTGTATTGTTGCTCGTTTCAATAAATTAAGTCTGTTCTGGTTGGGCTAAGAATGCGTTACATAATGAAACCAGTGCGGTAATGCACTTCATTACGTAACTCAAATCACCTCAAATGTGTCGTTTGCAGCCGAGGCGCCACAATCTGCAAGAGCATCACTCTTTTAGTTAAGTACACAAGGTTATATATGTTACCGGCAATCTGTATAATCCGGTATTCTATACAATACTATAGGCAATTTATAGAATACCTAAAACGTTTAGGTAATATATAAAATATTATTAATTTTATACTTTGCCTAGGTATTTTATAAAATACCGAATGCGAAGCCGGTAATGTGTGTAAAAGGCGAGAACAGAAGAGAGAGAATTTAGAGAATTTTACTTACTCAATTCTGGAAGGCCACTAGATCTACGTCTTGTTTTTACAGAATTATTTTGTTTCGTAAGCTCGATTACTTATAAGCAAATGACATTATGTTAGTTAACCCAGAAAAATTTTAACTTTAATGTAATTTAATTGTAATTTGACTATAAAAATTGATAAATACTGACCAAAATGCAAAATGTATTTATTTTACACATTGCCGGTCGACCAACAGGTACTCTATGTAATCACTAAGAATTGTATACATTGCCTAGGTAAAGTATCTAAGGGACAATAATCTTCATAATATTTCATACATTGCCTAGACACCCCAGGCATTTTATACATTACCTAGGCATTGTATAGAGTATAAAAACCACAATATTTGCATAAAACGATGACTAATTTATTATAAACGAATTTCGGTGCTACAGATTTGTTTCGGTTAACTATGTAACCGTCTTCAGGCACGACTAGAAATTAAGGAAAATTGTTATACAAATTTACTTAAAATTAATAATATAATAATATAGATTTGGTAAGGCCTCTTCTTAAATCTAAAAAGATGGACTTATTAGAGGAGTTCCATATTCGTGATAATGATAAAGAGTTATTAATCAATGATAACGTAGAGTTCAATGATCACAGATATTTCCTGAAATTTTTTGAAAATTCCCGCCCACCGATCGACCTGAGTCGTCATGCGCAATCCACTTCATTATAAGTGCAGTCTGCACCAAGTTTTCTTGGAGTACGCAGCTCATCACATTTTGTTTTTTCAATTTAGAGTTAATTTTGTGGTAAGATTATTACAAAGTTAAATCCACTTAATAATTTTCACTTTTCCATTACAGTTAATAGCGATTCATCTCTCATATAAGATTATTTCACGAAAAATAAAAAGGTTTTTTGCATAAAATGTACACAATGTAAGTGACGCCATTTTGTTTCAACATTTTTGTTAAGTCAGTTTAACGGTTTTTTAACTTTTTGATTTTGTTTCTAGTTGTTACTGCACAACACGTTTCCCCCCATTTTGCTAATGTTTAAGAAAGAACTTTAATATTTTTTTCGCGGTTTTCACTCCACAAATTTCACTAAGATGCTTCTCCACTATGATGTAATATATACGATGTTTGTTAATCCCTTTGTAATGTAGTACTAAATACGACGGTAAATAACTTTAATTTTAAGTAAATTTGTATAACAATTTTCCTTAATTTCTAGTCGTGCCTGAAGACGGTTACATAGTTAACCGAAACAGATCTGTACCACCGAAATTCCTCTATAATAAATTAGTCATCGTTTTATGCAAATATTGTGGTTTTTATATTCTTTTACGAAAAATGATGAACCTGGAGGTAAACATCGCCATTGTATAGAGTACCTGAATTATACAGATTGACGCTAACATATATATATCAAGGTCGTGCTGTTTTATCTTCGCGTTAGATATTAAAGTCGAGGTCGTTTGCGGACTAGGCGCTACAGTTTGTACCATTGTGTATTAAGGCAGCGAAAACATATTTTTGGTAAATGTAATAATCATAATGTGTGCAACCGACGTTGTAAACATTTACACACGTTTAATACCACGTTGACTATTGTTATTATTTTTTTACTACCAATACATTTAAAAATAATAACAATTTTAGAGGAGCATTAATTCCTATAGATGTTAAAAATTGGTACAGACATCAATAAATCATAGTCCAATACGTGCCAAGACATCTAGAACGAAGCCTTCAATCCAAACTTGAAGCTTTGATTAAAATCCTATAAAATGGAACCGATCGTCCCTTCTAATTCAATTTTCATCCCATTATCTCCGCACGGCATTAGCCTTTGTGCGGCACTCAGTACCTTTAATTAGGCCTGCCGTCTAGTCGGAATCCAATTTTTAGATCGACAAGATTTGCGCGGACGCCCGTGACGAGGGCGAGGCTCGAATGGGGGGAACTAAAGGGGGTTGAACGGAAGCATTCTGATCAATTGCCGGATGGGTGGCCGTACTAAACGCATGGCCGAGCACATTCTGATGGGTAATGCGTCGTTAATTGAATATTGTTCTAAGTAATGGAGTCGAACCGATTCTCCGGATCAATCTGAACACAATTTTTTTTTAGGTTTGATCTCATTCCAATTATTGTATAGAAATCAATAGAAAACTTTTAGGTTGGATATTCGAATAAAAAATAAATCATTGCGTAACCAATGTAAAAAGTATTTAATAAAAGTGTACAGTAAACAACGGCGAACAGGTGAAGTGGTTCTGGGTTTCAAGTCCCTTGGGATGATAAAATTTTATATCCAGCGTTGAACGAACCGGATATCGCGTTTCCCATGTGCCCTCTAGCGATCGTAGAGAAAAAGGGGATGTCGAGCATTTTTACGAAAACTGCCCGATTCTGTAGGAGTTATTTTGGTTACACGCAAAAGTGATTTTGGAGGTTTTGACATTGGCAATATATACGGGCGGCTGTAACTTAATTTCGGTCGAACCTTTGGAATCTCGTTGACCGACGACTCCACTGTCGCTCTTCGTCCATTTGAATAATGTAACGGGCGGGAATTGCGAAGGCAAAAATAACTTCTGAAATTACGATCAAAGTTAAGGGCATAAAGTATACATCCAATTCACCTACAATTTAATGCTCGCTTTAGTATTCGGGCACTCCGCTCAGATCCAGGCGGCGCTGGGCACGTAAAAACTGCATGCATTAAACGGGATTTATGGCTACTTACAGATGGGGGCGTAAACCAACGAAAAAATCAATTGTTCAACCCCACTCAGTTCTGAACTGCACTTCGATTTGATGATTTAATCCAGTTTTATCACTGACAGTTTGGATTAGAACCAAGATGAACTGTTTATCTAGATCATTTTTAATTGATTTTTTGTGGTTAAACTTGTGAAAATAATCTGACGTATAACACAAAGTAATTAATATGTCTGCTACATCAAAGTTTTCTTTCTGGTCTAGTCATGTGTCCTATAGAAAAGATTTGAATTTTAAAATATTTTATAACCAGACTTAATTAACGCGCTGTTCGGACATTCTATACCATGACAGTTGCCTATTTTAGGCTCCTACAGACGGGCTTTGATGTGTGCTAACAAACGAGTATCCTCGCGTTATTGGTTTTTATAGTAGTACGTATATGGAGACCCACCCTTTCAACGACAGTTTTCCCATTATCTGATCGTTCCGAGCACCACTGCGCGGCCGTCGTTATCATTGCGCGCTGTAGCACATCAGGTTTAAACTCGTTAACGAGCATCGCGAACCTAGGGCGCATGCCAAAACATGTCGCACAAAAAAGGTCGACAAAAAGACGTAGTAGTCGCACATATTAACCTAATAACGGCCGATGTTTTCGAAATCCAATTTTTTTTTTGTGATTTCCCAATAATCAAATTCGAATCGGGACTGGAACATGTATCGTTATTTACCTTTGATAACGACAAAATCACGTTATAGTTTAAACTGATTTATTACGATTACTTTGTATTATTTTTTCTGCAACTACGAAATGCTGTAATGTAGTCTAATTTTTACCTTTTCGATTTTCTCACGATATTTATACATTTGAAAGCAAAAGTGTAAAAGATCAATATTGTTAAGAATAAAAATTAATTAATTCATTAAAAACAGGAAAAATAAACCTCTTACTTGCAAATTTATTAAATGTAATGTATAGTCGAAAAACTATAAAATAGCAACAAAAAATTTGTTATCATTACATTACATTACATTACATAGAATACATATCGGGTAGGCGGACCAACCAACCTTGCACCGCGACCCAAAAGGATCTATTGTACTCCGATAGATATCGTTATCAAATTTCACCGTGCAGTCCAATGCTCTTAACGAACATTAATACCTTGCTCGGCGAAAGGTCATTCAGATCTTTTGAGGAGATAAACTGCGACCCAAAAATCGAGAATCTGATACGGTTAACGGCAGGGCAGTGGCATAAAACATGCTCAACCGTCTCTGCTTCCTCCGCACATAGTCGGCATTCAACATCGTCGGCTAAACCCAACAAGTTGAGGTGTGCTTTTAATCGGCAGTGCCCAGTAAAAACACCCATTAGAACTTTTATGCTACTACGGGCAAGTCCTAAAATATTCCCGGGTTTGACAGTGGCGATGTTAATAAACACCTTAGTATGTCTCATTCCAGGAGAACTGGTCCACAGTAGGCGAAGTCTCTCTTCAGCCCACAGTCCAATCCTATATTTGGCCATCGCAAATGATACACCAACTGCTGGTTCCGGCCCCACAAACGCTTCAGCGCTGCCATCTCGTGCTAGCTTATCTGCCGCTTCATTGCCAGCAACCTCAGAGTGATCCGGGACCCAGATCAGAGAGACTCTGTTATCACAGCTCAGTGTGTTTAATGTTCTCTTACAATCATTAACCAGAGCCGACACCGTTTTCACGGCTTGCAGCGCCTGGAGAGCGGCTTGACTGTCTGAGAAAATTCGTTCTGTCATGTTCTTCACCCCTCTTTCAAGAAGGATTTTAGCACCCATGTCAATAGCAAATACTTCGGCCTGAAATATAGTACATTACGTACCCAGGCTGTAGGCTTGCTTAATTCGAGGTGTCTGGCAGTATACTCCTGCTCCTACCCCTTCAGGCGTTTTTGATCCATCTGTGTACAAGCAAATGTCTGCCCGAACCAGAGAATTTTCATTTTCGATCCAGGACTGCTGCTCAGGCAGTACAATCTGGTATCGAGCATTAATCACTGATAGTGATACCGAAAAATCTGACGGCATTGATAGCACAGTATCAGTGCTTATAATGTCTTCCGCAGCCCATTGGTAGGACATGTCGGAACAGTTTTGAGCATATTGCTTAAATCTGTAAATAGTTGTTCTAGCCACTTTCTCTATATGCAAATGCAGAGGGGATAGGCCAAGCAGAATCTCCATTGCTAGAGTTGGCATTGTGCCTATCGCACCAGAGATTGCCAATCCAGCTACTCGTAGAATTCGTGAAAGTTTACTGATAACTGAAGTCTGTCGGACTTTCCTATACCAGGCTGCTGCTCCGTATGTGATCATAGGTCTAACCACAGTCACATAGAGCCAGTACAGTCTTTCAGGGTAAGACCCCAATTTTTTCCACAAAGACTGCGACAAGTCCACAAGGATAGTCTAGCTTTGTGCAAAACTCCCTGCAAATGTCCATTCCATGACAGGGTTTTGTCTAGGATTACTCCTAGATATTTGACTTCCTTTGAGAAAGGAATTTCTTCACCTTGGATAGTTGCGGATTAGTGCATCCCAAGGTTTGTAAAGCGTATTGAACCAAGCGTACATATTGTACCTAATATGTACTATGCTTTACAATATGTACAAATCGTATTATACAATACGTATTGGTACAATACGCTTTACAAACCTTGGTCCATCCAACTTTCGCTTCCTGGTGAAGGGCACAACAATTGTCTTTTGCGGGTTTATTGAGAGGTTCTCTCCCTTACACCAAGCGCAAATGGTATCTAGGATCACCTGGAGGACTTTAGATATCCTAAATTTGTTATCAACTATGGTATTAAACGTATAAATCGAAAACAAACCAAATGTTTACTACTGTACTTTCTTTACTAAATTTCTGACGGTAATTATTTTAATATGTTTTTTGTATAATTTACTAATGAATGTTTTATTCAATGCAGTCGTCCCTGATGACTAGATATTTTCTTGAAACATATGTTGCACCAATATCATTTAATAAATAATTTTTATCGTACTTAATCTGAAGTTTATTATTATTAATATATTTTCACGATGAACCTGGATTATGCGTTGGCTTCATTATTCACAGCAGAGTTATCTGTTTTAATCCAAACACTAAAAAGTACTGTATTGAAAAGAGAGAAGACCAGAGATAATATAAAATTCTTACATATCGCAATAAAGAAAGATCTAACTCCCAAGTCATTTGTAATAAAAGGTCCTAAACCTACAACAAAAAGATCAACTCGAGAACAGGTTAATAAAGAAGAAAGTTCGTGAATACTACAAAAAACGTATGTACATCGACTCAATATTAATATTTCTTCATCGAAAACTTCAAGAGCATCTACACTATTAGTAGTACGCAGAATTGTATGAAAGATTTCAAGAGGAAGCTATTTATAGAACAATGAACAATAAAGAAACTAAGAAGAAGAAGCTAGAAAGACTGGAAAAAATGAAAAAAAGTAACCAGAGGTTTAAAGACTCACATAATAATAAAAGTACTACTAATGTTCATAATTCTAATAACGTAAACGTTGCAAAACTTGTAACTTCCGACGAAATTGATAATTGTAATCTTACTAAGAATAATGTTACCTGTAATAATAAGTACTTTCATATTAGGAGAATGGATAAATGTAACCATAATTTAAAAGTGAGAATAAATGTAAGAGATCTCGATGAAATCACATTTGCACCTAGATTCACCAATTTGAGCAATGTTCATTTCAATGATATAGAGACTACCATCCTAAAATCTAGCCATAAACTAAATTTACCATTCAATATAAAATCCACAGACATAGCTATAAAAATGGAAGCCCAATTAATGTTCAACCCACATAAAAAACGAATATTTGAAGACGACTTTAATATTATAAAGAACATAAATTCATTTTACAAAACCCCTCCTCCCTTAGATAATGTACAGATAAAGTGCTTGAAAGAAAATTAAACAATAAAATCTCACAATCACATTAGGCGATAAGAATGCTGGCTTGGTCGTTCTTGATAAAATTACATATATTGATAAAACAGTAGAATTTTTTAAGAACAATAATATTTTCAAAATTAACTCTAATCCCACCACGAAATATAATAACTCCGTATATACAACCGTATATGTTACTAATTCATAGCGTGCTCAGTTCCTGAGATATTCAATTGTTCTTCCAAAATGTGCCCATTAGGGGATCTTTTTAAAAACGATCTAAAAACGTCAAAGCCAGCAGGTAGATGATAGTATCCTAAGATATTAGATTCACTATACAGTCTATTTATAAAGCTTAGATACTTTTGATGTTTTTCAAATGGCTTTTTCTTAAGTGTTTGAAATGGAACACGCCGTATATTGTGTGCTGGTTAAATTTAAATAAATGTTAAATAATTTTCCTGCCATATACCAAATTTTAATGCGACTTGGTACTTTATGAAATTTAAAAAGATGTAAATAATAAAATATGCAATAGTTCTGCAAAAATTTTGGACAATAAATACGTAAAATAGCTATTTTTGATACAAGATAGCGAAATGACACTTGCATTCGAGAACGAAAGTTTTTTTACGAACTTTAGCGAGCAAAAAAGAAGTTTTATGCTATTTTTTGTAATTCGCGTTTTTATTCTTTTTTTAACAAAAATAAAATAAATTTTGACAATGTAGGGAAATAAGTATGTAGCTGTTGGTAACACCGTAAAACTTGAAAATAGAAATTGAAATTGTCAAAATACAAAATATATTCACCTAAAAAAAATGTCTCCCGAAATAAGAGAACTTGCTCAGAGTTCTATTAAAACACTACTTCCAGAGAAGTCCAACGAAAGGTACGAACAACAGTACGCTAAATTTAAGGGGTGGTTCAAATTTTCACATTAGCTTTGTTCGTTGGGACTGCACTATTCTGCACGACATGGCACTCGTATGACGTCATAGTGCAATGAAGTGTAAGTCAGTGCAATGTCATGTCAACTTAGTGCAGGTCAGAAAAGTGTATAAACCATGGTGGCAACGAACAGATTTTTATAAAAAAAAGTGTATAATATTTGAAATGGACGAACAGGAGATTGTCAGCGAAATACTCGTGGAAAATGAAATCATTGCAGAATGTTTTTTTAGTAGCGATTCATCAATTATTATATTATTATTATTATTTTTTATTTTTTTCAATTATTAGCGAAATATATTTTCTACCCCAAACTACTAACCCTTATTAATTCTTTCAAAAGTACTACTTAACGTATAAAGAAATCACATGCTAAATTGCACCAAAATCGATAAGCAGTACTTGAAAAAAAAATGGGGTGGTGAGGGTAGTTAACCCCAGCCACCCCTAAATGAAAAAAAACAAATAATTAATATTTTTAAATGTACTATAAGTGTATTTAATGAAGCCAAAATCGACAGGGTAGTTTTTAAATTATTCCAAAAAAGTAGAGGTAGTTTTCTACTGCCTCTGCTGGGATTGAATATACTGTGTTCTCTAATACAACAAATATTAATTATTATAAGGTTTTATTTCTTAATATTTAATATTAATTATTACAAAACACTCTTTCAAATATTCCGCCATTTTAGTTACACTGCATTAAACTGCACTTATTGAACTTAATCGAAAGCAGGTGCAACAAAATCTGCACTAACTTGCACCGGCTGCACTAAATTGCACTGCACATGGCCCAACGAACAGTATGAGTGCAACTGCACTAAACTGCACTATCCCCAACAAACACACAACATCTGCACTAAACTGCTTAGTGCAAGTGAGTGCAAGTAGTGCAGTCCCAACGAACAAAGCTATAAACAAATAAAAAAATTAATGACCCAATGTCACCAACTTGAACTGGTTCCATAAAACGTTACTAAAATCTCATTACAGCATCGGATGCTGTAAGGAGTCTCATTACAGTACCTGTTTGAGCACTATAATAGCTTTCATTACTGTCGCGAATTACAGAAAAGACTTTTACATCCTATTGACAAAAAACTATCGTTTCGACGGTCGCTAAGTACTACGCAAAAATCAACTTTTAATAGCAGTTTTCAAAAAAGATAATTAACGTGTGTAATAGTGTCTAATTGTCAACTAAGCTGGTTTTGTCATATCTTGATGGAGAAGGTTTCGTTGAGTTTACTAGCACCTTCCATTTGCGGCTGAGTTCCCAGCCGTCTTCTCTATTCATGTTGTTCCCATGTCGGTGAATCTCTATCGCCTCTCTCGTCATTCTTTGGAAGTAATGTCCGGTTTTTACTAGCACTTTAGTTTTATCAAACTCCATGGTGTGTCCTCCTTTGTGGCAATGCTCCGCAACTGCAGATTGATGGATTTTATTTAGTCGGACGTCCCTCTCGTGTTCCTTGATACGGCATTCGATGTTACATTCAGTTTAGCCAACGTAATACTTCCCGCACTGCACGATAGTCTCCCGCTCCCTTTAATGGGGTTAAGTTCTCTTTGACTATCGGAAAAGCGTTTTGTATTTTGCCACGTATCGTACCACGATATCATTCTTCTTCAAACATCTCGCAATTCGGTCCGTCACACCTGAAACATAAGGAAAGCAGATAAAATTACAGTACTTACCGAGTCTTCTCTCTGTTTGCGTGGTTTGATGGCTTGTTGGATTGTATATCCTTTCTTCTGCAGTACGTCTTGTAGGAAACTTTCTTCTTTCTTTAGGTTTTCTTTATCGCATGTCCTCTCTGCTCGCTGGAATAAGGCTCGAATAATAAACCTCTTCTGTTGTAATGAAGCCTGCAGGTATCTATTCGTATACGTCTTCTTTCGATATACTACCAGTTCCATGCCTCCATCTTTGATTTGCAGTTTCCGTTTCGTAAAATAAATTAGGACTAAGCCAATCGTCAGTGTTTAAAATAATAGAAAGCCACAAATAACATCCGCATTATGTGCAACTTGTTCAGGAAATAGGAAATAAGCGAAAGTGATTTTCAGACGAGATTACGTTTTTGTAATTGGGCCTTTGCACAAATTCAACAAGATGCATATTATTTTGATTTTGTGCTTTTTACGGAGGAGTCATAATTTCCATTACAATTCACAACAAAACACAAAAACAAAGAAAAAAGTGACAATAAAAGACAGAATAGTATATTACATTCTGTCACTTTTTTAAGTGCAATAATGACATTTTATTACATATTTTGTAAATTCTAAGTATGAGGAAATCTATTAATGTTAGACATATGACATACTTATCATTAATTAAAAGGAACTTGATGGGCAATTCAACCAGCCTACAATATACAGGTATTCCATTTAAAAAAATTTTACAAACTCTCTGTTACGCTTGAATGAAACACGCTATATAAATGAAAATAATTTTACGTAATAGGAAGTGGTAAGTCAAACAACTTTTGTATAAAATAGTTTTTTTCTTTTTCAAACGGTTTAGTAATTATCGACCGCCGGGATACTAATAACTCACATCTGTACACAAAAAACGCACGTGTAAATAAGTCGTGACAGTCATAAAAACACGATACATGATACATGAAAAATATATCAGTAAACGTATAAATTAATAATACAAATACAAGCGAGCAAAAACCGGAAAAACACCAAAAACAGAAAAGAGAAAACATAAGTTCTAGAGCGCTCTCGATAGTTATTAAATTATAATTAAAATTCTTAAGAAAGGCAAAAATAGGTTTTTGAAAAATCTCAATTTGATCATTATCAATCTTTATTATTTCTATACTTTATTATTTCTAGTAACTCCACAAAGTCTAATTTTGGACCTTTTTCGCATTTATGAAGCAATTTGATATCATAATTAATGTGGTCCCAGGATGGTGTTTAAAAACATTAGAATTCTCCCTAGTCTTATGTTCACGCACTCGAATCTCCAATCTCCGTCCTGTTTGTCCATTACATTATATGTATTCATAATTAGAGCATCTAATCGAATAGACTCCACATTCTTTCATTATATCATTATTTCTCGTATTACAATTGGATAAAAGATTCATAATAGTATTTTTGTTAGAAAAAGCTAAAGGGATATCGAATTTGGAAAAAATGTGCTGAGCATGTGAAGTGATATAATGGGGCCATTACCCTCAAATAATTTCGAAGAGAAAGACCGTCTCTCGATAAATCGATAAACTATATAAAAATAAAAGGATTGGTAACATATTCAGATCTTAAAATTGTTTAATTTTTGCAATAACTAATATTAAAATTCAAAATTCCCTATATAAAAGGTGACGTTATGAAGTTTTCGCGTAAGATCAAGAAGACACAAGCGTGCAACGTTCTGATCTCTAGCGCATAAGATTCTCGTGGCATCTCGCTCATACACTTTTTATAGATTTTTATTTCAACCAACCGCGTGTGAAACGACGGTGACGTCTCCAAAGTTTTTCAAATTTTAATTATTTTTTTGGAAAAACTAAAGCCCAGTTTGAAAAATAAAAAATTGTAGTAGTCTTCAATTTTGCTAAACTATCGAATAAGCCAATAAAAAAAAATTGTAACGGCTCTATTATAAGTGAGAAGTTCGTAATGCTTATCATTATTATTCCTAGTGAAAAGGGGGTCTTTTTGTTATTGTATTCTATAAAACATATTATCAATGATATAATTGGGAAAACCATTATTGTATCCCAAAGTATAAATGTAATTTATTCATTTTATTTTATTATCTTCAGGGATATAGGTATAAAATCTGAAATTAGCTAGTTTATGAGATTTCCGGTGCTAAATGGTTGAAGGTTTTCTGTAAATATCATATTCTATAAGATTGTTATTTGAACTAAAATTAGAACTAAAACTAGAACTAACACTAGAAACTTTCGGGTTTTGCCGTGCGTCTTTTAAGAAAAGGTTTGACGTTTCGTATGCCATGTTGCAACCTTCTTCAAAAACTGGTTCGAAGTGTCGCAAAGGCAAAACCCGAAAGTTTCTAGTATTAGTTCTAGTTTTAGTTCTAATTTAAGTTCAATTAACACCGGCCGTGAAAGCCTTCGTACTTATAAGATTGTTATTATTTCTTACCAAGGAAAGATCCAGAAATTTGAATTGATTTTGTTGTTCTTTTTCGATTGTGAAGTTTAAATTTGTATGTAGTTAAGAATAAAGTTTGCTACAACTTTTATACTACAAATTTTTTTATCAACCGACCCGAATCGCGTGCTCTATACCAACAACAAAATGTAAAATCACGATTTCATCTAATTTTCTCCTTTTCGCATTTTTCTCAATATTTATGCATCTGAGAGCAAAAGTGTAAAAGAGCAATGTTATTAAGAATAAAGTTTACTACAACTTTCTTTCTAAAACGTTTCGAATCCTGTGCTCTACCAACCACAAGATGTAAAATCATGATTTCATCTAATTTTCACCTATTTCACCTAACACGATTTCATCATTTAGATGAAACTTCACCTTTTCTAACATTTCTCGATAATAATGCATCTGAGGGCAAAAGTGTAAAAGAACAATATTGTTAAGAATGTTTGCTACAACTTTTTTTTATTAACAGCGTCAACCAGTTCAACATTCAATGTTACTTCAGGGCTTTGATAACAATTGAAATCAATTATACAATAATAGCGGAAGAACTAAAAATGTCATCCTGAATCTATTCGCTATCTACTAAGTCTTCTTCTATGAATATGTCTTGTGGAAGTCTCCGTTTTAATCGACTATGGATTCCAATATTTCCCAATTGATGTTTTGTGTACTTGGACACTTTTGACTTATGTCTTGTAAGCATTTTTTGGTTGTTTTAGTAATGTGTTCTGTTATCGTCTTGACTCCTCGTACTTCATGTATCTGCGAGTTTCTGACAAACCATGCGGCATATACAGACATTTTTAAAATTTTATTTTGTAGCACTTGAATTTTTTAAATATTATATTTAGCTGTTGAGCTCCAAACTGGACATGCATAGGTTATTACTGGTCTTATTCATGATTTGTATAGTAGCATTGCACATTCGATCTTCAGTTTCGATTTTCTGTTGATGATGAGATAAGGATCTTTCAGTCTTGCATATGCTTTGTTTAATATTTTATTAATATGGTACTATCATGTAAATGTTTGGTCCAAATATACTCCCAGATATTTGATAGCGCTATCTTTCGGATTCCAGTTTAAAGGGTGATCTTCGATCATTATTGTTGTAAGATTTTTACTTGATTAAGAGTAAATATTTTGGCCTCACATTTACTTGGATTTAAGTGAAAGCACCAAGTCAATAACCATTTATGTATCTCATTAACCGAGTTTTGAAGATCTTGAATGGATTTTTCCAGATTATCGTTTTGGGTGATTATAACCATGTCATCTGCGAATAAGGCTTTTCGGTCTTTTTGATTAATCGGAATGTCATGTAAACAGATATTAAATAGCAGTGCTGAGAGGATACTGCCTTGAAGAACTCCAGCCTTGATGGGTTTTGATTCGGATTTATAAGCATTAACTCTAACGTAAAATGATCTATCATCCAGAAATGAGAAAATTAGGGGTTTGAGGTATTCAGGAATATTAGTTTTATGGATCTTATACAGGGTATTCTCAACCTATACGCATAAACTTGGGGAATTATTCCTCCTGACAAATAATATAATGAGTAATAGGTGAAAAAAATTGTAGCAAAAGTTTTTTAGTTTCCTAGATATCCATAAAATTTACTTTCAAATCAAGAATACATATAAGATTTTAAAATGACATCAAAGTTGTTTCCAATATTTTCTGTACACAATTGGGGTCGCTAAATCCACGATGTCCCACTAGCGCGGCCTAAATCGGGTGTTGGCGGAATCCTTGCTTAGTATTAACTTCCTCAGTATTCACTTTCTCAGCTGCAATGTTAAATGCCTGTGTTAATCGCTGTATGCCATCCTCAGTATCAGCCAAGAGGACGACATCGTCTGCATAGCACTCAATCTTGATTTTGTAATCGTTCATAGTCTAACCATAGTTTACATTACATACTTTGTAATGTTTCTATGTTTTCTGCCTGACGTTTTTTCGCCGGAGTTCTACCTGATTCTTTGATACATTTTCGTCAACATTGTGTGATCCGTACATGTCATTCTTCATCTCGTTACTAAATTTTACCATGCATCATTTGTGCAGGCAACTCTTACAAGCAGATAGACATAAGCAAACGACACACTCAAATGTATGTAAACAGTTTTTTGCAGAAGATCAAATAAGTATGGTGATATCAGTTCTAAACAGATGAGATAGTTTGGTGTTGCTATGTAAGATGATTTCTGGAAGCAAAGACTGTACGCTTTAAAGATGATATGATAGCACGGCCTAAACCAGGGTATTGGTGGATTGTCGGCAGCAGTTTGTATCTGATTTCACAATCCTTGCTCAGTATTAACTTCGAGAGACTGAGATTGAGGTCGGGTGATCGAGATGGCCTATGAGCTACCTCAACCTGTCCATCTTCCGGGAAGTACCTTATCTAGATGTCGTCGGATATAACTATAAAACTAAAAATATTTTACTACAATTTTTTTCACCTATTACCCATTATTTGTCTCAAGGAATAAACCCCCAAGTTTATGCGTATAGGTTGAGAATCACCCGTATTTTAAACCATATAGCCATACTGAATCAAAGACTTTCGTTATGTCTAGAAAAGCAGCTATTGTATACTGTTTATGATGTTACGATGTAAAATCACGATTTCATCTAATTTTTACCTGTTCTAACTTTTCTTGGTAATTATGCATCTGATTGTGAGAGTAAAAATGTAAAAGAGCAGTATTGTTAAGGATAAACTTTGTTAAAACTTTGATACTAAAACCTTTATTTATAGATATATATTTATAAACAAGGTTAAATCTTTTTTTATAGAACGTTCCAAATCTCGTACTGTATCAACAACAAGATGTAAAATCACGATTTCATCTAATTTTCACCTTTTTGACGTTTTCTGAATATTTATGCAATTGAGAGCAAAAATGTAAAAGAGCAATGTTGTTAAGAATAATGTTTAATATACTAAAACTTTTTTTCTAAAATGTCAGAATCCCGTGTAGATTAACTAAATTATTTTTTTCTTATTGTGGGCCATTATTTTCGTGTTCTTTCCCAATATTTTGGCATTTTATCGAAATTCGAAAGTGATTTCAAATCGAATTTCCAGTTTCATATTGGCCACGGATTAAGCTTTCGAATGAGATATTGTTTATCGAAATCTTTTTGAGGTTCTTTTGTTATAATCAAAAGACTGTACTAATTAGGGGTTAACATCGCATAATTGATATCACGTTATACTTTAAAATGATATATTACGATTACTTTATATTAGTTTTTCTCCAACTACGAAATGCTGTAAATCTTAATAAACGCTTGAATCACCCCTTTGGGATATTTGTGGCAACTATCACGTTTTTAATTATAATGGTCACTATTTATTCAGGACGATTTCCTAAGGCTATACATTTCTATTTGCAGGTATAGACAACGGCGTGGATTGGGAAAGGGGACACAAATCGAATTGGGATTCTAATTGAAACGTGGCCGTGTTTGGCCACACAGTATTCAGTGCACAACGTTCGATAATTTCGTTTCTAGGAATATCCGCTTGCTCCCTACAACTGATTTTATTTGAATAAAATACGCGTACTTTCGAAATTAAAAAGCTATGTCAACTGAAATAATCGATTATACTACAAATATGGGTTACACGAAAAATCATTCTAAGAAAATGAAAATTAATAAATGTTTTTGTTTTAGATACGAAATAAAAAATAATAACGGAAGACCAGGTTGTTAATATCGATAACATATTAAAAATAGTTATTTTTAGAGGTGGCTGTGGTTGATTGCATTCAACAGATTTTTGTTAATATATAAAGTTTTAATTAAAAAATGCTCAAAGACTTTTAAAGCGGGCGATGAACACGATATCATCACATAGACTTTTTAATCTGTGTGTATTATTTTGTGGTATTAAATATAACTGGATAGGAATTTTAGAATATATACTAGAATATATATTCGAATTTTGTATTGCAGATGTTGAAATTTTTTGGTCGATATTATAAATGAAGTTACTTTTTTTTTATCAAAATCAAAAGCACAATGTTTCGGTAAACCCTGTGACCTCAGGCACGACGTCAGTTAGTGGATCATAATGTGTATATAAATATATTTTTTATCCACATTTAGTAAATATGAATTTCTTTCTCTAAATTCCTGTAAATCTATTTCTTTTTTTAAAATGTTAACTGATTACGTTTATACATGCAATTTCGTTAATTACAAACATCATTCCGCTCAATATTTGTACACAAATGTACATTTTGGTGCGTAGCCTTAATCCGAACGGAGAAATTAAATTTTGGACCGCTAGCGTCAGTTGAAGCTGCATGGAGCAATTTTCCAAGGGAACGCCCTTCCCGCAACGTGCCCTAGCTAATTCAAACACAAAGCCCGAATTAGTTTATGTGGATGGAACGAAAACAGCGGCGCAAGAATTTCCATCACGCGCTCAGATAGCGTTTTAACACAATAAGGGGTGAAACTTTTTAGCGGCTCGAGATGGACCCGCAATTGAAGGAAATGAGGAAACCGGGGTGTGGCACCGTCTTCATGTCGTTCTTTCGAGTTTTGTAAAAGGAAACAAAACGAATCGGATATAGCTTTTCGCGGGTATTCGACTTCAATATCCAATATCGCAAATAAAATCTGTGATCAACTCGGAGCCGTCTGCTAAATCGAGAAAGAACCGATTAACTTGTGCGGCGGAAACGTTGCTCCTATTGTTATTAGAGGCAGGAGATCGTCTCCTCACATTGTGCCTAGAACTAGTTTACTCCAGCCCATCAGGAAAGAATCTACGGAAGTATGAAATACCATTTTCCCTGAAAATATCCAGTACGTGCTCGAAACTAACCGATTCCCTCGGTATTCGAAATGACGCAATCGCGCCAACAATAACTGCGAAGGAAATATGTTTACTCCCGGATGGCTTTCGTTGTAGAATCTTACTATTCGTATATATCGTACTATCATAATGTTTACAACTCATATTCTTCCTTAAAAACAAAATTTTCTTTACGATATTGGAATAAAAATTATTATTTTATTTTGCAGATCAGTCCGGATAATAACACCACGACAAGCGTGCTGACCTACACTCCTACAGTTGACGATGGCGGAAAATATCTTTCATGCAGAGGACAAGTTGAATCTATTCCTGACAGTGGAAAAGAAGATGGATGGAAATTAGACATACACCGTAAGTACTAAAAAAGAAGTGGAAAATCATTATAACACTAGCACTAGAACTAACACTACACCTAGAACTAGAAATATACAGATTTATCCGAGCGTCTCTCAAGACGGTTAAACCCGAATGTTTCTAGTTCTAGGTTTAGTGTTAGTTTTACTTTTAGTTCAATATAAATATACAATAAACTGGCGTTGAATAACAACTAAAAGTAGAGTTAGTTCTACTTTTAGTTGTTATTCAACGCCACCTAATCACTAAAACTAACACTAGACTAACAACTAGAAATATTAGGGTTTATAGGTTTAGTGTTAGTTCTACTTTTAGTTCAATAAAGTGGCGCTGAATAACAACTAGAACTAACACATAGAACTAGAAACAGTCGGGTTATGAATATTTGTACATTAAATAATGTTCTGGTTCATTGACCAACGTAAAGTTTGTTGTATCTATGAACACCTGTAATTGATTTTCATAAACAAACTTAATTGAACCAATACATTTCCACTATGTACAGGTTTATTGTACCAAAACTTCTACATGTTATCAATTAACGATATTCATGAATGCAACGAACTTAATTCATAAAATATATGAATACCTAATCATACTTATATAATAATATAAGTGGGATAATAATCGAATTACGGCTTGTTTTTTGTAACAATTTTTAATGTACGTCAACACACAACAAGTTCAACAAAATATAGTAAATTTTTGATTTTGGCAGAATAATTCTACAATACGTTTTTTTAACACTCTAACAAAAATTGTTTTTTTTAGTATCTCCTTTTTTTTAACTAGCCTATTCCTATTGACGGACATCTTACTATTCGGCCCTCCTGTCTCGGATGAATCGCTGTTCAAAACATCAAATCCATGAACCTGCTTCCAGGGTTTTATAGAATCCGCAGTAGTTGATGTCTTTCCCTGTCCTTTTTCCTAAATCCGAATCCTACTTTCTTAATCATCTCCTTTGTTTTCCAAACTCCAAAATCATCATTTCCGTGTAATTTTCTGATGATCTCCCCTTGTAAAATCTTCGGTATCACTATCAAATTAGATCCGTCTACATTTTTATATAAAAGTGCACAGTCAATAACATAATTTGTAATAATCGCTTTTACTTAGCAGACTGAAGACTGTCGTTGTCTGAAGACTGGTGTTGTGTATTCGCAATATTAATCCGTCTTCTATAATCATGCTTCATATTAGAACCAGGTCGGTGTATTGTAGAGTAGTCAAAATCTTCTAGACTCAGCACCCATCGAGCAATTCTTGTACTCAATTCCTTCTTACTCACTAAAACTAGTTACTAAAAGTTAACTCTTCGAATTAACTCTTACTAAAAACTAGTTAGTTTTTTGAAAGCTGCACAATCGGTTACGATCTTGAATGAATTCCCTTGCAAATAAACTCTAAACTTTTCCAGACCATCGATAATAGCGTGAACTTCTAATTAGTAGCTGCGGTAGTTTTGTTCCGCCACAGATGTTCTACGACTCTAGTAGTATACAGATCATCTGAACTTCTTTACATGAGTATAGCAGCAATTCCATACTTACTGGCGTCAGTGTGAACTTGAGTTTCAGCATCTTGTTGGAAAATCTTTAACACCGTTGCATTCGATAATGACAACTTTAGCTTTTGAAATGCCTTACGTTCTGCTTTGCCCACTTCAAATGGTAAATCTTTCATAAATAGTCTGTGCAGCGGCTTTGCTATGATGGAATAGTCTTTCACGAACTTTCTAAATTATCCCTATAAAGCAGGGACTAAAAACGAAAAGTATTTTGTTCGTTTCCGATCAGAACGAAAACGAAAAATTTCGTTTTCGTTCTTTTCGTTTACACCCAAAAAATATCGTTTTCGTTTTCGTGAACCGAAATGAAATAAGGGTTAAAACCGGTTTTTTACTATTTTTCTAATAAAAGTATGCTAACATGCTTTTTTTAATTTTTTTTTATATTTGACAAATAAGTCACTTGTCATAATTTTAATCATAGCTGGCAAAAATTACTAACATAAAATGTATGCTTTTAAAAACTTAAATGTTAAAAATTTCAATCAACTGCATTTTAAGTGGTGATGGCATTTTTGCTTTTTATAAATATTAGAAATAAAATTTAGAATGAATTGTTTGGGACCGTTTCTGTATTGGAGAGACACGAATCTGTTTTAGTTTCTTTCATTTATTCCCATTAAATTTAGTTACTTGAAAACCACGCACAAACTGCTATGCAGTTTAGTGGTATGCCAGTGACAGATTTTTTTTGTTTTATTTGCTTCATATTTTAAATAATAATATTTGTTACTTTTCTCTCTGATCTTGCTTTATTTCAATTAACTTTTACTTATTTAAAAATTTGGTGTCATGGTTAATTTTTGGTTATTTGTAAATAAAGTTATTATTATTATTAAAAATAAGAGAAAGAAATTGTTAACATATTTATTTTATAGTAAAAATATATATATAGAAGATATAGAATAGAAGACCATTGCATCCCCGATATGTCTACTAGGAGTAGGTTACAAAAATATTGTGTCATTAAACCGGTTAAAACCGGTAACCGAAATTATTTATTTCGTTTTCAATCATGAACGAAAAATAAAAATTTCGTTTTCGTTTCCGTTTTCGTTCTTATAAATTATTCGGTTAATTTCGTTCTTTCGTTCTCGTTTTCGTTCCGTTCTTAGTCCCTGCTATAAAGCGAGGGATGATTGTAATTGTTTTACATTGTCAATTGAAATTAATTGCAGCTTTCAACTTATTCGGTGTAGCCCTGAATCCTCCATTTTCTATTTCGTGACCAAGGTATTCAATCTTTTTTTATAGGAAGTGGCATTTCTCCCAGTTGATTTCCAATCCATATTTTGAGGATGTAGTCAACATTTGCTTTAACTTCTTTATTCCATCATCATATCTTCAGAAGATATTACTAAGTCGTCTATATAGGTTATTACTATTCCATTGCGTATATGAGTTTGAAAAACGCTATTGACATATTTTTGGAAAATTGATTGGGAATTGCAGAAACCAAACGTACCCCGCACAAATTCAAATTGCCCGTTATGCGTTACAAAGGACGTGTACTTTTTACTGGATCCTGCCACTGGAACGTGGAAAAATCTGTCTTTTAAGTCCAGTACGCTGAATACTTTTGCATTTTTCAACTGGTAAAGAATTACTCAGAATTGCTTTTCCTAATGATTCCTTTGTCTAGCCACTCCAACACGTGTTTCTCAACTTCATTCATGCTCTTCGGGGTATGGTGTATTGGAGTTTCATCTTTCGTTCTATTTTTTCTGTTTCTACACCAGTCGTTTTCACCGCGCTCGGCTTATACTCTTCGATCATTTTTTGAATAGTCTGCCTTAATTGACCATTTTGACGTTTGTGTTACACAAATACTTTTTTTGTACAATACTTATCCTTCCAAGCAAAGTCTTGTTCCATACACTCTCAAATCTTTACTGCTTCTGGGGTAACCGTGAGCTTGCTTCAATAAGACATCTCTAAATAAACAACTTACGGGCATAGCTTCTTTGTTTACCACGTGTATTTTTGTGTTGTAGAACTTCAACATCAACCTCAATGTGGGACTCGAATGAACTTAATCTTACCACTTCTCCTTGGCTTAATTCTTTTGATTTTATCGTCTGCATGGTGATCTTTGGTACACCAATTGTAAAATATTCATCACTTCTGATAAGGTTAATCATGCTACCTATGTCTATTAAAGCTGCTGTACAAGTTCCAACTATGCTGATTGTCTTAAACATCTTATTACGATGGTTGTGGTGAGATACATTTCATGCCTGTTGGTTTATCCTTGCATTTCTGCGATTTGTGTCCTTTTTCACCGAAGTTGAAGCAGTGTAGCGGTTTATCCAACTTTATCTTTTCATCCGGCTTCATGTCCTTATCGCTTGTGTTCTTAAGAGAACACAATATAAACACGTATTTTATGATGGAAGCTTCTCCAGAAGGTGATTGTTTAAGATGTGGACTTTTGGATAGAAATTGTCACTCTTCAGTTTATAATAATATGTTGCCACTAATTTGTATTGGCTGTTTAGAATTTTGTAAATCCTTCAAATAATCTTCTAAGTGTTGGGCACATTGGCCAATACACATGAACAATTCTTGTGAATATTTAATAGTAAACTTTGTCGTGTCTTTCTTTCCCTGTATAACCTGCACCAGTTTTTGGGTGCGCCCCAGTAACTTAACTGCCGAGACGTTATTATTTGTTTTAGTACTAAAATCAATTTTTTGTGTCTTACTTTCATTCAGCTTAAGTTTGTTCGTTTTAAACTGATGCCACCTTTTGACTGAGACCTTCGTTTGCGTGTAGCTCTTCAACTGTACTAGATATTTTTATCAATGTTGTGTCATCTGCATACATTATCGTCTTACACATGTTCAGAATTTCCGGAAGATCGTTCACATATAAAAGGAATAAAATTGGCTAGTAGATTAAGTTTATCTTTTCTTAACCAATGTTCACTTACACATAAATGTTTTCATTTTCATGTTGTAATACAATTTCTAAGCTATCTATCTTTTTCTCAATACCTTGGATGTTTATACATAAAACATTGTGATGTTTTATGTCTCTTGAGTTGATTTCTGAATTTTTCAGAAAAAATGACTTATTAATCATTGCATTATATATATATAGGCAACATAATATAGGCATAATATAGGCAACATGATTTTTGTAATAAACCTCACTCAATCCAAACTTATAAGAAATTTAGTACACTTGATTTTAAAAAATTCATATCTTTGTTGCTAATTGCAATAAAAGCGTGATCTTAGGCTCTAATTAATAATCATTATTCAACGAATATCTATGACCAATTTCATTTATTTAACATTTGTAATATAGCAATTATGTTTTTTTATATAAATACAACCCAACCCAATTAACTCTGTATCTTCAAATTTGGCATTTTTTTAATTAATAACTTTGCTATTAATTGAGTTGAAGAGATCAGACTACACTTAAATTAAAGATCAATCTTTATATAATATTCATATCAAATTTCATTTCTACAATATTTATAATATAGGCAAAGTGATTTTTTTAATAAATTCCACTCAAGCCAAACTTATAAGAAATTTAGTACAATTGATTTTAAAAAATTCATATCTTTGTTGCTAATTGCAATAAAAGCGTGATCTTAGGCTCTAATTACCAATCATTATTCAACGAATATCTATGGCCAATTTCATATTTTTTTAACATTTGTAATATAGCAATTATGAATATTTATATAAATACAACCCAACCTAATTAAAACTCTATCTTCAAATTTGACAATTTCTTTTAATTCATAACTTTGCTATTAATTAAGTTGAAGAGATCAGACTACACTTAAATTAAAACTCAATCCTTATATAATATTCATATCAAATTTAATTTCTACAATGTTTATAATACAGGCAACATGATTTTTTTAATAAACTCCACTCAATTCAAATTTATTAGAAATTTAGCACACTTCATTTTAAAAAATTCTTATCTTTGGTGTTAATTGCAATAAAAGCACCATCTTAGGCAAAAATTAACAAACATTCTTCAACAATTGTACAAGACCAATTTCGTTTTTTAAACATTTGAATTTTTATATAAATACATAACAGATATTTTTTAAATTCATAACTTTGCTATTAATTAAGTTGAAGCGATCAGATTACACTTAAATTAAAGCGCAATCTTTATAGTATATTTATGACCAAACTCGTTATTTTAATATTTGTAAGATAACAAATATCAATATTTATACAAAAGCAACCCAACCTAACTAAAATGATATCTTTAATTTTGACTAATTTAAAAAAAAAATTATAACATTGTTATTAATTGAGTTGAGGCGATCAGACTACATTTAAATTAAAGACCAATCATTATAGAGTAGTATAAATCATTGAACTTTTAGGTTTTCTTGATTAACCAAATGAAATGGAACGCCCACCTTAAAGGAGCTGTATATGTCGGGTCTCTTCGACTTCATTAAGTCACATTTGGCGTCGTTAAATCCTTTCTCATTTAGGTATCGAGTAATATCATCTACCGAAGTGTCCTTATTTAATTTTGAAATATATAAATAAGAGTACTTGATTATAGCTTTCAAATTTGATGTTTCAGCAGAACCATGTATAAGTAAGTGTGTTTTTACTCGTAAAGAGCTCACAAAGATACTGTATCACTACCTGGAGTTATAATAATAAATTCAATTAATTTGTGAAGAAGTGAAGAGTGCACGAATAAAGTAACTATGTGCCTAACACCCACCTTCACCAACATCGACATTTACTCGTACTCTATCAATAACGTTGCGTATGACTTTTTCTTTTACGTAACTTTTATCGCTCAGAAAGTCAATAACTATGTCCTGAAAAATAGGATACATTATTTCTTCTAATCGGTTAACTTTAGAGGTTTCAAATTTTAATTTAAAGTTTAAAACTTGCAAAAAGAAAGCCCATTTTACTTACCAAAATAATGAAACAACGAACAGGTTCAAACACGTCAAAAATACTATAAGATGTAGTAGGTGATTTAATTAAATAATTTGATACATTAATATTACGAATTTTTGTAACGAATATTTTCCTTCTTATAATGAATAAATACATCGATTCAATAAAACAATTAATTAAGGCAATGCATTTTGAATATCAGTTTAACCCTGCAGTTGACTGAAACTAGCTAACTAACCACTATCACTGAAACGAATACTAGACTTAGAACTAGAAACATTCCGCTATAGTCCTACATGTCTTAAGACGACTAATCCCAAATGTTTCTAGTTCTTGGTCTAGTGTTACTCTAGATTTACTTGATATTCAGTGTGAGGTTGTTGTATATTTTTTATTGAATTAAAAGAACAAACACTAGTTATTACACTTTGTTGTTTTTTGTAATGATGCAAATAGGTTAAAACAATTTGCATAGAATTACGTCATAAGTCGGAATTCTATCTCCGGATTTCTCATAATCTCATATAATCCAAGCCTGTGGTTCGAGAAGCGGAACAAACTCCCCGTGAAATAGCCTTTTGTAATAAGGCAGCACGGTCGGGTGGTAGATCTCATAGCTGTGACGCTGGTCTACACCTATATACAATAACTAACCGCAAATATAGTTTAGCGCTAGATCGTTAGTTTCCAGTTGCGACCGTGTGGTTAGATACGGCTTAATTTACACAGGACGTTCGTATCAGCTTCAGATGAAGCGGTCAGCGCGCTCTGTGACACGGAAATAATTACGGATCCTTAGGGAGCAGAGTTTAATATTCTCAGCACCACCTACAGTCCGCACTCGACGCGTTATATGTGACGTCTTTCTTAATTGAAACCTATTGCTAATATGAGCAAAATTAGCACTTGCACACGAGTTGAATGTTAATTTCTCGGTAGTAATTTAATTAACTCTGGCGTTGGACGAGGGAGTTAAAAATTGAACAGCAAAGGGAGAAAGACAAATGAAATTCGCGAATATGTATGTTCTGAAATCTCGTTTTGCTCTTTAAAGCTTTCAATTTAATTTCCCTTTTCGTTTAGTTTCTACATTTCTAGTGTTCCAATAAAAAAAAATAAAAATGTGAATTTCTATGCACATAAAACCCTGCTTGTACTTCCTAGTATATAGATTCATGAAACAAGCGCCACACTGGTTTATAATTAAATTAGCCAGTCGGATCAACAAGCTTTCAAGATTTGCATTCGAGAGAGCCCCGGATTTCAGTAGGTGAATATCATTTGCAAAAACAGCTGCTCCGCCGTAATCCTATTATTGATTATGTCCCAGGAGACACTTCGCGATCTCCGCCTAAATCTTTTCCTCTACAATGTCGCGTCTGTTTTTGTTTAGCCTGGATAGTAGATCGAAAAATTTACATAAACAAAATAGAGTGTTAGATGGAAGGGCTTGCCACGGTGGAAACGGCAGCGTTGACGACATCGTTCTCGCCATGTTTACAGCCAATTTAACGGCGGAAATATCCAGAAATCCTGAATAAACAAGGGGCGCCAACGTATTAGATTACTCGTAAATAACGTGCGGCAACGCATTCTTCGCTTCAATAGAAATTGGGGCAAGATGCTTTGTCAACGACAGTTTAATATTTTTCTGACGTAAACATATTTTTCTAAGAAAAAAAATAATAACATAAGAGAAAGTATGTAACCTTTAACAAATAATTATCACATCGTATCATCGCCTTTTATATCAGTGTTGATGATGATTCATCCTGTACAACTAGAACCTGCAGATAATAATTATTTCTGAGTTCCATATAAAGCTAAATTATTGGAAGGAATTTATATCTAATTACCCCAGCAACCAAGCCATGATTCCATAACTTTCATTCACATTTATTGTATGCGTTAAAGAAACCAATGAGAATGTATTGCTTTCATGCTGATTTTATTGGAGTAAATAAATGTTCAACACTACTCTGGGTTATGCTGTACGCTTAGTTGCATCATTTGCTTGTTGAAATTTTGATGATTTAAGTACCTGTTGATCTAAATCGAGCAATTTTTAGCAGGAGTTAAAAGGTTTCACAGAGCTGTTTTTTTATTTGGCTTTATTCTGTTCCCTTCAGCTTACGAGACCAACATAGTAAAGCTATATGTTATTACTCTATTTTATGTCTGGTGCATTCAGATTGTTTTATTACTTCTAAAAATTCATCTACTTCTTTGGCGATGATGTTCCAAATGTCTTCCACAAACCTGCCCGTAAGGTTTTGGAAGCATGTTTCTGTTCGACGTAATGTTTGCTTTGTTGATAATTGTGTCTTTGTTAATGCCAGTATCTCGTATGATCATGTTGGAGAATATGTATAATAATACATCACCCTTTAATTCGTACTGCATTTTCCGCCTTCAGTATTTGTTCTACTAGCAAAATTACTTGTGTAGGCATATTGGCATTCATCATAAATTTCCTGGAGATGCTGTCATAGGCGTTCTCAAAATCAATAAACATGGTGGGGTCCTCTGC
This sequence comes from Onthophagus taurus, assembly GCF_000648695.1. Lineage (NCBI taxonomy): Eukaryota > Metazoa > Arthropoda > Insecta > Coleoptera > Scarabaeidae > Onthophagus > Onthophagus taurus. The sequence continues at coordinate 792,914 of NW_019286118.1, forward strand.
CTGCAGAATCCGCATTGATAATTACTTATGATTTGATGTGGTTGTTCTGTAGTTGAAACACAGGAGTTGATCGTCTTTCTTGTGTAATGGGACTATTATACCAAGTAAATGTAGAAATCTTGGGAATCGACCATACATGGGAAATAAAACAAAAATGTAGGTGAACCAACAAAAGAAATAATAGGGCGCAAGGGACAGTCATGTTTGTGAATTTTTGGAAGTCCGTAGTATCTGGGTGCTACACCATTATGACAAATCAATCTCATATAAGTGTTTTTGTCAATGTACTCCCTTTCTAGCAGTAACTTAGAGAATTTATTAATTCTGTTCTGTATGGTGGAGGTAGGATCCTTACTTAAAATTGTCTATGTGGACTGATCGCCAAACAAACTAATAGATTTTTTTATGTACTCTGATTCATTCATACAAACAGTAGAGGGGTGAGGAGAGGGTCATCTCTATCCTTCCTCAGAAATGCTACATTTTTGTAACTTTGATAATGTATTTGTTTACTATCATATTTTTAAGTATTGAAGTGTTGAACTGAGTATTTGTAAGTATTGTTCAATTTTAATTTGTCTTTAATTGTAAGTCTTGGCCTTTGTTTTGTTTTAAGTGTATTAGTTTTGCCCTGAAGAAAGAATAAAATTATTCGGAAAGCTCGGTTAAAGGAAAAAAGGACAACTTTGTTTTAATTCCCTTGTATGGTCGATTCCCAGGATTTCCACATTTACTATATTGTAACAACCAACATTCTTTTCCACGCATTATACCAAGGTTCCATTCTTTAGGTATTCGCTTAGATGTCCATACCTATTTCTTTTATTAGTTTCGCGGCGATTTTATCTGTTTTCTTAAGTTCTCTTTGTCTATTCTTATTTCGATTCTTATAGAATATCCAACTGTAGCTTTTATTACTCCAATTCCTTCAGTTCACCGTTTATCACCTCTCTCTCTTTCTCAGTCTGTAAGTACTTCTTCTTCCATGCTCTGTACTGGTTCTACGTTGCTGTAGTTCTATAGGCTTGATTATTTCTGTCCATAGCTGGTTTTCTCTCAAATCCTAAACCATATGTCTCGTGTTTTGACAAATGTCCTGGTCATTTTGACATTTGCAATTCTTGTTCTTTTGTCCTAACTACACTACCAGGTGGTAGTAAGATTTGACGTTAGCACCTCGCTTATTTTTGACCTCTATTTTGTCGGATTGGTGTTTTGAAACAAGAATAAAGGGATCTACACTGTTGACAGTATGGCTATGTGGTCATATCCACGTTTTCCTTGTGGATGGTTTTGCAAACAAATCATACTTATAGTGACCATATTGAGAGAGGTTGCCAGGTTTACTAGTTTAGTGCCATTATCGTTGGATTCGTGGTGTAGATTGTATTTACGTATTATGGCTAGGTATTGGTTCTCCCTTCCTATTTTAGCGTTAAGAAGCATGTGCCCATTATGTGTTTACATGAGCTATAACCATAATAATCGTATGATTTCGTTTCTTCAGCGTTCCAGAGCCCGTCCATCTTTTCTCATTTGTCAGTTCGTCTCATTGGGTTCCTAAATACGCCCAGGATCTACAGAGTAATTACATTTCAAGTTGCAATCAGTAGATAGAATTGAGGCTTTCTCTCTTTGAACTTTCATAACCCGTGTTGCTTTAACGGACTAAGTAGGTTGTTGGCTTTGCGCCCAACTCCCTATTCGTCAGGAGACCATTACTTCCACTCTCGTCTGCCTTGACCCTGCTTCACACTGGGATTGGTTCCCACTGTAGGGTTAGTCAGTGTATGGCGGGTAACCAACTTGGAAGTGAGTGTCGGGAGTTCTGTCCCTGATAATTGGAGGTGAGGTGTACATTTTAATTGACTAAAAATTATATATCTCAAATATTTTATTTTGTAATTTTCTCAAATTATACTATTACAACTAAAAGTAAAATCTCACGTTACTAGGTATCATAAAATTACGAAAGTATTAAAAATAAAAGGTCCGTATAATGCGGTGTTATTATAATTAGCAAGGTTACTATTAGTAAATTTTCTGCAGCGCTTCTAATATAGTGTAATGCAAACGTATTTTTTTCATGGGAAAGCATTTTCGTGTTTCGTGGCGAGCGCAAGAAGTACATTATTTTAATGCAGGCAAAAAGCGGCATCCGCATTAATATCATCATTCTGTCCGCTCCTTCCTGCCGTTGTTTTCACATTATCGCGTTGTTTATCAAATTTATCATAAAGATTTTTTTATTAAAAAAAAAATCGAATTTTATGATTTACCTTATTACATTTTTGAAATAAATATTTACGATTCCGTTCCTCCTTTGTAATGAATACAATTTTATTTCGTTAGCATACATTTCTGAAGGGATTCCGAATTAACTAACTCCCGGAGTTTAACGGCTAATTAATATTTAAGGCGTTCGCTGTCCGTCCATTATTTGGGAAGGGCGCGGCTATCAAATAAAAAAGACAAACGGCCCAACAAAGGACCCTTCCCCGATTCTAGAAGCTAATTAAGCTACATGTAATAAACTGGCTTTTTGTTGGCCTTTTTCTTTTTCCAGACGTGCCGTTGGTGTCCCTTGAGCTCGGCAGCAACTTGAACGGGAGCATAATTAAAGAAGGCGTCGACGTTTACTTTGAGTGCAACATCAAATCAAACCCGTGGGTCTACAAAGTCAGCTGGAGGCATAATGTAAGTTGTCTTTGTTATTTTTGAAGTGGGTACTACTCTTAAAGTGAACGCCGCGCTCCCCAAAACTTGAGGCAATCGTTTCTTATTGTTTTTCATTGTTTCTCAGGGTAAAACCTTATACAATAACGCAGCAACCGGAACCATTGTTAGCAACCAAAGCCTAGTACTTCAATCCGTCACTAGAGCAAGAGCAGGCCTCTACACTTGTGTTGGGAGCAATCGAGAAGGAGATGGTGAAAGTAATGCGGTACAACTTGATGTTAAATGTAAGTATAATAGCAACTTTTTAACAATTTTGAGGTTTATGATCAAAAGCAAATAATTTAAATTCAAGTTAATTTATATTTATTAAGCGTGTTTACTTTTGTTAGATACCATAAACAAACCCCGAGTATATAATGAAAACTAAATTAACACACGAAATATTACAAAATCTCCCGGCTTCGATGGTTTTGTAAATATTGTTTAACGGTTAAATTTAGAAGAGCACTGAAATGATAAATTTGTCGTTTTTCATAAAATTTTGTTTTATACATTTATTTTATAAGCTCATTTTATTAAAGCTTTGTTCAACATTTTCATATCAAATACTATTTTCAATTGTCCACCATAAATATCATTTATTTGCAACAATATTAATAATTATTTTGTACAGGTTTTTAACAATACAATTCGGATTTTTTTTTATTCTAACAAAGTTATGTAACGAATATCATGTACCTATTATTTCATTTTAACGACATAAACAAAGGAACTAAAGCAGTAATATTACGAAATAAACTGATTTGAATTCAATAATTTATAGCTTTTTAATTAGTGGCTTAGTAGTTTGCAGATTTTAATTTTTACAGTCAATGTAAAAAAGAAAGTTTACAGATTTTAATTTTTACATTGACTGAATCGTGATTCTCGATTAACCCGTTTATGCCTGAATTAATTTATTTTTTTGAGATTTTGGTGTTGATGTCCACCTTTCCACTCTACATTCTGGAAGCGTAGTATCATAAGTACTGACCATCAGAACTATTCTATTATCATGCCATCTTGTAACGGCTACTTTATTGGTAACATCTGTATAATAGTCATTGAAACCTCTTTCCTTCTTTTCTACCACTTTTGAAGGCATTATGTCACATAATGCCTTTTCATTTGATAGTTCCCGTACATCCATGTCTTTTTCCTGTAAATGAGTTACTAATTGGTTTTGGTAAGACTTTTATCAGTTCAAGTACAGCAGACTCTCCTACACCAAATTCTGGTTCCTTTATAGTTAGTTTTCTTACTGTTTTTATGATTGTCGCATTTTCTTCTTCGTCCGCTGAAGTACCAGCTACATTTTCTCTTGTTGGTTTTTTTCCTTGGTATGGTTCAAATTGCATCAAATACCCAAGAGATTCGCTTTCAAATAAACACTTTATCTCTTCATTGGAAACTCGAAAATTAAGTTCACCCTTTTGTGTGCATATAACGTCGTCATTTCTGCCAAAAATGATATAATACTATCATCAAGAAAAAGCTTAAAACATTCCACCGGATCAGAAGGAATGGGTGCTGATTGCATCAGTTTCTCAAAGTTCGGAAACCCAGGAATAAGATCGGATTTTTGCCAGTTTCTTTTTTTCGGTAATTTCTTTTGTATTTCTGACAAAGTTTCGTTGTCACTATTTGACTCTTCGTCAGTTTCGCTATCACCAATTGTGAAAGTCCGTCTTTGATTTGTAATTTTCTTCATAGCTTCTGCTTGAAACTGTCGCCAATCCAGTTATTGATGTCGTTGCAGAAGTCTTCATTGCCGCTATCTTCAGCACTTTCAGCACCATCATCTGGAGGAATGATAAAAACACCAGTGACCCAAAAATCCTCGTCTTCTATTACTTGAATGAGTTCTGCAGTTGTGAAGGGTCTGAAATTATTAAAAATCTTTATGGACCCGTTTAGCCAATATTGCAACTTTTGGGAAAAAGTGTTTTTTGTTCTTATCGTATTTATTATTATAGATGATATATGGAAATGTGTTGAGAATTGTTATGGCAATAAACACAACGCAAAATAATAGATAATATTAGTTTAAAAATAGAAAATATCACTTATCTTTTACTAGCCATTTTTTATGAAAGAAATTTCTACACATTAAAGGCACAATAATTCGTCAAACAATCACTCTCACTAATCAACATGTTTACTGGAACCGTGTTGCTTGCAAAATCACGTTGTGACTAACAAGAAAGCGTGGAGGGGAGAAAAAACGGAGGTGTTCCATTATTGGAACTGTGAACATAAACGGGTTAATGATTTTCGAGATAGAGAAGGTCACACATATTCTTGAGAATGCTTTACAGATGTAACTAGAATAAATATTCTCGTTTATCTGAAACTGTAATTCTACAGTTGATTCATTGTTGGCATAAATTGAAATAATTTGCCTGTTTCTGTTTTGATTGAGTTCAGAGGAGGCAGATTTGACGATGTCTTGATTTTATACAGATTTGATATTATAGAAATATGGATAGAAGTTAATACAAGAGTGACGCAGACTTTAGCTATTTCGATGAAGACTTGATAAAAATTTGATGCATGTATGACTGAATGTTAATTCGAGATTTAATGCAGCCTTCAAAGACAGAATTATGGAAATTTTAGGTTACGAGTTTTGAAGCATTCCTAGGTGCAGTATTCATGCAGACCTCATAGAGATAGATGAAATCTTATGATGACTTGACTCTGTACCAACTTGTAGACTTGGCGTGATAAAAACATGGTGAAAACTTTATCCAGAGATGATGTAGACTTTATACAGACTTCTATCGATACAGGCTTGACATATAGTCTATACAGAGTTGTCTCGATGTTATTACCGAATAAATAGTAAGTTAGGAGTCTAATAAATGTTACTTCAACTGATTTTTGGAGGAGTATTTACATTTCTAAGGATTTCTATTCAGCAACATGAGTCTCGGTTTTAAGACATCGGGTTAATTATTCAAAAGATTTTCTCGATATAGATGATAAATTTGTACCGGGAGTATGTACAATTCTTCCATCTAACTCATTAGATTACAAAAGAAAATTCTACGCTTCTGTAATTTTACATGCTATAGATAATTCATAAAATGTATTTTTGAAGTACAAGATATGGTTAAAGAAATGTTGTAAAAGAATGCATTTATTTTTCATAATGTTTTGGAAAAGACAATAATAGTTAAAGCTTAGTAAAAATATATTATACATATTACAAAAACTGGCCAAAAAATTATTGTTCAGAAGGTGAAATTTAATCGGAGTCTGTTAGTTGCAGTTCAACCAATATTTACATTTTGTACATTTTTGGAATTCATAATTTGTCATCCTTCTGAAACCCGTTTCAGTAATACAGGTTGATCACCTACACTTTTTTGGAGGTGGAGGGGTGGAACTTTCCAAATCATCACCGACGGAACGGAACCTCTTTAGTCGCATCTGTAGGTTAGTGCTTATTCCAACTGTCTTCACACATCTTCGATTCAAGATTCCATGAATCAACTGGTGGGATAACGTTTTCAGGAATACTCTTCTTCGTAGTGGATCCAATCGATTGTCCAGGTAAATCATTTGGAAATTAATGGTTACCAGATTCAATGTTGTGAAAAATCTGCTCGGCTCACGCTGTGGGTAGCACATATCTGGTCTAAAGAATCGACACGGTTCTTGATGGAATTGTAAAAAGTGATTACCTCTGACTTCTTTATCTCTTCAGATTCAGGATTAATGTTCACGTTCTTGTTGACTCGTGATGTGTAGGATACTAAAGTTTTCCCACCACCTGAACCAAACTTGCTAATGCATTGTTTCCTTCCTTTGACTACAATAAAGTCTGGGGAAAACTGCCTTTTATATTTTCTCACTGTTCCAACATATGACAATTTTTTTCTTTTCAAATTATCGACTAGCTCCATATCGGATCCAAATAAGGGCTTAGCCATTCGTTTTACTACATCACATGGCTTATTGCTGACACAAAAAGCACCTTCAGTCTGATTTCCAGCATAAATTTCCATGTTGAAAAATAAATTTCCATGTGTATAAATTGTCTTGGCATCGACAAGTGCAAAACCTACCTCGAAAACCTGGTAGCATTTCGTCGATTGTAACGTTCTCTCCGACACTATAGCATTTCTGACAGTTTTCCACAAATTTTTCAAACACGTCCAGAATTGCATCTTTCTAGTTCTGGTCTAGTAGTAAAATCGTCAAAACGAAGGCAACGTATCAAAGTCTTGAACCGTTTGATATTCATTACTAGCCAAAATTTTTCAACACCTTCACCTTCTTTTCCCCAAAGTTTCTCCAAACTTTGACAATTCCTTTTGAGAGCTCCTGCTAAGTATAATAAGCCAATAAAAGCCTTTAGTTCGGATTTCACGGCTGCCGACAGCAAGATACAAATTTCTGGAAAATGTACATGTTCATATGCAATGCGCCTTGAAGGCTAAGCTCAAAACTAGTATATTTCCAACATCGATCAAAAAAATTGCGTGATGAAAATATGCATTATTCTATAACATTAACTCAATTTATCGCCAGAGGGGATATTTTCAAAAAGACCCAACCGACAATGTATGTATGGAATTAAGATAAATAATTAATATGGCAACTATAGAAAAAAAAAACAACAACAAAAAAAATATGTCTACATGTCAAGTAATAGAAAAAGTATAGGAGAGAATAAGACCGAAAGCAAATGGGATTAAGAGAAAAATGATGGGAAAAGAGCAAATAAAGCTGTCAACTGAAGAGAGAAAAGAGAAGAAGTAGATGACATCATAAATCAGTCTCAGATGACTGTAGAGACAATGATTTCTTAGCGAAGCTGTGAATACGGAAAAACTACGAGAATTACGCAATTCTGTGGGTAAATTATTCCACAGACTTATAGCTTGTACAGTGAATGATCTGTGATATATTTCAGTACGATGAACAGGAAACATGAGTGAGACATCAGACTGTGCTCTAGTAGGAAGATCGCGAGATGCCACGAACTGAAATACAGTGAACAGGTAAATTGGAGATTAACAGGAAAGTGTCTTGTATAAGCTGGTTAATATGCGAAAGAACCTATGCTCCTCAACTGTGAGCATCTCAAGATGATTATGATATGGTGTAACATGGTCATACTTTTTCAGGTCGAAAATAAAGCGCAGACAATTATTTTGTAACCTCTCTAATTTGTTACGGACATTAATCGAGAGGTCTGAGTAAACGGCATCGGCATAGTCCAAATGGCGGATAATTAAAGAATAACAAAGGTTGCGACGAACAATAGGTGGAAGGAAACAATCAAGTTTGCGTAGGAAATAGAAACAGTAATGAACCTTCCTGCCTGAAGACTGAATGTGGGGCTACCAGGACAATGCATCATCACACCCAAGTTTTTAACTATTTGACAGAATTGTATGATGTTACCATCAAGTGTCAGATGGGTATTATTGATGGAGTAAAATTTTGTTAGCAAAGGTTTTGTTCCGAAACCAACAGCTTGAGTCTTTACTATATTCAAACTCAAGCCATGGCATCTAGACCAGTCTAGAACACTAGCAAGGTCCCTATTAAGGCGCATTACCACTACTGGAAGTTCATTCACAGCTACACATATATAAATTTGGAGGTCGTCTGCATATATGTGAAAGTTGCAGTTAATTATCTTCCAATTAGTAATGCAATTTATGAAGACGGAAAAGAGAAGTGGGCCCAAAACACTGCCCTAAAGCACACCGCAACAGCTTGTAAATACAGACGAGGGAGATGAGGAGTCACGTTCACATAAGGAATGATTAGAAAAGTGTGATTGAAAACAAGCGACACAGCTCGGCGAAAACCTACAGAAGATAGAATTGCCACCAACAAACTATGAGCAACAGAATCAAATGCCCTGCTGAAGTCAAGCAAAATCAATAAGGTTAAACGCCGGTCATCTCAACAGATCTCAACAACGTATAATATCATCAGTAATTATCTAATAAGCACCGATGTCGTGCTATGACCTGGCCACAATAAAACCTGGAACAATAAGTGCACTCTAAAAAGCACCCGAACTAACGAGGTAGCTGCACTTCAATCATCAAGCGAAGAATGAAGGCGTAGATTCCTACACTTCCTAGAAGTGAAAGAGAGAACCAAACAATTCTAGCTGTGCCCATCATGCCAGTTACCCCCTACGAAGGGTTAATTAAGGTTATGTCCATCATGTTGCAGAATCTTCAAGCCAAGTATGTTGCATAACCTGAAAATCTCCATCAACTGTTCATTTTGTATGGAGAGCTTTCTTCAACCCCAAAATCGAAAATTTGGTCAATATCTTGCATGTTAAAACCCCGTTAGCGAACGTAAAGCGTTATCCATGCAAAATCCATAATAAAATACGAAAGGTAATAACAATTTCGGGATAATAGTAGTCGAACTTTCACGAGTACTCAAATTAATTTCTAGATTCACCGAGATAGAAGCTTGTCATCAATCGAAAGCTTTCGATAAACTCTAACATATAGCGTACAGCAAATTTTATTACATATATAGTACAACAATTCTAATTTAATTGCTTTATTACGTAATTTTTCGCGCTCTCTCCCGTGTAATAATTTAAGGAAACTGAAATAGAATTTTTTAGTAACTCTTTATGATAACAGAGGTCGATTTTTGCATATAGGCTCATCGACCTGCAAATTACACGTTTTAGGCAATTTCAATGGAAATATCTGCACAATGTCTACATTTAAAAAAAAAATTTGTGATATTTCCACTTCGATCTGAATAGGGTCATACACCGACGCGTTGTTAAATCGTAGCGATTTTATAACGAATTTTTAGATATGTTCAACATTTTCACGATGGTGAAGACTTTTAAATCGTTTTAAAATGTTATATTGTATATATATTTTTATAATTGAATTACGGTTATAAATAAATTTTTGATTAATACATCAAAGCGATATTAAAACAATAACGGTATATAACATTATCTTTAATATTTATTGCTAAAATGGTCGGTAATATATTAAAAAACCGTACACAAAATTACTAATCCTTGATGTGTTTCTATTTTCATTGTTATTTATCTACATAATCCGGAACTCGATGTACTAATCGCGAAATTTATCGAAGCTATTCAAACTTTGAACCGTGCACGCATCGTTCCGATAAAAACGAGGGACCTCCAGTTTCCCGTAACCGATATTTGTCAGGCCTTCTATAAATCATATACATAATATCCACAGGTAAGAGACCCCAATACCTGACTGGTAATCGAATGCCAATCTGTTATTTATTGATGGCGTTGTGTATGTGTCGAAAAAACTTTAATATTACCGTCGATTTCGTACGGCATAAATCACCGATCGTATACAGTGTAAGAATAAAAATACCTGAAACTGCAAGGATGTACGCAAACACATCCATCATCGGGCAGACAGAGCTTTTAAAGCTTTTCTGGGCGCACTTTCTCGTCGTCTAGTTTGAATACAACTCTGTAAGTATGGATAGGAACACGGACTCAGAGTTTGTTGTGTAACAAGTTCGATGGGGAAACGAGAACCTTTGATGTATTGCGAAGATAGTTTCCCCGGTTTTACGTGTAAAGTTGGAAATAGACCTTTAATGCTTTTTGTCGGGGACATACAATACAGTATCGCAAAAGTTAATCAAAAGTTACGCAATACCTTTACTTTACTTTATAATTATACTGATCACCTCATTTGTTTACTGCATATGATGTGAATTAAATGAGCATTTTCCGTTGTGTACATTTTCCAATGAGGTTGATTGTAAAATGAGGAACAATAGGTGTTTCTGGGTCAGCATGAGTCAGGGGAAAATAGAACGTGGCCAACAATGGAATAATAACTATGGCTAGCGATATTTTGAAATCCATTTTACCTTAAACAGTCGCTGCATTGTTTTCAGCTAACTCTAGTTATCGATTTTCCAATTCTCCCGGTAAATACTTCGAGATAAGTGCGAAAATAACTATTTTTACAAACCAAACACGACAATAATTTTTTTTATCAAAGTTTTTTTGCCCAAACTTAAGTTAGATTTATTATAAAAAATAATACGTCCCAAATGTTCTTTTCGCCGACTTTTTCCACATAAAGAGGAGAAAGATCGGCAGAGGCAAAAAGTTAAGACGAGGGTTAAAAAGAACGGCGTCGGCCTCATTACTGGTGCAGCCAGCCAGGACGAGTTCGCCATCTGGTATCCACCGTCTAGAACTTTATTTGTTGATTTACGGCACAAGTTCGTTAGAGGTTTAAACAAGAAATTTCGACCTAAAATTAGCCACCATACCGACGCGCTAGATGCCTTCTCGGTAATAAAATAAATAGCGAACCGTATCCTTTTGTTCGAATTCCGGGAGTTAAAATTCATGTCGCCAACTGTAAGAAAGTTTTCCTCGGCGTCCCGTATAAAAGACCAGGAAATTACAACCCATTAAATGGTAATTTTAAAATAATTTTGCTGCCAAATTTACATTTACCGCAGATCGGTGTACCATATACTAATATAACGATACAGGTTTGTGTTTTATTTTTTAATCCGCGTTAATAATTGTAGCGACATAAAAAATACCATACATTATAAACATTATAAACAGATTACCGAGATAGCCTTGCTCGCCGGACTTAATTCTCTTAAGTGCGATTTGGAGAGGGACGACACGGCAAAGTTAATGAATTCGGCACTGAAAAAGGACAACAAAAACGATTGCGGCAAAAAATAAAGCTGGAGTTTAGGGGAAATTACGGCTGTGTAGCGACCATCCCAGCTAGTCCCCAGATTACGGCTTTTGAAATTTAATGATGGTCCGAGGTTCACATTAAAACATCCTTTTTCCTATGTATATTTTTCCAGAACGGAGACCGACAAAAAATAACTTAAAAGCCTTCATTAAAATATTAATCACCTTTGAGTAATAATATACTTAAACATTATATTTTAGAAAAACTTAACAATAAATTGAGGTTCAATTCAAGGATTATAATCAATTTATTATGTTTCAAGTCTAAAGTTTTAATTAAAAAATAATGGTGGAGGTGCCGGTTTGACTACAAATAAAAATAATTAAAAAAAAAGTTTAAATACCTAATTTAGGCTACCATACCACCTTCTGTTCTTATATTTTATTAATGTTTAAAATAAGGGAGCGGCAACTATTAGAGAATGTGTGAATTATTTCTCCTTTCCCAATTGAGTACTGTGGCAACCTGATTAGAAATAATCCAACTTAATGGCTGAAAAAGAACTTAACATTAACATAACAGTATCAAAAATAAAGAGTTCTCTAAAAAGCAATTAGGAACCAATAGCATAATTTTCTGGAAAAATAATGACTCTCAATCTTATAAATAACACTAAAACAAGAAACTTTCGGGTTATGTCAAACAGTGTATTAAAACACTGTCGTGTTAGTAATCCAATGCACAAAAGAAATGAAGGAACTACAATAAGAACATTAGAGATAAACATCCCAGTGCTACATTCCCATTCCCAATCACCATACTATAGCAATAATATAGCAATAGATATCACCTAGAAGAAAAGAAAAGAAGTCCTCGAGGAGAGATAGCAACTCCCTATCTCTCATCGCCTGTTGCATGCCTTCACACCATGATCCTGGAAGACGCCCTTTTTTCTTCCAGGTGGTATCTATAGGTATATTTGTTTGGGCGTTCTTTCATGCTTGATGAAGGTATGGCACTAGATAGAAGAATATGGCAATTGGAAATGGGAATACAGCACTAGGATGTCTGTCTCCAATGTTATTATTGTAGTTCCTGCATTTCTTGTCAAAAACTAGATCTTCTGGGTTATGCCAAACAGCATTTTAATAGATAGCACAACACGGAAGATTCTAGTTTTATATTTAAATTATATAATGTCAGTAATCCAACACAGCCAAGAAATGAAGGAATTACAATAAGAACATTAGAGACAAACATCCCAGTACTGCATTCCCATTCCCAATCGCCATATTCTTCTTGTCAAGTGCCAATACCATGATTACGCATGAAAGATCGTCCAAACAAATTAACCAATACATACCAGTTGGGAGATAAAAAAGGCGTCCTCGAGGAGAGATAGCAACTCCCTAAGCGATGAGATCGCCTGTTGCAGCCTTCACATCTTCGAGGACGCCTTTTTTTCTTCCAGATTGTATCCATTGTCCATTGTCTCCTTCTTCTTTGTCTAAAACTCACAGTCACATGTCAATACAGCCTCGACCATAGTCTTTCGAATAAATTTCTTATTATTCTGATTTATGTGTTTATCCCGCCAGATAGACTTAAGAGTATGCACCGCTTTTCTCGCTTTATCGACCGTGTTTTTGATTTCCGTCTATCCAATACCATTCTTGTAGACAATGGTGCCGACAAGTGCAATTCACCAGAAGATAAAAAAGAAAATATGTACTATCAACATTAAAATGAATTCAGATGATCTAAGAAAGATAAAAAACACTTTAGATGCTATTTACACGATAGCTGAAGTAACGAAAGAAAAGAAATACAAAGAATTGTACCAAATAAAAAGCGTGAGTGTAGAACACTGATAGATAATACAAAAAAAGAAGCTTATAAACAATTTATGATGAATTCGGAAAATAAAATAACTGCTGCCTGGAATATAGTGAAGCAGGAAACTGGAAAAACAAGGCACACGAAAGAAAATAATTCTCCTCTGGACGCAAATGACCTAAATCAATATTTTGTAAACAGTGATAAATCTCAAACTATCAATATGGAAATAAGAGATCCTATTGGGCTTAAGCAAATTGAAGAACAAGAAGGAATGCAACTAGAAGATATTGGAGAAAAAGAAGTGGAAAAGATAATCAAAACGGGATGACAACAAAACTAATTCAGAACATAGAACCAACAATAAGAGAAGTATTATGTATATTATTAAACAAATGCTTAAGAGAGGGAACTTTTCCAAATGAATTAAAGTATGTTAGAGTCATTCCCATTCAAAAACCAAGGGATTCAAATGATAAAAGTAAATATAGACCAATATCACTAGTACCAATAATGTCTAATGCTTTTGAAACTATAATAAAGAACAGAATCATGAAACATAACGGAAAAGAAATTAATAACAAAATACCAACACGGATACCAACAGAAAAAATCGACAATGACAGCACTTCTTACTGTAATTCAGAACATAATAGCTGCCTTTTATATACAACGTTACACGCAAATAGCCTTATGTGATCTTAGCAAGGCTTTTGATTCTGTAGACCATAATATTCTCTTGAAGAAAATAAAGATATTCGGTATAAAAGAAAACGGAAGAAAACTAATCGGCTCTTATCTTTATAATGAGCAGCAACAGGTTTATTGGAATCAAACAACATCTAATTGGAGGAAGGTTGAAATGGGAGTACCACAGGGTTCCGTGCTGGGCCCCATTTTATTTTTATTATACATCAATGACTTGCCTCAAAATATACAGCGGACTATATGCTTCTATATGCAGACGACACCTCTTTTATAAATACTTGAAAAGATTTTCAGGATCAAAAAACTAAAACAACATTAGATACAGCCAATAATTGGTTCAAATCGAACTATTTACGTTTAATACTTACCTTTTTTACGAGAAAAAGACAAGAGGTAAAAAATCGAACGACAAAGATTAATATTATCTGAAACCTTTTCTTGGAGTGATCACATAATTAAGAAATTAGCGAATTCACTATATTGCCTGCTAGTGGTATCTAAAATATTGCCTGGAGAAGAGCTAAGAAATATGTATTTTGCGTACTTTTATGGTATGGCAGTATATGGACTACTCACATGGGGTGCATCAAGAGAGTTCGAAGAGATTTTTAAAATGCAAAAAAGGCAATAAGGATTTTGAAGCAGCTAGAATACAGGGAAAGCTGTAGAGGACACTTTAAGAGTATAATCATTTTAACAATACCATCATGTTTTATCCTCGCTTGCCTTCAACATGTACACGAACAAAGAGAAACATTGGTTAGAAATAAAGACTCGCACAATAATTATGACATGCGTTTTGGAGATAATTTATTACCACCTCTTCACAGAGTGCAGAAATCGCACATTTCAATCAAGTTGTATAATGCTTTACCATTGAGATTAAGGAAACTGAAGTGAAAAATATTTCAAAGGGAAGTGAAGGAATATTAATAGAAAACGAACATTATTCACTTGACGAATTCTATCGAAAAATATTGTTATATTGTTATATAGATATTCAGTCTTGTCAATTTTTAAACACGCAGTTTTTCAACATAATATACATGGCATATGCGTCCTGTGCTATAATTTTATTGTTATGACGTCAATGAAGCTCAATGTGCAGAAATAAGTGTCATTAATCTGAATGCCTGAATACACATTTATTGCAGCGTCTTCATAATGATGAAACATAATTGGTGACAAGTTAAACCCCTGACTTAATCCTTTATTAGGGTATATTGCTTCTGACTACTTGCTTCTTATACTCGGTATATTACTTCGTTGTTAATTGGTGTAATTGTCCATGCGTGAATCCACTTAGATCTCTTCCGTTCTTAGCCTTTTCTGAATAAATTGTTCATCCAGGCTACTAAATGAACTGATTATGCTGAGCCCTCTATATCTACTTGGCTCCTTTCTATTACCTTTTTTGAAGATAATAACTCTTTGATTCGGTAGACCAATATCTCAACCCCATACGGAATGAGGTCTGTAGATATATTGCCTGATACTGGCGATCTTCCATTCTTCCAGTACATTATAGTTACATTCCAGTCATTCTTCTTTGTAATAAGTATCTTTAAATCTTTTGTAAACCAGAACGGTTGCTTTTTTTCCTGTTTTGCTTTTTATATTCTCCCAATGCCTTTCTGGCCGCTTTATAATACGTAATTTCGAAAAACTTCCGTATACTATACAAATTAAAAGTGCAAGTTGTATCTTCACAGTGACCGCCCTACTTATTTGTCTCTATTTGACTCTTGTCTGAACTCTACAGTCGTTCACTGTAAGATATTTAACTTCTTGGCCGTTACATAGTCAATGATTGACTTTTGGTGACGTGAAGCGGTAGATAACTTTATGTGAGAACATAGTATTTATTACCACAACACTCAAAACTCACAATCTCATTATCATAACGACATTTCACTCTCGCATTTAATTCACCAGCTAGTATTACCTCTGTACTAGTTTTCAGGTCACATAAAATATTTGTTAGCTTCTCGTAGAAGTCATTCTTTATCTACAACAGTTTCGTGTCCTTATAATTTAAGAGTGACTGTTATAATTGTGTTAGGCGTGAAGAATAGTCTTAGCAGAATATGAATTTTGAAAAGTCTAGATCAGAAATTCAGGCTCTGTTTAATTCGAGCTTCTGATAAAGATCACTTTCCAAGTGTTGTGGTGATGAGAAACCTTGACGATGATACGTTATTCCTGTACCACTGATAGTTCCTCATAAAACTTATGTGGCCAGAAAGATTGTTGACGAAGCGATTACAAAAATTAAACTGCTCAAGTCGCATGGTGAAGATGAAATCATTATAAATCATTTCATGGAATTGCAGAACTTTTGTCCCACATAATATATATCTGCCGAAATCATGACTTTTGCTGCCAGCGTGCAAAGATCTTAAGAAACCCATCTTGCAAATATTAAAGAAGTGAATGAAGAAGTAAATGAATGAAGAATTTAATACGAAGTGGGTCTATTTTACGATGATATGGAAGTTGCTACAAACCTAACCCCACAAAAACATTACTTGGAACTTTTGAATCAAACGGCAGAAACGAACGTGCCCAGTTTTTGCTAAAAAAACATCTTCTCCAAGGTCGAAAGGTCGTTTTCCAGAACGAAATAGATGTTATAATAACTGAAAAGACCTGTTACAATAAAAATTATCTGCCAATCGGAACAAAATATTCTATACCTAACAGCAATTTTTTTCTTTGTCGTAATGGTTTATAAGCGAATAGCATCTGTATCGAATTGAATTCGTATTCAACCATCACTCGTTCGAAATAGGTACTTTCTTTACATCTACATCTGTATGAAACAACGGACTTTCATCGCATCACTCAATTTTTCTCACATATTATGTAATAAGCTTACAACAACTAGTTTTTACCCATTATATGTACAATTGTAATCCAGGTGGTCTTTTCATGATGTTGCACACGAGACATCTTAAAATTTTTGACATTATTCACTACAAATTATGTTGTATCAACGTTACCAATAATAGTAACACCTTATTACTCACTTTTAAGGTTGCCATCAAAATCAAAATGTTTTAAGTTAATATTTCAGTCTAATTTTTATTTGTGAGATCTTCACAGGACGGATTATATGAATGGCATCCCCATAACTAAAGTGGATGTATAAATCGGCTTTTATAACTAAATAAGTTATCGCGAAGTTGTACCTGCTCTCGACTACTTTTTAAGGGAGATTATCCCTCCTTACCTTTCACACAGCTTTATTTAAAATATTATTTTCTTACCACTTGAATAAGACATGAATACGTAATGTTTGAATAATGTTTTGAATAAGTAATTAAAGGATTATTTATGTGTATATCAAAATTTATTTGTTATTAATAGTTGTATAATAAAATATTAAAATCTCATTAAAACAATCTCCCTTTACACGTGTAAATCCCACGTAGGGAGACCGTTCATTCCTTGTTGCTTCGAACAATTCAAACAATTTCATGTTCGTTCATTGTTCTGCTTCCAGTCGCCCCGGTGTGCAGACCAGGACAAGCGAAAAGCTTCGGCGTGGCTAGACACGAACGTGCCAAGATCCCCTGCGAACTCGAAGCCAACCCTGTTTCCGGCCTTGTGTTCACTTGGAAGTTCAACAACAGCGCTGAAACTATAGACATCCAACAGTCTCACGTGTTCAATGATGGCGCTACCAGCAACGCTATCTACACTCCCATGACCGAACCGGACTACGGAACACTTATGTGTTGGGGTAGAAATGAAATTGGTATACAAAAGGAACCGTGTGTTTATTATATAAATCCAGCAGGTAATTAAGATTTATAAAATAAATAAAAATAAGGAATGATTGGTCCGCTAGGGAGATGAGATCTGCTTTGAGTAAAAAGTATGCAAACGAATTTTATCTCGGTCTTCCACTAGTCCGGCTCTGTCCTCGTTTTTAAAACGCGACCGACCGGGGCGAGAGCCGTAAATCTCGCATTCGGATGCAAAATAAAACTACTAGAGGTCGGACGGTTGCCACCCTGCCCTCTGGGGGTCGAATAAATTCCGGACAGTCGCCCTTTTTGCCAGACGCTAAAACTGCTAAAAGACGAATTTTCACCGCGTCCGGAAAAAAACGGGGTGCACGAGCGCTTTAAGTAAATAAATCGTAGGTTTACGGATTATAAGCTTTGTTTACCGACCCCTCCAAAAATATTATCTACTGTCTGCCAGGAGTGGGCAAAAACGATACGCATTAATAACGCTTTCGCGCTTATTATCTAGTTACAGCCAGGGGTTAATTTCATAAAGTACTTTTTTTACTTACTCTATTATCAAAACTACAAATAATCCATCTTTTTATACCTTACTTTATGAGATGCTTTTATTCATCCCCCATATTCAACGCCATTAATATAAATCCAGACCTCTTTGTATTTCCCCCCTACATAACACTCTTAACCTTCATCCTTTATCCTTCTGTCAACGTAATTGGATTTTGAGGTCTTCACCTCAAAGACTTCAAAAAGATTCTTAAACTCCAAACATATATATGGACGTTATTTACCTTTAACTAAACAGAGATAGTATTGAAGTCGAGTAAAGTCAAGTAAACACTTCACTTTCTATTATTATTCCGTAGGAAAACCGGATCCTTTATCGAATTGTACGATTTTAAATGAAACCGCGGAATCCCTCCACGTCGAGTGCAGTGAAGGTTTCGACGGGGGTCTCCACCAGGAATTCATTATGGAGGTTTACGACGCCTCCACCAAAAAATTAGTCAGCAACGTTACTTCCAGGATACCGATATTTACCGTGGGCGGTTTGGAATCTGGATTAAGCTTCGAAATCGGACTTTACGCCACAAACAAGAAAGGTCACAGCGATGTCGTCCGATTACAAGCGTTCACTTTAAAATCGGCCGAAAAACATACAGGTAATAACTTTTTTTTCTACTTTATAATGTCCACCAATTAGTCAGCAACACTCTGTTTTCGTTCGTTCTGTAACGAAATAACGCGAAATTTGCAAAAAATCATATCGTCTGTATTTTTAAGAATAATGATTTATGTATGTTAAATTCAAGTACAATATTATTGAAATTTCCAAGAAAAAAATATTAAAGAAGAAATTGTGAATTTATAAATCAAAAATAAAGCGAAATTTTCAAAAAATCATATCGTCTGTATTTTTAAGAACCATGCTATGATATGTATGTTAAATTGAAGCTTAAAGATTCTAGTTTATGATATGATATAAAAACTAAGATAATTAGGTATTATTGAAATTTCCAGGAAAAAATTATTAATGAAATTAATCTTTTATTAAATCTTTTTTCTATTCCTCCTTCCACCTCTTGCACTCCCTCCGGTTTCTGGCTAATTCCTTTATATCTGCTAGAGTCTTCCCTCGCTTCTTCTCAACTTCTGCTATTATTTCTTCCCACTGCTTCCTAGGTCTTCCCCTGTTTTTCTTATCCTTATTGTTTGCTTCAAATGCCTTTTTTACTATAGTGTTATGTTCCATTCTAATTATGTAGGCGTACCAGTTTAGTTGCTTTCTCTCTATTTTGCTAATTATCTCCTCTTGATCTACTCTCAGTCTTATTTCTTCATTCCCTGTCGTATCCCACTTCGTCTTCCCCACTATTTTCCGTAAAAATTTCATTTCCATTGCCGTAATCTTTCCTTATCTTGGAGTGTCCATCATTCACTGGCATATGTTAATATGTTAATATTGGGACTGCCACCGTGTTGTACACTTTCAATTTTATCTATCTTCTTCTTCCCAAAAATTGTTCTGTTTAGAGTATGATATACGTTGTTTATTTTCCTTATTCTTGCATTTATGTCATAATCTATCCTTCCATCTTGTGTCCCAAGTACTCATATGATGATACTTCTATCTTTTGCTCCTTAATAAATATTTCTTTCGGGTTATTTCTTATTTCCTTTTTATTTATTATCACGATTTTACATTTACTTACGTTCAATTCTAGGCCCATCTTTTCAATTTCTTGTGTCCATATTTCAACCAACTTCCTTGCCTTTTATATTAATATGTCGTCATCATATAGTAAATTATCTATTTTTACTGGTTCCAAACTTTTATGACATATTACTGTTTGATATTTATTTGTTCTTGTTCTTGTATTTTTTATCACTCTGTCCCTTAATATTATAAATAACAAGGGGCTTAGGCTATCGCCTTGTTTTATTCCCTTACTCATTTCAAAAGTTTTTGATGTTTCTCCCTTCATTTGTACTATGCTCTAGACTTTCTTGTACAGGTTTTCAATTATATTTGTTAGTTTTTGTGGTACCATTAGTTGTTTTAGACACTTCCATATAATACTACGGTTAACCGTCAAATGCTGCTTTTAGCTCCAAGAATATTAGGTATAGTTTATTGTCCGTCTCTATTCTCCTTTGGATGATATTTCGGATTACATGTACTTGCTCTGTATGCTGCGTGTTCATATTCTAGTTAATTTTCCACTACTCCTCTTAACCTTTTTTCTATTGTCCTTGTATATAATTTGTAACTTGTAGATGATAGGCATATGGCTCTGTAATTTTCACAGTTCGAGCTTCCTTTTTTATGTATTGGTAAGATGATATTTTCTTCCCAATCTTTCGGGATTGTTTCCGACTCTCCTTCGATTTTATATATACATAGAAGCCACTCCTTCCCTCTTATTCCCAAATATTTTGTAGCCTTGTCTGTTTTCATCATGTCCAGAATTTCGCTTGTAGTTTTCATTATCTTGTTGTTCTTATCTTTGACGGCTTTTATTTGTTTCCTTTGATCTCCCTTCAGTTTTCTTAAGCTCGTTACGAACTCATCCCAACTTTTCTTTTTCGCTTCCCTTACCACATTCTTAGCTACATCTCTCTTCGTTCTATAGCTTGCTCTATCCTCTTCCGAATTAGCTATTATGTATTTCTTCCATGACTCTTTCTTCTTCTTCTTCATTGCTTGTCTGACCTCTTCATTCCACCAGTGTGTTCTGTTTGTCTGATTATTATATATTATCATTCCACACACCTCCATAGCTTTATTTCGCATTATCTTTCTCCAACTTTCTTCCAACATGAAATTCAACAAGAAATTTTGATTTTATAAATGTAGGTTATGCCCTTCATGCAATAAGGGCCAGGAAACATTCGTCCCACTAGACACTTTGGGTGGGACACATAAAACCCAATAGACTTGAAAATAATTTTATTCATACAGAAGTAATACAGCGTGTCCCGTATCTTCCGCATCAGAGCATTATACGGTTGTAGAATACATTATTCTGAAGCGAACTTTCTAATAAAATTTTTTCGAAATGTTTATAATAACCGCACGGAAACTGTTTAACGACGACCAATAACGGACGACTTTGATTCATCGAAAAAGTTTATTTCTCTTTCCATGACGAATCTATTGGTGAGTACACGTGGGAAACGAGTTATCATCGGCGTAGCGAACCGGCCGAGGGTGGCACCGATTACCTGAGTCTGATTTGCGATCTGCTGATTGGACGAAAAACAGTTCCTTTAAACAGTTCCCGTGCGGTTATTATAAACATTTCGAAAAAATTTTATTAGAAAGATCGCTTCAGAATAATGTATCCTACAACCGTATAATGCTCTGATGCGGAAGATACGGGACACGCTGTATAGAGAAACACGTAATTCGCATTATTGCAGTTGGTACGGAATGAAGGATGTTTTGCATAATGGTATGTTACACATTTGACACAGAGTTTTGGTTCTGGTTTCCCTTTGCTGTTGTGTGCATCCCGAACAACGACGTCTGGTAGAACCCTCAATGGGTAAATAATCTCCCACGTTTCGGAGTGTAGGTTTCTTTTTACGATGTCGGCCCAATGATTTTGCAGATCTTCTTTTTACATTTGCACCATTTCTGCTTAACGCAATCAAATCTTCCGCTATGGTAATTAGGTATGGTAGGAATGATGGTTTTGTGCTGCATTCCTTGCAGCCATCATGAGTAGTTTGAAAAAAACTTTTTTCCGCCACTTATTGGATCTCCGATCAAAATCCTCCCATGTGTTCATTGTAAAACTTCAGCATTGTTGGACACTAGAATTCTTTCTTCGTTCCATCTTTCATAGTTCGCTGTATAACTGTAGTTTCATCAGTGAAGCAATTACTAATTGCTAGTACATCTTTCGTGTCTTGCCATCTGCAGACAATTGTGCCATTTGCGAACTGAAATTGACTTTCTCCTCGTTCTAGTTTTCCAGAAAATTCAGGAACATTTTTACGATTTCGCATCAGATTACCAACAGCAGGAAAGTGTCAAGTAAGCGAACGGAAGAGAAGAATCTATCAAATGTCAATACTACATTTGTGCATTTGATTGTGCCTGACAATTTGAGAACAACTCTTTCGCCAAGTGTCCCTTCATAGACATCCATTTCTTTACCAGCATAAATATTTAGATCATAAACATATCCTGTGAGTCTTTTTCGAGTTCCCTGTCGGTGAGTGGTCGACGGCTCATTGTTTTATAGGTACAAAGCACTAAAAATCGCCGCGTTTTATGAGTACACTATGGTTGGAACTAGGTACAATGCTTATTACTAACCTTAGAAAGTCGTTTCAACAAAGTTTACGCACTGGCACACTTATACTTACACTTGGTAATCCAGTTTATAATAAAGCACGTGTAGTCTGGAATGATTTCAATTGGAAACTGAGAGGTTATGTGTGCATTTGTAAATAAAGTTTTGAATGGTGTACAGTGTAGAACTGACATATTTATATATACTGTAAAAACGGGACGGATTTATCCCAATAGGCATCAGAAAACGTACGTGGGACACATATGTCCCGATAGACTTCAAAGGGTTAATAGTTGCCATGACTAGTCTGTGGTTGGTTCCAATTTCTGCATCTGCTTCAGTCTTTATCTCCTCGACTTTGTTTTGGAGATTCCGGGTGTATGTGATGTAATCAGTAATACTCTTAACGTTCCTTTCTTTCGCCACGAACGTATATTCATCTTGCCTCCTCTGACTCCACATAATGTTTCCGATCAATAAGTCGTTTATTTGATAAAATTCCAGCATTCTTTACCCATTTCTATTCATTCACTGCCTCTCCCCGATCTCCATATTCTCGTATACTGCCTCTCCCCTTGTGTATATCATTAACTATTCTCGCATTCCAGTTTCTGTTCCTTTCCGTTTAGATCAATTCACAATTCCAGAATTCTTAAATTTACTGGTGCACACTTATTCACTCTTATAGTATAGTATAGATTATAATTGTTTGATAATTGTATGCTTCCCCTTCCCTTCTTTTTCACTTCAGTAATTCCCATTATTTCTATCCCAAACCTCTCCATCTCCTCCATTATTTCACTTTCCTAATTCGTTAAGTTGTAATCCTCATCTTTATAACTTTCCTATTTTCCCCTTGCTTTTCCTTGCGTTTATCCATATTCGTGCTATTTTCATCCTTAGTAAACTCTCCTCTTCTTTTTACACTTAGTTTTTAATTTATACGGCGTTTCTTTTTTTCTTCTTCCATATCGTCCGGTGATCTTTCCGAAACTGTACGTTTATTATTCCTGCCAGCTTTTTCATCCACTATCTTCCCCTCGTCGTTTGCATCCTTTACATTTATTTTGTTGTATTGTAAATGAGCTTTAACTCCTTTCCTCCTGAGTTTCCTTAGTTCAATCATCAAATCATATCTCTCTCTCTGAATTTTCTTAGAGTAGTCCTCATCTATTCATATGTTCGTTCCTTTCAACCCTTTAGCGTTTTTTAGGATATTCATTCTTCTGCCTTCCTTTGTAAGTTTTACTAATATCGGCCTATTGTTGTTCTTTTTATATGCTCTTATTCTACTTGTGATATCTCCGATATTCCTCATCAAGTTAGTCACCTTATTCTCTTTCTTTTCGAAATCTTCAAATCTCTCTTCTTTAATTCCCTTTATTACCACATTTGTACGTCTCACCTCTCTATCCAGCATATCTATACGTTTCTCCTGTTCCACAATCTTCCCCTTCAGTTCCTCACTTTCCCTTTTGTATCCATTTATCTCCATTGTCATGTCGGTCAGCTGTTCCTACAATACGAAATTTTAATAAAATCATATCGGCTGTATTTGGAAGAATTATAATATGATATGTATGTTAAATTGAAGCTTAAAGATTTTAATTTACGATATGGTATAAAAACTATAAGATAATATTATTGAAGTTTCCTAGAAAAAATTATTAAAGAAAAAATTGCCAAATTTATTAAAAAAAAAATAGGAAATTTCAATAAAAGCATATCATCTGTATTTTTGAGAATCACGATATGATACGTATGTTAAATTGAAGCTTAAAGATTCTAGTTTATGATATTAAAACTATGAGATAATATTATTGAAATTTTCAGAAAAAAATTATTATAGAAGAAATTGCCAAATTTATAAATCAAAAATAATACCAAATTTTGATAAAATCATATTAACTGTATTTTTAAGAATTATGATATGATATATAGGTTAAATTGAAGCTGCAAGATTCTAGTTTATGATATGATATAAAAATTATAAGATAATATTATTGAAATTTCTAGGAAGAAATTATTAAATAAATTGTCATATTTATAAATGAAAAAGCATACGAAATTTTGAAAAAATCATATCGACTGTATTTTTAAGAATCACGATATGATATATATGTCAAATTGAACCTTAAAGATTGTAGTTTATGATATGATATAGAAACGATAAGATAATATTATTGAAATTTTCAGGAACAAAATATTAAAGAAATTTCCATATTTATAAATCAGAAAGAATACCAAATTTTGAAAAATCATATCGATTGTATTTTTAAGAATCATGATGTGATATGTGTGTTAAATTGAAGCTTAAAAATTCTAATTTAAGATATGATATAAAAAATATTAAATAAGACTTCACGCCATTCGATTTTTTTCCGTGGCTATACCTTAAGAATGAGTTGTATTGAAAACAAATCTAAAAAAAAACAAGGTGTTGCTGACCTATTGGTGGATACTGCATATAACTCAAAAATAATAATAAACTAAAAATAAAAAATTTAGTTTTATCTTCAAATATCGTTGATCCAAAACCTCCAGAAAATTGCACGTTAAAATACCATACGAAGAAGTTCCTGCAAGTTCGATGTCAAGTCTCTAAAGATCAAAACCAACCCGGTTCAACGTATTTACTTCAAGTTTACGATGCCAATACGAGATTATTATTAGCAACGGCAACGTCGCAAGTAGCTGATTCAATAACCGTGTCATCTTTACCAAAGGATCACGACAGTTTACTATTATTTGTTAGGACAGTAACACCAAAATCAACCACGAGTAACGCTGCTATATTGTATGCTCCACCAGCTACATCAAACAGTTTTGTTTCAGGGGGTAAGAACCCATCAGTTCTTTTTAGGGCGATAAAATCCCTTAATAAATCGCTTTGGTGTTTTGGTGATGGATTTGAAATAATTTTATTCGATTATCTATTTAAAACATCTTTTAGCTTTGCTTGGGGTTTTTCTTTAATCTTCTAAATAATTCTAAATTAAAAAATCGAAATATTCCTTAAATAAATATCCTTTACAGCTTCAACCCCAGTATTTCTTCAAATAACTCCAATTCTAGGAGCACTAATCGGAGTGGTTGTGGCACTGATCCTGGTCGCAATAATTATAGTCGTCGTGATTCGTCTTAGAAACGGCGACGACCACGAAGATAAAGATTACGACGACGGTGGACTTTCGCCAAGCGGACGAAGATGTGTTGCCGGAAGCGGAGATAAAGCCAGCACGGAACCGCTTAACAAAGATTTAAACGATAGTGTGGATAGTCTCGAGGAGAAAAATCCCGACATCATACCCCAAAATAATTGTGAAGACGAGTACATGGAGGATGAGCGAGGATTCGAAAGACTTAATAATTCTACTTTGTATAGAAGAGTTAACCCGAATAATGTTAATAAAAATTTTGATTATCCGAAAACAGTAAGTAATTTTTCTTTTATTAAAACTAACCATTACTAACACACAATTTCTCATTGTAGAATGATGAAATAACTTACGCTGAATTATCTCTACCAAATCAACAGATGCCCCACGTCATTTATAATCAACAGCCGATGCCGATGGCGATGATTCCAAGGCAGGAACCGACGGTGTACGCACAAATAGATGTCAATAAGAGAATACAGACATGTCTACAAACGCTCAGTCCACCGCATCCCTCAACATTCCAACCGATGCATCACCCTCATCCGCATCATCCATATATGCCTAGATTGAGAGAGGAACGGATATTACATGAAAATGTTGTCAATACAGAAACTCCTTTGGTTAATCCACGAGATAGTAGCGTAAGTTATTTAATTTTAGAGAAATCTGTTAATGATATTTTGCATAGCAAAATTAAAACGAATTATTACCTTAATTCAAAAATTTTTCGTACAATATTTGCTTATAATGTGATTTAAAAACGGTTATCTTAACAAAAATTTCGATATCTCCACTAGGCGGCCTAATTTTTTTAGGATATCTTAATAATCATTGCTGCTATTAAAATGTTTTGTAAATAATATTTGTTTAGAATTGAATAACAAGGATCTTTTATTAATAACAGTTTTTTAAATTGCTTAATTTTAATTTCCCTCTGAACAGTACAGTTTTTGTAATAGACCAAAACCGCGATATAACGAATTTCTTTAGAACGGACTTCGGATATAATAATATATACAAAATATTTTTAAGTCATACTATTAATAGGTATTATCTATTTAATATACAGGTTGATTCAAAAAACCGCTGACAGACGTCTAGGACAGGTAATACATCAAAAATTAAGATGAAAAGTCTTAATAGTTTTTAAGAAAAACGCGTTTGTAGAAAATTTGTTAATCCAATCAAAAACTGTTGCTTTCATCAAAGTTTTGTAAGAGACCAATTGATAGATAATTGACCACTTTATACGAAAATACTGCTCGTTTGACAAAATTACCAGTGGCGTTGAATTTGAGACATTTGCGACCCGATGTATATTAAGATTATTATCTTAATTTTTTATGTGTTATCTACTCTAGAAATCTGTCAACGGTTTTTCGAATCACTCTGTATAAGTATATTTAATGGGGCCGTTACCCTCAATCGAATAGAGAGACCGTCTTTAAAAAAATTGATAATCTATATAAAAACAGAAGTATTAGTAACATTTTCAGATCGTAAAAGTGTTTAATTTTTGCAATAATTATTATAAAAATTCAAAATCCCACTCTATAAAAGCTTTGGTGACGTTTACAAACTTAAGCGTAAGATCAAGAAGACACAAACGTGCATCGTTCGGATTACTCTATCTACTCGAAACGACGATGACGTCACCAAAGTTTTATCAAATTTTCGATTTTTTTTTTTTTTTTTTAAACTAAAGCCCAGTTTAAAAAATAAAAAATTATAGAAGTCTTTAATTTTGCTAAACTATCGAATAAGGCTTATTCAATAAGCCAATAACAAAAAATGTGTAACGGCCCCATTATAAATGTTAGTGCTCATAGATAGAATCCAACCCGGGTTATTCCCAAAGTTACTCTATTCCATATTTATAAACTCAGGATATTCCTAGAGTTGTCTATACGATGGATAAATCAAGGACGTTAGTCGTGGTTTTAATTCAGCAAGTTATTCAGTGCTACATTATATTTTTATTGAACGAAAACTAGAACTAACACTAGACCTAGAACTAGAAACATTCGGGTTTAGCCGTCTTAAGAGAAACACAGCTAAACCCACATGTACCTAGTTCTAGCTCTAGCATTAGTTCTAGTGCTAGTCTTAGTTCTAGTTTTAGTTGTTATTCAACGTTAGATAGTTGCATACTTTTCATTGAACTAAAAATGGAACTAACACTAGACCTTGAACTAGAAACATTCGGGTCTAGTCGTCTTAAGAGACGCACGATTAAAATCTTTACTTTATATTATGAACTTTAAGGTTCAAACTAACAACATTACAAAACACAAACAGAATGAATAAACATTTGCCAATTCAAAGTGTGAAATAGTAGTTGCGTGACGTCACGAACGGGCCTTCGAGCTGTACACCTGTTCCTGGGATGTACACTGTGTTAATTAATTATCGTACTCGACGTCATCATTGCAAGTATACAACCAATATCACAGTATTCGTATTGCAATACGCAAATCGCTTTATTGGTTACATACTTGCAATGCCCGATAATTAATTAACACACTCCTCGTAGATTTTACCGTCCTTGGTATAAATATAAATCCACGTAGACTGAACGTAAAAGTGTGAATAGCTGTCCGAATTTGATTTGACTATTTGAATGAATCATTTGAATATTGATTCATTCAAATAGTTTTTTTGATATTTCCACCAGATTCTATAATGTTGTATAAGTTAATTTTTTTTAAGTTATTCTGATAATTATTGATTCCCGTTCTTCTTCCCTTTCCCCATTTTTTATCAATTATGTTTGGTTCTTTGCTCATTGTGTTTTGTTCTCTAACTCTCAGTATCTTTTCATAATTTTATTTTCCTTCAGCAGTACTTTGCCCTTCTTATCTTTTAATGCTTAGTACATTTTAATCTCTTTTCTATTCTTAAGAATTTCAGCATTCGATAGAATAGCTTCTGATTTTCTGCGCAAGTCTTTTCTATTTTCTCTCCAAATTATTTCTATTATTAATTTTTGGCAGCAATTATTATTTCCATATCTTCTTCCTTTATCGTTGGTAATTATTGTAACTTTCTTGAGGTTTTTGTCAGATAGTCCTTTCATATCTCTTTCTTTTTCAGCTTAATTTTGCACTACAGCCCTTCTTCAGGTCTATTTCTCCTTTATTTTTGCCTCCGCACGTTTCTATCTTCTGCCGCCATGCCCTACACTGGCATATCCAGAAGAAACCAACCCCAACCTTTCTTTTAAACCATGTCGTCTTAATATTATATGTGGAAGAGAAGGAAAACAAAAACTCCAGTTTTTGGCCTTAAAAGATGAATCGTATAAGTATTTTTATTATTTTTATGTGTTTATGTGTTAACACATAAGGCCAAAAACTGGAGTTTTTGTTTTCCTTCTCTTCCACATATAATATTCGAATGATGAATCTGGAGAAAGAACTAGCGAAGTTAAATGTCGTCTTAAGTTCTGTCATAGTTCACTCCTCACTTGTATAGCTTGCAATAGGCCTTGTTACTATTTCGTAAACTCGTAACTTGTTATTGCGATGTACGTTTTTGGATTTAAGTACGTAAGTACACGAACATTGCGAAAGAATTTTTTTTTGCTGTGTTTATTTTACTGCGAATTTCCCTTTTTTCCACTATCTCCATATTGTCTTCCAATATGACGCGTGCGGCTCATGATATTAATGTCATCTACGTAAGGAACCAGTTGTAGGGTCTTATTGGTTAGTAGATTTTCCTTTCCGATGTCTCACTATATATTCCAGAACTAAATGGTTAGTTCGTCACTTTTTTTCAAATCTTTCAAGACATTAAACATATTGAATCGTTGATTTTGAATACGCACCGCCATAACCGTGTCATCCATTGTTCGATCAGTATCTCGTATAGTTTATTGCTATTGATCGAAAAGTTGTACGCATTGGTATATGATGTATATAAGTAATTATATAATTAGCACATTTTAATTTGTTTTCCTTGTTATAGATCAAATTATTTCGTTATCAGTGCATGGATATATTTTTTAGATAGGTTTTCACAGCCTCATTTCGAGGATATTTCATCTATTCCTGAAGCCTTGTTATTATGCTGTCGGACTTAATCTTGATTGCTAGTTCTACTTCTTACTCGTGCATTCCAAGCAGTGTCTCATGCTTCTCAGGTGTCTATATACACCTTTTGGCCCATTGTTTCTGAAGCCCTCTTCTATCTTTGCAATGAGATTATTCTCATTTTTTTTTTGCTTCTGCACAATGCCATATTTTGGTTTTGTTTCTCTCGTTCTTCTTGTAACGCACTTCTTATACTGTGGGTTTCTTCTACTGTCTTCATCAAACCAGATTACTCCCTTCTTCCTCTTTTCTTTGTGGTCCTCTACTAATTAATGTGGTTACCCTTCTTGTATTAGTTTTTGCATTTCTCGTTTAAATCTTGCTTTAACTTTTAGTAGCTTAGTTTTTCAATGTCCAATCTTTCAGTTTTCGTTGTTTCTAGATATTCTGCATCTGAAATTAATTTGATACTAGATAGTGGTCAGATCCGCAGCACGCCCATCTTGTTGCTTTATCTATAAGGACTTGGTCTCTTTGATTTGCCTGGATTTTCTCCGATGATATCCATATGGCCTTATGGATACTTGGGTGAGGGAAACACGTAAAGCTTCCAATTATATTTGTGTAAGTGGCAAAGTTAATTAGGCATTCTCCATTTCGATTAGTTCTATCATGCAGTGAGTGCCCTCTTATTGTTTCCTGGGACTGTTTTTCTTTGCCTATTTTAGTATTAATATCACATAATATATGATAATTAGACAGTTGTTCAAGTTTTTGAACTCAGTCTTTTTTTGCAAAAATAAGTAGTTAACCCATTGTCTAACCGTTCTCCCTTGTCCGGATTGCAGGTAGAGTTTTCTTCTTCTATCAATATTTAATCAATATTAATTTCTGCTTTGTACTTCCCCTATTAATCCTCGTTTGGTCCGTTTATTTATTTTTTTTTGTTCTTTATGGTTGTTGATGATATATTTGCACTCACATCTGATAACTATCTCAGAAATAAGTAAACATTTACTGATCTTCCCAAAATTATTTAAAAATTAAGACAGTTGCATGTAACTTCTTTATTACAAATTTTTATTTTCAGGCGCTACAACCTTTACTAGAAGTAAGCAGTTCAAAACCACCAACCATAACATCATCACAACCAAGATCAGTGACAGCAACAAGATTTTGACCGAATTAATATGAATTTTCTTGTTGAACTAATCAGAAACACCTCTCAAAATCGGAAAAGAAGTGTTTAATTGAGGACAATTTTTTGTGTGAATGTTACCTTTATAACTTTAATTGTTAAATCAGTGTAAAACAAACCAAATGAAATAAAAGAAATATGGGAAAACTTTTAAGCGTAAGAAATTAAGAAAAAAAAAAACAATAAGTTAAACAACTCTCAATGTGCGCTTTAATTAAGAAAAAAAAATAAAAATGAGGAGAAAATAAACTGATTCAAACGGTGAATTAGATTATGTACAATCATATTTTAAAAGAAAAAATTAATATGGTGTTGAGACGACGAATATTATTTTCGTTGATTGGAAACGACAATTATTAGAGCACAATCCGAATTTTTTATTAATAAAATGAAGAAAAAAATTTCTAAAAGATGTTGATGTAAAGTATATATATGGAAGTGTTTTGATTTTTTTGGCGAGAACTACATCTGAGAAGACTGAAAAGAAAAACCAGATCTTATTGGGTTGCGTTACATTTCCCCATTTTATTAAAAGTGAATAATATTTTTAAGTAATTTGTAAATAAATATAATACGATTTTATAGCTGTGACATAAAAATCAATTAATCTTATTGAATTATACATTATATTACATTTTTATAAATTTGTCGAGATATTATAGATTTAATAAATAAAATATATTAAATGTAAGTAAAAAAAAACCTGATGAAAGCAAGTTTTATGAACTCAATGTGTTCTGTTTATGTATCGAAATGAAAAAAAAATTAAACAAACAAATATATGTATATTAATATAGTCGAATCTGGTGCATAGAGTGTGTAATAAAAAAACTATATTTATATTTGTTGATAAATGTAAAAATAATGTATTGCCACTAAAAAAAATAATTATAATATAATTTTTCGTTTTATTTTACAATTTTATAACGATGTATATAAAAACAACTGTTTTTGTGTAATTTAATAAACAATAAAAGTAACAAAGATGGTGAGTAAGCCGTCCAATGCATCTTGAATATGTCGCCACCTTAAAACAGCCAGTTTGATGGCACAAATAACAAAATAGTTTTTATGGCGCTAATCAAACTGATGGAACAGAACACACACTTAAAGCAGCTGTAATAAATTTGTAAATATGTATATAATATTGCTCAAAACACAAGATATTTGTTATTAATAAGGATTTAAACAAATAAATCATATGTTAAAGAAAAATGTATTTCATATATGGCCGGCAATTTTCAAATATTCATTATTATAAATGCAATAAATAAGTATTTAATTTAATCTTATTTCTTAAATATAACATTCTATTTTATTTTCCTAATTAATTCTAGTATTTTTCGCAATATATTATTCAGTAATGATTGATTGTGTGAAATAAATGATTTTAAAATAAAGAAATTTTAAACAATTGTCCGTTTCTTATGATAAAATGTAATTTTTAAAAGGTATTTAAGAAAAGTGGCCTTGTCGGAATTTACAAAAACCGTTTTTGTTTTAAAATTTTTCAGTAGTGTTTAAAATATTAACCCAGGAAAAAAACTGTAAATAAATATATTATGTGTTATCATCATTCATGTAATTCATAAAATTGTCTATTTAAAATATAAATATTTCTTTCATTTGATCAGATCGTTTATTTATTCCAACATAGAATTTTAAAATATTATTTTTAAAGCAATAAAAATCATCATTACCATTTCACTAAAACTAACTACGTTCATCGCGCTATTCGACAATAACGCCGCTCGTTCTTGCGCTTCTATCGTCATGAAACATTGGCCATTGTTACAAATACCAACTTTTCCAAATAACGTACACACCGACATTGATTGATACTGCCTAAAATCCAATTTGAAACATATTTCTTCACGATTACAAATCGTTACATTTGTAGTCAATTTATTTCCACTATATTTCTTACTTGACTCCAAAACTATTTTACTTTGCTTTAACATTTGTTGACTCGCGTAAGTAGCGGTGGTACAATTTCCATTTATGATGCAACAATGTCTACAGTACCCATCTATTTGTTTCGGACAAACACACTCCTTTAAACCGACTCTTGTACAATCATAACTATGACATTCATTTCCGATACAAGTACCAAATATTCCACAGTGACACGGCCGCTGTTCTTTAGTACATGGACAACGAGAATTAAAATTTTTACAATCCTACAATAAAATAATGTAAATTTAGTCAATCTTGGTCAAATTTGGGTGTCATAAAATATAAGTTAAATCGCTGTAAAGTAACCAGAATTTATGAAAAAAGTATGTAAGTCTTAAAACAAAATTATTGAGGAAATGTTATCTTTTATGTTGAGCGAAACTCAGCTCAGATTTCATGGTGATATAGCTCAACAATCTGACATCGGATTTTTTTCATACTTTTTTTTCCTAAAGTCACATAAAATATCGTAGTTGAATTAAAATTATTTTTTGCTCAAAAAAAGACCAGATAGACAAGGTTCATTTACTGCTGCAGATATTAGGCAGTATTCTGTACATGTCATTACTGCAAATGTCAAAAACACGTTCGTATTGGAGTGATCAACTGGG
Organism: Onthophagus taurus; assembly: GCF_000648695.1. Lineage (NCBI taxonomy): Eukaryota > Metazoa > Arthropoda > Insecta > Coleoptera > Scarabaeidae > Onthophagus > Onthophagus taurus. Next base: position 826,383 of record NW_019286118.1, read on the forward strand.
ATTCTAACCGATGCAAAAGAACCTGTGCGACGACAGCAACAAATCTCCCAGTAACAAACTATTACCCTTGTTTTTCTATCTACTTTATAAGCCCATATCTTCGGTGTCTTTAGAGATAGCGGAATATTAAATACACCACTAATCTTTCCTTAATCTAAAACCTTTTATCCTACCGATATCTTGATAGCCACAACGAGAAAAAAATAAAGAACGTTGCTGTGTTTCGAATGAACCTCAAAATTATCAAACTTCAAGCCCGTGTGCAGCAGTTATGGAACCGAATTAAAAAAAAAAGCTTTATCAATTTGGAAAGAACACACTTTGAGCTATCCAAATCCGGTTTGTTTTATCCGGTCAATAACTATCGGCATCGGCCAAAAAACACGCCTAATAAAGAACCCTACTTAAAGTCGGTAAATTGACTTTTCTCATTACAAAAGTAGCCAAAAGTTGGTGGGAACAAAAAAAAACCCACATCAATAATATAGGAATCTGCTCTATCTATTGATGTATAAAAAAAATCGCCGGTGCGCTTCCACCTAAAATTTCATTTCTACCCCAAAAATTGCGAAAACCTCGCATAATTGCTGTATGCAAATGTTTACGGCGTCATAACTTTCTTTTATTCGCGAAACAAGTAATAAGGCATGCGAGGAGGGGGAGTTCCAAACAATCAGAAAAGATTGTGCTGGTCTGTGTTCCGGACAGGACGTTACGCCTTTATTTCTTTATGTAGGTAAAATAAAGGCGCGACGTTCTGTCTTGAACGCACAATTTTGAACACATCATTACCATTATCTACCACCTGTTCAAATTTGAAATTTTTTGAACGAGCGATATCGATCTCTAAAGTGAGGCGCCTTCACTTTTGACGCGGATATTGACAATCGTTATGTAAAAAGTGTTGAACGGGTAACAAGCATTAAGTTGAAAAAAAAGCAGTGTTCGTTGCATGAAATTTGGAAACGTGTAAGGTTCCTCAATTTATAGGAAAGTAAAAACCGAAACGTTAAAAAAAAACTGATAAAGGTCGTATGCTGCAGTGGAATTGCCAAACAGAAGCGTTGTAATAAAGGCGATTTATCATTTACCTAACAGTAATACAGAGCTATTTCTGGAACTTTTTCATGAGGCCATGTTGTATATTAACAATTACTACAACACACATAAATTAATTATCTGTGGTGATTTTAACATTGGTTTTATTAAAAAATCTAAAACAACAAATATTCTGCTGGAACTGAAAAGCAGTTTCGGGTTGGAACACATTTTTGAATCTCCAACGAGAGAGACAACCAAATCAAGTAAATGTATAGATAATATCTTCACAGACATAACCAGGAATCGACTATGCGGTTCAACCAAACAACTGCATCTGGGAAATCACTATTGCCAAGTTCTGAAAATAATCAAGGAAAATTATGGTCCTGACTCAAAAACAACGGCACAATTCACCAAACGTGGAAGATATAATGACAACAGTTTCCGTCTCTTTGAAGCGGCACTGGATGATACAGATTGAACCCCTATCCTTAATGAACATGACGCTAACGCTTGTTACAACATCTTCCATAATACATTTCTAGAACTTTATAATGAAAACTTTTGCTGAAACTAACCAAAAGTTGACTAAAGGGAAATATAAATTTCAGAAGTCACAGGAAGCTAAAATAATGGAAAATACTCTCAATGCACTTGGATTGATGGCATCGGCTACCAAATCAAAACATTCGTCTGACACGTACAAGTCATACAAACAAAAATACTTCCATTTTTTTGAAGATAATAAACAAAAGAAAATGTGGGAAATAATAAATAGTCATCGCCCCTCAAAAACCGGGAGACATCCCTGGGAGCTCAATTAGATGCGAATGATTTTAGCAGGCATTATACTGAAGAAGCTCAAAGACTTATTGCGGGGACAGGTATTGCCTGTCGAACTCCTGATGACTTCCTGAAAGGGAACAAGGCTCGTCTAGATTACTGTTACTTTAAACCAACCAATGTAGAAGAAATACAAGATATTATTAAGAATCTAAAAGCAAAAGAAGTGAAGATGTGTATGGTCTCAACCCCATGGTAATAAAAAGAGTGTCGGAAAAAATATCTGCGCTTCTTTCAATATTTTTTAATAAAAGTATAGAAGATGGAGTTTTCCCCACATAACCAAAAATTGCTACGATTTTTAAGCTATCTTGCGCCAAATAGCTTGAGCTAATTGAAAAAAATATTTGAACAAATTGTGAGGGCTAAAATCGTTGATTATTTGTCTTCCAGAAAAATCTGGAACGATAGTCAGCATGAATATCGCGATGGCCGATCAACGATTACAGCCATTATAAGCATGGCTGATGAAATATTGAAAGCAACTTTGAAAAAGTGCAAATAACTTGTTGTAACCTGAGTCGCGCGTTCGACACGGTCGACCATGAGGTGCTTCTCGGAAAGATGAACTGCTACGGCATAAGAGGATTAACGCTTGATTTAATGCGGTCCTATCTTACAAACAGAAAATGGTGTGTAAAATGGAAGAATAAAATTTCCGATCTGAAAGACTCAACTGACGGTGTTCCACAAGGTTCCATTCTTGATCCAGTCCTCTTTGTTATTTATGTAAATGACCTACCAAACTGTGCGGGAAATGCAACCTCTTGTCTATATGCGGATGACACAACATTCATAACACTAAGGCCGACCACAGACGAAACATCTCAAAGCACTGAGGACACTCTAAAAATAGTTGGGGAATGGATGAATGCTAATAAACTAATTTTAAATGAGGACAAAACGCAGAAAATGCAATTTTTTATTCATTCAGAACAATCTGTAGTGGGGTTCGTGGGTTTGTGCGTGGACAGCAAATTGTCGTGGAACAATTACATTGAACAAGAACATGAACATGACACGCGTCAAAAAAATATGTTTAAGATACCATCTCACCGCTTAAGAGTGACTCAACAGAACGTGGATTATCAGGGAATTAAATTTTATAATAAAATACCTGCGGCTGTTAAACTGCTGAACTATTGTAAATTTGAAAACGTTGTTAAAAGAGCACTCATTGAAAAATGTTTTTATACAATCGATGAATTTTTATGTTGCAAAGATTTGTTTAAATCCGTTATCTGATAGATGTTTTGTATTGCCTTTGCAAGCAAATAAAGAGATATTATTATTATTATTTGGACGGGTTACGTTGCACGTTCAACCCTATTCAGTACGTAGTGTTGGTACGACCTCGTTTTTCTCTCACCACTCGACGTTGTGTTGTAGAAATGAAGAGCAGTAAAGAAGAAACTATAAATTTTATCGATACTTACCGGTTTATGAAACCGTTTTGGATCCGAAACACCCGAACCATTTCAATAAAGTTCGGCAACAAGATGCGTGGGAGGAAATTGCAACACAAATGGATAGGACCATTAATGAATGCAAAAAGGAAATGGACCTTTTAGCAGCCCTCTGGAGAGAGAAAATGAAAATCTGATTACTTGCTTTAATATTTTAAATAAGTATTGAAGACTGGAATAAGAATCTTGTATTATAGTGGTGCAAAACAATAGATTGCTTCCTGTTGTTGAGTGCGTTTTATCTAAACATGATCAGCGGCAATAACATCTTGGCTGTTATTTTTTAAACAGTTCTGCACGTCCAATTTGAAATGGCATATTTATACAAAAGTCGTTGCTGATTTTATTTTGTCATGTTAAATACTACAAAGTTAGCATTCAATTGAAGTACCGTCGTGAATTACTTAAAATACGCATACAAAGTAGTATAAATTGTACAAAATTGTTCTGAAAAACTGAAACTTCTGAATCCAACAGTTGCACACGAACAATTTTGTTGTGTAAGCAAAACAAATTTTGAAGAATATGTTAAGTGAATATATAATTTGCTCATTTAACACTTTCTCCCAGTAAAACTGAAAGAACGGAGTCTGCATTACTGTATTTGAGTAAAGAAGTAGAAAAAAAAATTGCAAGCGGATTAAGATAAACAAAATCCAACCCAGCTTAGTAAAAATGAACTTATAAGTGGGAGTAGTTTATATGCATCGTCACCTTTTTATATTCACTTCGTAGAAGTAATTAATGAAGTAAGAGCGTCAATACACATTGATTAAATCTGAACCTAAACATCTCTAATTCAATCATATTGCAAATTAGGTACAAAAATAGTACAGAGTAATAAATAAAATACAATAGTTAGAACAATACTAATTCCAACTTGTTTGCACCATTGCTTTTTATTCTCATTGATTTAGAAATATTACTAAAATAAAATCACAATCTCAGTTTTTAGGGGAGAAAATACTTGTACAACTATGTAATCTACTAATATTATATACCACTGTATAGAGCGGAAAATTTCCTACAGGTTTTACGTGGTTTTAGAATTTTGTCCGAAACATATATGACATTTATTAACCCGAAACTTATTTAATGCGCTCCAAAAACGCACCGGTAAGGGTGTTTTTACGAAAAAAAAATGGTTTTAAAACATCGTATTCGATCTTTCTATACATCAATAGTGTGTTCAAAATTATGCGTTCAAGACAGAACGTCGCACCTTTATTTTACCTACATACAGAAATAAAGGCGCGACGTCCTGTCCGGAACACACACCAGCACCATCTTTTCCGAATGGATGTAACCCCCCCCCCTCCTTGCATACCTTACTACTGTTTCTTTTTAATGTATAATTCGTGTAAATCGCCATTTTTCCAATTTCCATCGCCCGGTTTTCGCCATTTTTGGGGGAAAAAATTCTTGTGCAATCATGTGATGTACTAAAGTTATATACCACTGTATAAAAAATGGTTTTAAAACATCGTATTCGATCTTTCTATACATCAATAGATTGAGCAGATTCCTATATTATTGATACGGGTTTTGTTTTTTTGTTCCCATCAAATAAAGAGTTGTACGGAAAAAGTCAATTTATCGACTCTATGCAGGGTTGTTTATTATGCGTTTTTTTTTTGCCGACGCCGATAGATATTGACTGGACAAAACCCGGATTTAGATAGCTCAAAATCCTTTCCAAATTGATAAAGTTTTTTTTAAATTCATTTCCATAACGGCTGCACACGGGCTTAAAGTTTGATAATTTTGAGGTGTATTAGGAGCACGGCGATGTTCTTTATTTGTTTTTCGCAGTGGATATCAAGATATCGACAGGACAAAAAAGTTTTAGTTGAAAGAAAAACTTGAGCTTTCTAATTGTGTATTTAACATTCCACTATCTCTAAAAACACCGACGATATCGGGTTGTAAAGTAGATAGAAAAACAAGGGTAATCAGTGCTATGTTACAAAAGACATTGTCGGTAAATAATTTGGAAAAACTGCCCCAATTTGACACAAAGACTTTTTGTGTAGGAATACGTTAAAGCTGAGGTGTACAAAGTTCGACCTCGAACACTTGAAGCTCTCAAGGTGGCGATTGAGAACGAAATCGCTGGAATTTCGCAAGATAGCGTGGCAGAAAACTTCTTTGAAAGGCGCAATATGTTCAGTGCCCGTTGAGGCCGCCGCTTCGACGATATTATTTTGAAAACATCGTGGAAAAAGATACGGTATTATATGTACTTTTGAGCAATTAAACCTTTTTTATGTCTCTTCAAATCAGGAATTACATTTTGCCCCATCCTGTTGGTGAACAAATGTGTTCAACAAAAATCAGACGTTACATGAAACAATACCTCCTCAAAAAATTCTATAAATGAGGTTTCAAGCTATTTGTCCTTGCAGTATGATATGAGAACGATTCTCAACGTCATTTGATGCGCTAAGCGCAAATATTCAATCCGTGTCTTAAACCGACACTCTGCGTTTTGGGAAAACGGTAAAAATTTTGTAGAATATTCAAGTTTAAGTTGGTAGTATTGGCATTTGACAACCATAACCCAACCTAAAACCGGACATCACTTCAATAATATTCAAAATGTTGTGATTGTAGTTAAAAATTGGTGAAAACGTAGAAGCAGTTTTGTAAAGTAATGTTTTTGCTGCGTATGCGGAAGGTACATGCTCGGTAAAAGTGGCAAAATCATAACAAGTGCGCTAAAACACACGCATTTGCATTACTTTAGCCGAAATTGTTTTGCAATGCGTACAGAACAAAGCTGTACAAGTGGTCAAGGGATCTTGATGAAAAAGTGCACTTTTCATTTTCATTGCCAATGCTACGAAGATAACCAAAAAAGTTCTGCTTTTGTTTACTTAGCATTCGTCGGTGTTAATACAAAAAAATTAGTACAATACAAACATCATAATGTATCATCACGATCCAAGCCAGTACCACATACAAGTAGTGACCGATTGCCAGTGTGTCCAGGTGTGAGTGAAAATATCCAACATAGCGACTACATCTCCGTCAACCAGTGATAGTGGTGATTTCGTCATGGAAGGAAACCATTTAATAACGCAACGTGAACTGTGTGATTTGATCCGTGATTTGAGCTTATCGAAACAAAAGACAGAGTTACACCTTGTAAATCCACAAGACATACTCCTGCCACATCGTTCCATCAAACTTGGCCTTATTAAAAACTTCGTCAAAGCGTTCCATCGCAAAAATCAAAGAAGGAACATTTGTCGGAAACTTTACAAAATGTTTAACGCCCGATGAAGCGGCAACATGGGTATCATTTCAAAAGAATAGGATTTTATAAGGGATTTTAAAGAAATAATCCCCAATTTATTGCAAAATTAACGCAGGATTGGAGCTCGAATGTCTCTCAAGATTCATTTTCTGTATTCTCATCCTGATTTTTTTCCTGAAAACTTAGGCGATACAAGCAACGAGCAAGGAGACCGGTTACATAAAGATACGGCGAAAATCGAGGGACTTCACCAACGATTTAGTATGAAGGGATGATGAGCAACTACTATTGGACTTTAATACTTGAAACGGATTCTAAAAGATACAAACGACTCAAAAAAAAATCAATCTTAAAAACTAGATTGTAAATTCTAAGTCAACATCCCTAATCACCTTAGAAAACACATTTGGTTATTCAAGTTGAAAACCTTATATACTTGTATTATTATACGTCCCTACAATTTATCTAGAAAAAAATAGCATCTACTTATTAAGGACTGTCTAAAGAAGAAAACTGCCTAATTGCAAACTATTCACGAATATAGAGATGAAAAAAAATAAAAAAAAGGTGAAAGCTCTGAATTTGTAGCAAATGTTGTCTGATATGCTGTCGGAAAACATCAAAAATAATGTGTTCATTGTAAAGCATTTTGATACTTCAGATAGAGTGCCCAGATGAATTTGTGATTGCAGAATACAACAAGCATATAACTGGAGTGGATCTAATAGACTGTATCATGGGAAGATGTAAAATATTATGGATAAGCCGAAAATGGTACATTAGACTGTTTTATCAGTTTCTAAATTTATATGTTATAAATGCATAAGAAGAGTAGAGACTGCTAGGAAACGAAAACTGTTGCAGAGTCTCTCTTGTCTGCAACATGCAATTAAGGGCTAAAACCTGGCTTTTAAAACGAGGCTAATGTGGTAAATCTATAACTTCGCCCGATTGCGGTGGAAATGATATTCATCCATAACTAACTAACACGTATTGCAACACCTTGGTTGCAAGCGATGTTAATTAAATTTGAACCGACAGGGGAAATGGGATTGTGCTTATTAAGCCGAGATCGCTTGCAGACGAAACGCTGCAATTCATACAACACCAAGCGCATTCAACCTTGGTTAAACATAGGTTTGGGTGGATACTATACTAATTGCGGCGTCTTGGATGTAAACGACCTCACCAGTCGTTTAGCCGAGGTCTTAACTCGACTTATTCAGGCAAATTTTGAAATCTGAATTCTGGTCTGAGATTAGCAGAGACCACTTACCACAGAGGTGTACCGAACATGTTAACCAAACTTGGATCGCAAAGATGTTATTGCAATGCCTCAGCGAAAAGCGACCTCCGACCTCCGTTCAATTTAGATCTCGGCTTATTTAAGCAAAATGTGATATTCTCTGCTTGCAACTGAAGCACTACAGAAATGTTAATCAGATTTGAATCGATAAGGTGTTGATTACAGGTGTTATAGCGGAAATACTATGCAGTATACATTGAAAATTTTGGATTAATTCCAACGCCTTGGACACGAATGATCTCAGCTTGTTCAGGCAGAATTTGATTTTTTCTGCTCTGAGATTAGCAGAGGTAGCTTTTGACTGAGGCGTTACAGAAATAGTTACCAGACTTGGAACAATAGGATATTAATTGCTATGCCTTGGCCGCAAGCGATCTTGTCTAAATTATGATGGAGACCTGCAGTATACATTAACTAGTTTTGGGTGGATTTAACATTAATAGCAGCGAATTGGCCGTGACTATACTTAGCACGGAAAATCTATGCAGTATGCATTGACTAGTTGTGGGTGGATTTGGTATTAATACGTTATTATAAGTTAACCAGATTTGGATCGATAAGGTGTTAATTGCAACGCCATATCCATCCCTATCTATATCCACCTACTCTTAGTTCGTACAAATCGCAACTGATTGATTTTTATTAAAAAAAGATAGGATAGTTTTCTGTTAAACATTTATAAAATTGATGTGTTATTCAGTAACTATACTAGTAAAGTACTACATACACAGTATAACAGTACTTTTGACCACAGAGAGTCACAGGGATGCAATAAAGCAAGATAGAAATGTGAAATCAGGGTTGATAGCGTGCAACAGCTGCAATTTGTAACACTTAAAAAACTCTTTCACTTATCGATGGCCTACGAGAACGGGGTTTGTCCAACAAGCTGCCGATATCTTTCAGCTGCTTATCCCACCGATTAATGTTATTCCTATATGGCGGTGTTTCGTTGTACACGCGACAATAATCACGTTGCACTTTGGTCACGGATTCGAATGAACCATCCTCTGTAACGTTCAAATTTCGACTGGCGTGGGCTGATCCGCTGGTGCACAGTTCATGGCGTTGCCTCTTCACATCATATTACGAAAACTGGGAGTGTTTTTCTTTCATTTGGTGATGATTTCACATGGCTACCTTGCTTTGTTGCTCTCCTGTGACCAGTTAAAAATGCACCAGGACTTTATGGACACACTCTCTTCAATTGACGTTTACTATTCTTGACAGTAATTAATGTCGAATAACGTGCATTACTTTAAGCAAATTCTATCGCAAAACGAAATGGAACCGGCATAGAAATCGCCTGAGCTTAGTCAGTTTTTCTTTGTTCAGAAATCGTGTAAATTTCTAAACATCGAGGTGTTATAGAAACCAAGGTAGATAAAAACTACATCAATAACAATTAGTGGAGCATTGTCAAAGATGTCAAACAATATTGAATACGTATAAAATGTAAAGAAGTGTTCTGCATTCCCTCAGTTATTAAACTGTTGATTATTGTATCTGTTGATGCTGATGTGGCAGCATTTGTCATTATTTTGGAAACAAGTCGATTTTTATGTCTGACTACAACTACTATAGGAGATATTATTGTTCTGTATTTGGGCAAAATAATGGAGAAACTTGTGTACTCTAAGATTATCTAAGGTTTCAGAGTACTTGACATTAATAATCTCACAGAGAAGGTCCGACGCTGTTTAGTACAACCTTTGTAACTATGTACAATCATCAAGCAATTGTATAGTTTTTTGAGCAATATCAATGAAAAATAAACTACGTCATTTTAGTGAGTCAAAGAAAAATTACCAATCCCAGACGTTTGAGATCCCGATATCTACAATTATCATCGCAACAAATCCCTTGAGATGGATGACATTGAACATTATATTCTTTTACATTACACATTCTAGGAAGACTTCGTGGAACGCAACATTTATCGGATAACAGACAATGAGTTGTTGAACCACAATCACATTCTTCCCCTTCTTCGACAATCCCTATAATTCAAAGTACATTAATTAATCAATAAATAACTAAAAATTGTTATAAACTAACCATTTCCACAAAAAGATTTTAAACTATCCTTTAAACAATGCCCTTGTTTTCTTAAAATGGTAGAAATACTTAATTTTGAACAAGATGAAAACTCTAAATTTTCAGCTTTTCTAGGAATCCCCGCTTTGGGTTGCATGATTCGATCTGGCTCGCATTCTTCGTCGTCGTGATCACTTCCAAAGGCATGCGCCAATTCGTGAGCTAAATTTAGTTCAGCTAAAGAGGAAGGCATAACGGATCCGTCGTTTAATCTATGCGTAATAGCCAAGGTGTTTAATGAAAATCCTAAATCGATGTATGAAGCGCAAATTCCCGCTAATTTTCTTCGATCAAAAACGCTTTTTGATGGTGTGAAGCTAACGCCTAAGAATCGTTTTTGAAAAGGTTGCGCAGTAAAAAGAATCGCCAAACAATAAAGTTTTAATGGTTCTAAAGTTGTAAAGGCTTTCAAAAGGATTTTTGGATTAACATGTTGGTCTATCGGAGTTTCTATTATGCTACCAACTCCGGCAGATTTGCTAGATAAAATTAAAACGGTTTTTAATTCAACTCCAATATCGTCTGGAATACCATCGCCGTCAAAATCTGCACTTCGCAAGATTGAGTTTGCTTCGTCTAAATTTAGAATCATTCTTGGTAATGCTACATCCACAATACCTTTTCCGATCACTTGTACAAACGAATTATCGATTGCTGCCACTAAAGTACAAGTTTTTCTTGTTACACGAAAAAATTTTCCGTAATGCGGATTCATAGGTAACGAAAAATAACCAAATTTTGAAGTCATATCAGTATTAACTTCGTATCTAGTAACATTATTAGAAGCAGGCGCCAAAAAAACAACAGCATCATAATCGTTTAAGAAACGGCCCTCAAATTTGCGATAAAATCGAATTGGCTCCACACAATAAATTTCACTATCCACAAAAACTTTTCCAAAAAAGCGATTCTTACATAAATATCCTTTAACGTAACTATCTCCTTCATAATTCATTACGTATCCACTTGTTAAATTTAAATTATCGACGAATTTAAAATTTTCCGTGTAATTCAAGTACTGCATAATTATTTCAGTTTGATCACTCAATAATCCGGTGTTAGTAACGTTATAGTGGTTTATACATATAACATACGGTTTATTTCGAATTTGTAAACGAAAATTTCTACAAGAAATTGAAGAATTTGCCTCGTTGACTAACGTTGATTGCGCAACGTATTGATCGAAATCCAATTTAAATGTGTTTGAACTAAAAACCATTCTTTGTGAATGAACTATTTGAAGAATTTGTGATAAAGAATAAATCCAAAACAGTAATTTTTCCATTATGATTAATTTTGACTATTTGAAAGATTTGAAATATATCAATTAGAGTTTCCTGTAATCACGAATCAGTACAATTTTAAAAATCACCAATAGATGACCTTAATATTAACAGGCTTTAATTTGGAAAAAGTGTTTCTTAAACTGGAGAGGAAAGGCTCTCATTGTATAGATGGATTAGTAGATATGAAAAACCCTCCAGGAAGTCTTCGTAGTTGTCCGTAAAGCAGTTCTGCTGAGGAACAACCAAGATCTTCCTTAAGAGATGTTCTTAATCCTAATAGGATGAGGGGATGTGTGTATTTGTCGTGTGCCAAGTAATGTATTAAATTTTGTATACCCAAACGACTAGTAAAGCCGAAAAAGTGTGTTCGCTGTAGTAGATGTGATATCTTTTAGCGGAAACGCTTCTGGCCATCCAGTGAAGCGTTCGATAACTGTAAGTACATACCTAGGGACAGAGTGAGTGGTCCAATCAAGTCGATATGTATATGATCAAATTTAATTTTAGGAATTTTGATGTTGATGATTGGTGATTTTGTATGTTTTTGGATCATTGCTTGTTGACATTTAAAGCAGACTTTGGTCCAAACATGAATTTGCTTTGACATGTGTGGCCAAAAGAATTTTGTTTCGATTGCATGAATGGTGGAACGTATAACGGGATGAGATAAGCTATGAATTTTGTCGAAAATTGCTTGTCTGAACTGTTGTGGAATATAAATTCTTGGAAATGATGAACAGGTTTCACACCACAGTTTGATATTAGATTGTGATGTTGTTTGATGTGCTAAACGATAAAATTTTGAAGGTTTGTTGGAAAATTGTTTATTCAGTAAGTTTGACAATTCTGTGTTAGCAAGTTGAGCGTTGCTAAGGGTTAGAAAATCTGGATAAGATAAATTTAGAGATCCGATGTCTGTTCTGGATAGAGTTTCTGCGACAACATTTGAATTTCCTCCGATGTATTTGATATCTGAAGTAAATTGTGCAATATAGGATAGACATCGGCTTTAACGAGGAGTTTTGTCTGTGGACGAAAAAAATTATATCACAATGGGTTTGTGATCTGTATACAGGGTGTCTCAGCGAGACCGGTCATTAGACGTTTCTGGGGTTTTGGTCAAAATAGAAATTTGAGAATTCAGACTTAAGTATAATCAATTGCGTTCTCTTCGACTAAAATATTTTCAGACTTCCGGTTATACCGGAAGTCGCCACCTATTGTGGGCCTATGTGTGCAAGATTGCGAAAACTATTCTATGTTTTCAAGAAACTGCGTGAAATTCTACCGATTAGTTCTCTTAAAGTGGTTTATTACGCCTTAGTCCAATCTTTGTTGATATACGGTATCTTAGCTTGGGGAGATGCCTCGAGTTGCCCAGAGAACTATTTTAAAAATTATGACATATAAACCGAGCGACTTCCCATTGGAGGTGCTGTTTGAACTCACTGAGGTTTTTAATGTTAGGCAACTTTATACAATCGAGATTGTTAAATTTATTATCAACAATCTACCACTGCTGGAATTTCCGGGGCACACTTACTCTACTAGAAATGTTTCTAATAGTCTGGCAAGACCTATTAAGGGGGGAAACCACATTAGAAGGTTCAATCCAAGAATACGATGTCAAAATTACAAACCGAAATTCGCATTCCTTTAGATTTTATGAGCATGGAACCGAGCGGTCTGCCGTAGCCTATACTAGAGATGTGCGCGTTAGTGATTTTTTATGCCCGCTCACGATCTATACCACGCGGGTCACGCATACCACTTACGTGAACATATGAATCAGGTGACTCACGCGTGATTGACTTGTGACATCATTAGCGAAAAAGCTCAGCACTTACTATGGACTAGCGATTCGAAGACATACATCGATAGTGTAGAAAATATGAAAACAGCGATTATGACTACATACTATCATATGATATCCACCGATGAAAATCCTCGAACGAGTGTTGCCCATAGGGAGAAGACAGCTGGTGCGTGTGGCAGAAACGAACAGCTCTTGGTATGGAGCTTGCACCGCATCCTACTCCATTGCATCCCAACATACAGCAAGAAATTCTGCATATATATGAAGATTTATCAAGGGATGAATTACTGGAAAGATGTTTAGGTGGCCACACGCGAAACGCAAATGAAAGCTTTAATTTCACAATTTGGCGATTAGTTCCTAAACATTTGCACTCCGGACTAAAAGTCATCGAATTGGCATCGTACTTAGCCGCGGGCTTATTCAATGCAGGAAATTCATCCCTTCTGATGATCATGAACGAAGCAGGAATTGTAGTAGGTACGCAAAGCTTCCAGTACGCTGAACAAATAGATAACCAGCGCGTGGGTCGATAGAATCGACGTAGTTCATTGAAGTCGAAGGAAGGTCGGGAAGCTCGAAAAGCACTGTTGCAGGCGCAAAATGAAGCCTATGAGGAAGAAGAAGGACTAATGTATGGTGCTGGAATCGCGGATTAATCGGTGACTACTTATATCATTGTTAACTTTTCTAAATTTCTAGTTTTCAAGACTTTTTTTCAAACGCGTTTTTCTCAAAATGACTTTTTTCACATTTGCGGGAACTCAAAAAATAATGAACCAATCATTATGAAAATTGATAGTATGATTCTTTATGAAATTACGAAATATATGAACCAACTTTTGAGATGATATCATGATTTTAAGAGAGTTTTTTTTTGTATAATTAGTAAAAAAAAAGTGAAATTTTAAGTAAATTTTTCCAATACCTGCCAAATTTTTAATTTTCGTTACATTTACCTGCATTGAGGTTCATATTCTTAGAAAATAAGTTATTAACTTAAAATGAAAAGCTTTTCGATATCAGATGAAAATTGAAATGGCTACACGTCCCGCAATTGGAGCAACTTTGTTATTTTTCTATAAAATTATTCAAAAAAATTCACAAAAGTTGTTCGAAATATAAACAAAATAGTATCAAAATTGGATTAAATTCTAATCAATTCTTCCCACCCAAAAAAATCCTAAAAAATCAATGAAAATGAGCCTCCTAATGTGGTTTCCCCCCTTAAGCATTTTAAAGAACACACAGAAAAATCTTTTATTTGTCATGCATATAGAATTTACAATAGCTTCACTGGATTTCTCTCGGCAACTGATAGGAGTGTAACTCGTACAAACTTGAACTATCTCATAATATTATGGATAAAGTCAATTACAGACGAACAATTAACTAATCTGTACTTAGCCGTTACTTGATGTCTTTATTTGCTTCTTTTTTTCATATCTGAACATATACTATAACTGTGAATACTATGCATACTACAATACTGTGAATACTACATATACTACTCTTGTGGTTTATCCGTTCACGCCTAGCGGACGCCTTTATTCGTTTAAATGATCTATGTATGATTTCTGTAATGGACTAAGCATCAATAAAGGATTTTTATTTTTTTTTTTTTAATTTATTGTATCTTTTTAAATGGAACACCTGTATATTTTTACATATTTGGATTTGCCTGTTTTCAAGGTTTATAAATAACTTTACTTTTTGCCATTTGATTCGGCCGTTCTCGTGTTATTCGAATATTTCTAGAAAAATCTGAGCCAGCAGACATTTTTTCAAAAAATCAGAGAACACTCGATTTTTGAGATATCAATTTAGAATTCATAACATGCCTAAGGAATATGATGGAGTATGTTTTGGTGCCGAGAACGGCCGTCTAGAACGTTTTGTCACTTTACTATAGCACGTTAACTTTTCGAAATTTGGAAGTATCATAACTTAATTTTTTTAAATAGCACACCCCATATTTTATTATTTAGTCGTCTTCGGTGTCTCATTCTACATCTTTTATATCCTTTAAAAATACACACATATCATATGGATATTTAGCCTAGTGTGCCATGGAAAACAAGCATTCTCAATGAGTTCTTGTCAAAGACTCACTTGTTTACGTCACTTGATGAATGTGAGCTAATAATTATCTGTTAGGTCCCTTAATATTAGTACTAAAAAGAGTTAAAATCGATATCAATAACGAAAATAGTATTTACACAAATCAAGAAATTCTTAATTTATTTTTTGTACATGAAAAGTGCGACAAAGTTCGTGATATGATTCTCAGATCTTCTTTGACAGCTCGAATTGTGGTGTTGGAACTGGGCTCGAAATAAGCCAAGGCATTCACCTCTTCCGCTGCATTATCTACTACATTTTTTGGTCAGTTTAACACGTGATTAATTCGTCCAAAATGCAAAAAATTTGCTTCTTCTGAATTTACTTCTGAATCATTGGAGGTAAATGTGGATAGTTTTCATTAAACATTCTGCAAGTTTTACTAACAAGGGGACCTTACGGGTTCGTCATCACCGATTTTGTTCATATTTATAGGGATTGAAGATCAGTACTCGGACATCATTTTCCTGAAGCAGTTCGATCCCATGCTGGAAAATATCCGAGAAAATCGATTTCAAAATTTTCAAAATATTTCGCAACAATAGAAAAGCGGTAAATTGTATCTTCGTTTATAATGTCGATTAGCCGAGCGGTGTGAGTGGGGCTTTGGATGCCCAAGGTCGCAGGTTCAATCCTTGCTGTTCGCTTTACTTTTTTTTATTTTTTCATTATTGATGATAATCATTATTTTTAATGATTATTAACAAATATTAAATAAATTCAAAAATAATATTAAAAATAATAGCACAATGTCATCTGTTCATTGTCAAACCAAATAATCCAGATTACGCATACGGATGGCATAGTGATGACAAAATAATTTATTTATTGTTAGGAGTATTATATAATATGAAATATATTAACAATACGAATAATATACGAACCGCCGTTCCGATCAAAACACGTTTCTCACGTGTACTTACCAATAGATTCGACACGGGAAGAGAAATAAACTTTTTCGGTGAATCAAAGTCGTCCGCTATTGGACAATAGCGGATGACTTTAAACAGTTCCCGTGCGGTTATTATAAACATTTCGAAAAAAATTTATTAGAAAGATCGCTTCAGAAAATGTATCCTACAACCGTATAATGCTCTGATGCAGAAGATACCGGGCACCTGTATATAGATATAACAATAAATTATAATAACAACAGATTACTATTTTTAATCAATATTACATGAACTGCCCATGCCCTGCTGTTAACCGTATCAGATTCTCGATTTTTGGGTGGCAGTTTATCTCCCCAAAGGATTTGAATGACCTTTTATCGAGCAAGGTATTAATGTTCGTTAAGAGCATTGGACTGCACGGTAAAATTTGATAACAATATCTATCGGGGTGCAATAGATCCTTAGGTATCTATACCTTGCTTCGCGAGGTTGGTTAGTCCGCTTATCCCATATGTAATCTATGTAATGTAATGTAATATATATTGTTATTATCGTATTGTTCGTATATTATTCGTATTGTTAATATATTTCATATTATATAATACTCCTAACAATAAATAAATTATTTTGTCATCACTATGCCATCCGTATGGGTGATCTGGATTATTTATTTGGTTTGACAATGAACAGATGACATTATGCTATTGATTTTAATATTATTTTTGAATTTATTTAATATTTGTTAATAATCATTAAAAATAATGATTATCATCAATAATGAAAAAATAAAAAAAAATAAAGCGAACAACAAGGATTGAACCTGCGACCTTGGGCATCCAAAGCCCCACTCACGCCACTCGGCTAATCGGCATTATGAACGATGCTACAATTTACCGCATTTCTATTGTTGCGAAATATTTTGAAAATTTTGAAATCGATTTTCTCGGATATTTTCCAGCATGGGATCGAACTGCTTCAGGAAAATGATGTCCGAGTACTGATCTTCAATCCCTATGAATATGAACAAAATCGGTGATGACGAACCCGTAAGGTCCCCTCGTAAGAACTTTGTCCCACTTTCCGTACATACATAAAAGTAAATTAAGAATTTCTTCATTTGTATAAACATTAATCCTTGCAATACCATGACTATCCTATTATATCTCTTTATTTGATGAAGTTGGATGCTCCATACATAAAATATATTCGAGACGTATTATATGACTATTTTTTGTCTATTATTTCGGGTTTCAATGATATGCTCACGGATAGTAAAAAAGTTCTTCTTTAGATGTTGATACAAGTTTTAAATGCCAAGAAACGTTAAGACCACGATAAATTAAAAAGCAATTCTCTTATGAATGCGAAGATCAACCCGTACAGAATGAAGAAGTAAGCTTTAAAGTGAACTCTTTTTTTGAAATGTTAGACGTCGCAATATCGTCCTTAAGTGAAAGGTTTGAGCTGCTATCTCAACATTCAGAAATAATTAATTTTTGATGGAATCTCTCCGAATTCAATAAATATCCTCAAGAAGACCAGCTCAATCTTTGTCAAAAACTTGAAACAGCATTAAGTGACAAAAATAACATATGCGACATAAATGGAATTGATCTTATACATGAACTACAGATTTTGCAGAGCTTTGGGGACAGTCTTACATCGCCCGTTAAAGCTTCAAATTATATAGTTGATAACAATCTAACCCATTCATTTCCTAGTATCTATATGTATTTCTCTATGGATTTTGTTAACAATTCCAGTCTCAATTGCTACAGCAGACAGACATGTCTGCGAGTGACATTTTACAAAAATTAGATATAGATTTAATAATACGGCAATTTGCTAAAAATAAAGCCAGAAAAGCTCAGTTTTTGTAAGATGCATTTCAATATACGCATTTTCTTATAAATTTTTGCCGATAGCGACCATTTATTGGAATTGTTTCCTTATCGACTAATTTCTTATTCTTAACATCAACCAAGATACTGCATTAGGATAGGAAATCAGCACCAATTATTGGTTTACTAACGTTTTTTAGAACAATTTTGTATATCACACTTTGTGTGGTATGGCACACTACAGTATTGACGAAAATCTAAATTAAATGTGTTTGAACTAAAAACCATTCTTTGTAAATAAACTATTTAAAGAATTTGTGATAAAAAATAAATCCAAAACACTAATTTTTTCCATTATGATTAATTTTGACTATTTGAAAGATATCAATTACAGTTTCCTGTAATCACAAATCAGTACAATCTTAAAATTCACCAATAGATGGCCTTAATTAATAAGCAACCGTCAACATTTAAAAACATAACCTAAAGATGTAAAGCAATTTAATTTTCGTGCAAAATGTCAACTTTGCAAGGTAAATATGAATAAATCGTTATACCCTATTTATTTTACTAGTTTAATTCATGTTGTAGATAAAGAAAACGAGCAATTTATAGCACAACAAACTAAATTGGCTATAAGACGCAGTAAAGGCCACAAAATTCTAGAAGACCTTTACCAATCTATAAATGAAAGTAGACATGCAATATTGGTAATATAAGTTTCATTAGAGCTTGTAAAAAGCTTAAATTGACTTTTTTTTAGATGGAACACAACTTTGTAGTTAAATCGGTAGACTTTCCGGAAATAAAAAATCCTTTTGATCTTTATAAAGAGGAAGAATTGATATCGGAAGTTGTATGTATTATTGTAGTATTAATATAGTTTTTGTAATTTATCTTTTGGATTATTTTGTTATAGGATACAGCGTTGGAGAAGAAATTACAGCAACAAATTTTATTATGTGATATTCTCACTAAAAAAATTAATATGAAAAAGGCTTCTTAATAATTTAATCTAATAAATGTTGATATATTATTTCTAAACATTTCAGTCTTGGTTTTGTACCCTAAAAAAAAATAATGTAGTTTTTGAGGTAAAAATACAGGTGATTTTAATGTAGTATGTCAAATTCCAAGAAAATGCAGCTATACAAACACATTTGAAGGTGCAAATTTTCTTCCAACTACTAATTTATTAAAACCACACTTTGTATTAACCCTATTATAACAGACATTCATTATATAACGTTTTTTATAAATAACAAGGGCTCACAAGATCAGCACAACTTTACCCAAATGTATCTACATATTTGTAAAAAGTAAAAAAGACATGATTTAAATGCATGTCTTACAAATGGCAAGATATAGTATGTAACGTGATCACCATGCGCCATTTCGTATCTCTTTATGTAATCAACTTGAGGGTTTGGCTGTTAAAACACTATTTTATGTTTGTGATTTTATGTTGTAACTGAACTTGTATGATGGCTCTTCTCCTGATGGCGTCGGATAAATCTTTTTCCTATTCCTCCATCCACCTCTTCCACTCCCTCTGGTTCCTGGCTAATTCCTTTATATCTGCTAGAGTCTTCCCTCTGTTTTTCCCAACTTCTACTATTCTTTCCTCCCACTTCTTCCTAGGTCTTTCCCTCTTTTTCTTATCCTTATTCTTTGATTCAAATACCTTTTTTCTATTGTGTTATGTTCAATTTTAATTATGTGGGCGTACCAGTTTAGTTGCTTTCGCTCTATTTTGCTGATTATCTCCTCTTGATCTACTCCCAGTCTTATTTCCTCATTCCTTATCTGTGATCTTTCCTTCTTGTTTATCTTGGAGTGTCCATGATTCACTGACATCCGTTAATATTGGGACTGCCACCGCGTACACTTTCAATTTTATCTTTTTATCTATCTATTTCTTCCCAAAAATTGTTCTGTTTAGAGTATGATATACGTTGTTTGTTTTCCTTGTTCTTGCATTTATGTCTTAGTCTATCCTTCCATCTTGTGATATTATACTGCCCAAGTAATAAATATTTCTTTCGGGTTATGTCTTATTTCCTGTTTATTTATTATTACAGCAGTCGACATCCTTGTTATCCAGAGCATCTATTCCTCGCAAAGTACTGTTCGCCTCGTACAAGGTCACCATATTGCTAGATGGAAAAAACCGCATATGATTGCTAAAGATCTTATTTTACCTGCAGCGATTGATATGGTATCTGTAAAGATTGGAGAATCGGCGGCTAATAAAATAAAAACATGACATTGCTGAAGACATTAATAAGCAAATTGTGGAAAAACTTTCTGGTTTATTTGCCATTTAGCTGGATGAAACGACAGACAGTAATAATAACGCTCAAATTATATGTTACGTGCGGTACGTGGAAAAAACAATATTATTATGAGGATTTGTTATTTTGCAAAAAAATGACTGTTATCGGGAAGACTTGTAATTTGTTTACAGTTAAATGATTCATACATGGAAAAAAATAACATTCAATGGGAAAACTGTGTAGGACATCAAACTCTCATTCAAGACAAGGCTCCAAATTCAAAATGGACATATTGTATTATATATAGAGAGACTCTGGCTGGAAAAATATATCACCTGAATTAAATATTTGTGATAGATATAATTATCAAAGTGGTAAACTTCATAAAAACAAGACCCGTGAAGGCAAGATTTTTCCAAAAGCTTACATCTTTATTTTATTATTGTAACTCTCGAGGTAACGTACTCCCACGTGTATATGAATTAAAAAATGGGTTATATGCGTATTTATTGCCAAAATCGCACAAATCGAATCATCGACTTCTTAATAAAAATGGCGTATCTTTGCGACGTATTTGAAAAATTAAATACTCTTAATAAATCGCATATAATGCAACTGGCTGATAAAATTGCAAGCCTATCAAAAGAAGTTGTTGTGGAAAAGAAAAATAGAAGAGGAGCATAGAAATACTGATTGTTTTCCTGTTTTAAAAAGCTTCCTACAAGAAAATTGTAATTATTCTCCTGCAAATCTGTTCAAGATCTGATGCCAAATTTGCAATTGATATTAATCCAACACTTATCAACATTACGCACCCATTTTGATAGATATTTTCCACAGAATCTTGATCAATACGACTGGATTAGACATCCATTCCAATCGACCCCACTTCCATCTTTACTTTCAACAGTTGAGCAAGAACAACAAATTAGAGACTTTTAAAAAAATGAAACTCAGGCCTAGTGGTACAAGATTTGCGTCTTCTGAAAAAACATTAGTATCGTCATTTGAGATATCGAAATTAATAGCGCAATCAAAAAAGCCTCACACAATACGAGAAACTCTTGTGAAACCTTGTTTGATCAAAGCTGTCGAGCAAGTTTTCGGATTAGAAGCCCAAAAAAGTACAAGATATATCTTTATCGTATAACACGGTGAAAACTGGAATTGAACTTATGTCAAATGATATCGAGGAGCAACTTGTTTCAAAAATTAAAAAATCACCATTCTTCGCTTTGTAGTGTGATGAATCCACTGACATTTCTAATTGTTCTCAGTTACTAGTTTTTGTCCATTTTTTAGATGACGACAACATAATCAAAGAAGAATTATTGATTTCACAGGAACTGGCAATGACATCAAAAAGTATCGACGTCATGAACATAACTGAATATTTCCAGAAGTATGACATTGTGTGGGAAAAACTAGCCGGTTTCTGTACGGATAGTGCTCCAGCGATATTAGAATCACGTTCCGGTCTGGCGACCTTAATCAAACAGAAAAATCCGTCAGCAGTAACATCGCATTGTGTCCTTCATCGCCAGGCGTTAGTTTCCAAGACTCTTCCTAAATACCTTAATAATATAATACAATTAGCCATAAAGGTGATGAATGTTATCAAAAGCAGGCATTAAATGCACCATGTTTCACACAGAAGTTCGTCAAAAAGCAACATACTGGAAAGATTATACACGCTCAGGGAAGATGTTGAGATGTTTCTAGGCGAGAAAAAGATAAAAGACTTGCTAGAGCAGTTTTCTAATATGACATCCCAGTTGCATTTGGCTTATCTTGTGAACTTACAATTACAAGGTTTAGGAAATAAACATTTAAAAGGTTTCGTAAATATATTTATTTTTGAAGATAAACTTCGTGCTTTTATTTGTAAACTTCAATTATGAATTAGTCAAGCTTGCAAGGACAATTATAGTGCGTTCTCGCCATTAAAGAAACTTTTTGATGACAAAAAGTATGACATGTCATCTGCAAATATTGGCCGATGAATTTAACCGTTATTTCCCAAAATATAGCAATACAGAAGCTGAAGTTTACCAAAAACTGATACGCAATCCTTTTGGGACTAATGTTAGAGAAGTTGCAGATGAAATTCAAGAAGAACTTATTGAATTGCAAAATGATAGAAACTGTAAGGACGCATGAAACTGATTCTTCGGAGCAGTTTTGGTGTAAGAAAGCAATTTCATACACCAAAATTTCTCCACAACTTATTTATGCGAACAAGTATTCTCTTCATTATTGATTATGAAAAACAAGTCTAGAAATCGATTGACGGTAAGTGATGATAAGCATGTAGCTTCGAGCAAAAATATCACCCCTAGAATTCAAGAACTTGTAGAAGATGCAAGCTCAAAAATCTCATTGATAATTTTTCACTGTTCATTAGTTACTTTTCAACGTTTCGAATAAAAACTATTTTTAAATTTATACATTTTATTTTTTAACCTTGTGGTCCCTGCTAATAATAACGAAGTCAAAGTGGTCCCCAGTAAAAAAAAGGTTGGGAACCACTGCTGTAAAGGGAGTCGCAGTATAAAAAAGATTGGAAACCCATGCTCTATCTGATAAGCTAATCAAATATGGGTGTTCCATTTAAAATTTTCGACTTTTTTGCAATTGAATATGGTAAAACACTAAAACAGTAGTTATATTTTTGAACACTCTGTATAAGATAGACCGATGTAGCCAATGGCGCTCTATTTAGGGATATCCAAGCAGCAACTGTTACAAATTTGAACTTTCTAGCTCGATCAGTCACTAAGAAATTCAGATTTAAAGAACAGTGTCAAATTGCTAAAAAAGTTTCTAATTAAAATAACTCAAAAACTAAAAGCACTAAGTATCAACATATCTTATCAAAGTCAACATATTCTTGTATGTAGAATCAGAATACGTAATAAAAACTAAATCATTCCGTTTAAAATAACATACAGGTGTACAAAAAGTATGGAATAATCGTTCTACAGCTTAAACTTCAACTTATATTAAAAAAAAATTTAAATAAAAGTTACTTGAAACTATTTTCCGCACATCTTGGCGTAGAAATAAAATAAAAATGATGACGGCAGTCTGAGTTACGACATGGTGAGTGTGTTTTTAAATGGAACAGTCTGTATATTTTCAGTTTTTTGGATTCCTTTTGACAAGGTGTTGCAAAATGCCATAAGATTTTAATGCTTTAAACTGCATAGTTTTTGAAATATTGAAACTTTTATTTAAAAAGATTTGACGTAGCGACAACAAGTTATGGCGTCATTATGGAATAAACAACCCATTTACCACAGTTAGCGACGAAGATGTTTGGAGTCGGTATAAGCTCCGCCCATCCCTGTGACGTCAAGGCTTAGGTTGTCTATTCCATAATGACGCCATAATTTGGTTAGTAGCTACGCCAAATCTTTTTAAATAAAGGTTTCAGTATCTCGAAAACTATGCAGTTTAAAGTATTAAAACCTTATGGCATTTTGCAACACCTTGTCAAAAGGAATCCAACAACTTTAAAATATACAGGCTGTTCCATGTAAAAAACACACTCACCTACACACTACGCCAAGATATGGGGAAAATAGTTTCAAGTAACTTTTATTTAAAACTTTTTTTAATATAAGTTGAAGTTTAGGCTGTAGAACCATTATTCCATACTTTTTGTACACCCTGTATATTTATTTCGGGCGTTATGGGACATCCTGTAAGTATAAGAATATTTTCCGTTTATAGTGTAGTAAATTTCCTACAACTTTGGTCAATTGGTTGTGTATTTTGGCTCCTTAATGCCATTTATGTACTTTGTCACTTATGTGGGACACCCAGTATAAACTTTCAACTCCTAAAACTTAGTTGGTCTTTTACTGCACGTATAAAAAAATATGTAAACCTTATTTTGATTCCTTCTATGACTGTACCAAATTTCATCAAAGTTGGTGTGCCACTTCCCTTGTAAGAAAAAGTATCTCATCAAATATCGAATTACAGACTCTTCTTCACAAAATCAAAATTATAATAGACTTGTAATGTGGTTTATGAAAAAAATTAAAAGGTGAATATCGCCTCATGGGTATAGAGCCCTTGTTATGCTTCATATTCTCAAATGTTGCTTAATATTACCTTTATATCTCATCAAATTACTTTGTAAATAATTAAGCCACATCCTAAATCAATCCAATTTTGTTCATACAGGATATTATTATTTTAGGGAATCATTGAACAATGAACAAGTATGTGGAATTTAACACATTACTATTAAATCACCCTGATTATATTAAAAAGTACCGTAAATAATGGAATAATGGTATCCTTATTATCATCTTTAACCAAAATGCTTAATACAAATAACACACGATGCTAAAAGTTTAATAAGAAAATTTAAATTAATATGTTGTTCCAACTTGATGAAATTACGTACCTTAGAAAAAACTTCATTAATAAATAAACCCTGTATTGATTTTGCTGGAATAAATGTAGATGAGAATCCGAATTTGTATTTTTGTGTAATTTGACATCCTAATCGTGGAACATACAATAATTTTTCTAAAAATTAAATATTAATTTATTTGTGATATTTAATTTAATATCATACCAGATTTAACAACATGGAATATTTTCCAAATAACTAAGATTATGATTAAAACAAGAAAAACGAAATATTTTATACTATACAATTCAAATAAAACCCCAAAAAACCCAACAAAAATGATTAAAAAAAGTATTAAACATTTACTTCGGAGGTTATAATTTTTAATTTTTTTTATTGTAATCTCCGTACTATTACTATGTTTGATAATGCTTAATTTTAAATATTTCCCATAAATATCTTCATACTCCTTATTTTCTGTTTTATCACCCGAAAACATTTTTACTTTTCAAACTTTTAGGTTATGTGCAAAATTTTAAGATAATTTTAGTTGGTTAAAATTTGGCAACATGGCATTTGTAACCTAATTTCCACCATCAAATTTCATAAACGCAAAATACAAGCATTCGATTTAAACACCATAAGACGATAATTAAAACGTTTATTAAAATAACAATTAAAGAAAAGTTGTAAATATAATGGGGAGAGTTAAACTTTCTTTTGCGCAGAATCAGCTGTTCGAATTTAAATTTCCCGCCGCGAAGGCGCGCTGTCCTTGCAATTGCCCTTGTGAACCCCGCAAAGCGTTGTTGTGATCCAATATGGCGATTATTAGTGTTGTTTTACTTGGTGAAAACGCGTCGATACGTAGCCTTTATTAGAAGATATCAATTATAATGGTGTTGTACATCGTGCGATCCGTCTAAACATCGAAAAGGTTAAATAAACGCGACCAAAGTCGAAATATTTAATAAAGGGGAATATACACAGCGTGTTTGTGTGTGGTTGTCGTGTAGAGAGTAAATTAGACCCCCACGAAAAAAAATCTCGTAGCTTTTAAAACGGTTGTGATCGCCCAAAAATAATAATCGGATCTTGTGAAAATACAGGTTAGTTTCATGTGTACGGCACGTTTACCCGATTTTGGGATACTTTAACTTTAAAGTTACTTACTCTGTATCGTTTGTTTATGTTCAACTTAAATTGTCAGATTTGACGTTTTTGGTTTCTTTTCATTTTCCCTTTTTTTTATTACCGCCCTTTATATAAGGTGTATTTTATAGATAAAAGTTCATTTTTGAGATATCTTTAAATGTTTCCCATTTTACAAAGTGATTATCCCTCCTTTTAACACTAAAATAATCCGCGAAACTGTAGGGTTAATCTAGTGTTAAAAGAAGGTTAGTTTTATTTCATTTGTTTATGTTGTTGATGTTGATTGTCAAATTTGACGTTTATAGGTTGTGTTTATTTTCTTAAACATTGTGAATAATCTTTTTGGGTTTAAATACTTAAAGCTTTTGTCTGTTTGACAATTTTTTTTGTTTGAAGACCTCTTGGTGCTCTTCTAAGTTAAAGGTTAGTTTCTGTTTAATGAGATTTAACCGATTCTTTTACTCTGTAATTTCATGCTTTACTACTGTAACATTAGAAAATACATATTATAGGGAGTACTTAATAAGATTGAATTAATTTAACCTAATTGTTATGTTAAGTTTTCGAAAAAATTAAATTAAATCGAGTTTGGGTAAAATTATTGAACTCGTTGAGACTTGTTAGTTAGTCAGAAATGACTCAATCACGAAGAACTTCATTATTATTATTATGCAATGTTAAGTAGTTTTTATTTGTTATAATTTTATTTTTAATTAATGATTTGTTTTAATGTTTTATATAGGTGGTCCAAAATAACAAGAACAAACTTTGAGTTTTGGAGGTATTTTAAATTATTTATTTTTTTAAAGAGGTGTGATAATATGACATTAAAATATAAAATACCTTGGAAAAGTTACTGAAAAAACACCAATTTTGTGAAATTGCAGCAAAAGCATTTTCTTTGGGAAGTAGAATTCTTTTTATTGATACATTTTTATTTTTTCTATCTCCTCTCCCCTAACAAATTCTAACTTCGTTTTTTTGTTTATGCTTAGCTTTTCACAGGTGGACCAACAGCAATATTAATTCATTAAATTCATCTGGGTTCCATTCCTTCAAAGATTTCCTTGCTTGACAAATTTGACCATCATATCCACATTTCATTTTGAATTATGATCTCACTGGAAGATATTACAACACAGTAATGTCCCAGAAAAGTAGGGAAAACCTCTCTCCAAGAGAAGCTTGTTTTTCCAAATGGTTATTTCTTAAATAAACACTCATTATATGTTTAAAATAATCTTGAAATCTATCCCCAAGTGGTTTTCTCATCTCATTGATATTGTTGAATGAAGCATGACTGTACTTCTTCAGTTCGGGTTTAACTCCAGTCGTTTATCAACCACTTAATGTGCCATACATCATTGCAATCTTCACACTATTGCTAATACTAATTTAAGTGTGAGTTCACAATGGATTTCAGAGATGAGAGATTCTCAGATGAAATTTTAGAGTAGCACCACATTTAAAGCTAGTTAGGTTTATACTTTGTGATTGGTTATAAATAAATAATCAGAAGATTTTTAATAATTATTGAACTTATTAACAACTATGATCAAGATGTCCCCAATACAACATCACATTGTGTTACTTTGTATATGAATATCTTCAGAGTATCATTTTTGAATTACACAGGTTCTTTCCACCTTGTTCCTAGAGATGGGTTGGAGGGTGTTGAGTTATAAAAGGCAATAATGTTCTGTCTAAACAATAACGTTAAAACGTAGAATTTTGTTATCCTAATTTAATGTTTGAGTGTGAGATATATTTCTCCAATAATTAATGTCGCGCTTTGGTTAATATTTTCGAGAGATGCATAGTCCAAGGTTCTTATACTATGACTTTGATACATGATGTGGCATTTTGCACATTTTGTATAAAAAGGCAGTTTAGAATTCCATGTTTGATTCAAATTTAAAATATTTTTTGTTTCCAATGAATGATCCCACCTTATGATTTTGATTCAAGTTCTTGTTCTTCTTTTGGGACATTCTCTCTTTCAAAATTTGAAAAATTGTCACTATCTTCTACATGGTGTTTTCAATTATTTTTTTCTTCAAAATATATTTTCTTTCAATATTCGCGTATTTAGATGTGATTGAAAAATTTATGCCATAAAATTGCCAAAAATGACATAACATTTCTCAATGCAGGGTGATTGAAACTTTATCGTTATACTTATAATTTTTTAAACGCATAATAGTATAGGGTCTTAGATATATAGCTGTCAGCACTATATAATTAATATTTAGAAACCTCTTTGAAATCTGAATGGTGATTAATAAGAACATAACAACAAAGATTAGCGTAACACGAACAATAACAATAATAGAAAATTATCTAAACTTTAATTCCCATTGTTATCCAAACAGAATCTTAAACTTTGATTAACGATTTCAAATTTAAGTTTTGCCAAAGAATTTGTTATGAGATGTGCTTGATGAAAAAATTAATTGATCGACTCATTTCAAGAGAACTTTCCTTTAATTAATCATAAAAAATATCCGATAGCAGTAAAGAAAATAATATGGTTACATAACATTGCGCACTATACCGCTTCAATAAGTAGACCATTTTTGAATGATCAGTCTCGCTGCATCAGTAATCGAAATATAACTGATGCAGCGAGACTGAAGGAATGATTTTTATGATCCTTAA
The DNA here is from genome assembly GCF_000648695.1 of Onthophagus taurus. NCBI lineage: Eukaryota > Metazoa > Arthropoda > Insecta > Coleoptera > Scarabaeidae > Onthophagus > Onthophagus taurus. The sequence goes on from NW_019286118.1 coordinate 854,810, forward strand.
ATTGATCAATATTTGACTTTCATGGTGAATATTACAAGTTTATAAAACATGTTCTATCTCTATATGGTCGTCGCCACATATCAAAGAGGTTGTAATCCTCTTCAAGCGATATCTAGACTTTTACAATATCTAATTTTTTGCAAACAGTATATAGCCTTCTGCAGAGAGTAACTAGTCTCCTATAGCAGCGTGTTTTGTTATGCAAGCTGATATAGTCTTCTATTACCGGTATCTAATCTTTTGCAAAATGGTATTTTATATGTCTAAATTTCTGCCAGTAGTGTTCAGTGTTCTGCAAGCAATATTTAGTATTCTGCAAGAAGGGTCTAGTTTTCTACCAACAGTATCTAGTCCTAATCTAATCTTTTACCACCGGTAACAAGTCTTCTATTAGCAGTAACTAGTTGTTCATTACCAGTATCTTCTTATCCTCATGGCTTCTATAACGGGCAAGATCGGCGTTTCTTTGCTTGTTTTGGCAGTAGAACCGAACGGCCAATGTGATTGGTACATGGTTCTGACATTCCAACAGGCTGTAAGGAATATTTCTCGCATATCTAGCTCCCAGAATCCCAGATTTTTCCCATTCATTCTAATACTATTTATTTATCTATTTCGACAACATCTTTTCCATTGTAAATTATTTTGTATGTTCTTTCCTATCTGTCGAGTGTGTTTCTAGTTGTCCCTGATCATATGTTTGCCGTTATTTAACTCTGTAGTTATCTAATCTGACATTAAACTTATCTTCTTGTTCTTTCTCCCACTTAGACTTGTAGCCTGTTCTTCATCGATGATGTCTCTGTTTTGTTCGTGAATTATCTCTCCATCTTTCTCTTGGTCGTCCTTGACTGATCTTATGTCATTTTTTCTATGTGTGCATTCCATTCTTTTTTTCTGTTATGTCTTCTAATCTAATATTTTCGCCTATTTCTTTATCGCACAGAGCTTTGCCAGTAATTCTGCAATGTGTCTTCATTTCTGTGGTTTCTACTATCCGTTTTGTTTTAGATGTGTTAGGTTTAGTCTCGGTCGTATCGGTCATAATCGATTACTTATATATTTCCGATTTTGCATTTATATTTATTTGTTTGTTCATCCACACAAGTGTCGTTTACGCAACCTGCCATTTTATTGGCTTTTCTAGCTTGTTGGGATACTTCATTTTAAATATAGCCGAATCTTGATAGTTCATCTCCCAAGTACTTGAATAATATGACCAGAATTATAAATTCCTGATCACCCACTCCTTCTAGGATTCAGTCTTGGTGATTTCGCTGTTTCAGTTGTCTTAGCGTTTCCTCTATTTGATTCGTTTCTCTGTATAATTAAGTTTACTACTCTTTTACGCGGGCTTGGGACCGCCAAAAGCACTTATCCCTGGCGGAGTTACATTAACATTATCTGATCTAAAAACAATGTCTCGACTCTGGTTGCTGAGATGGTTCAACAAGACGCTTATCTTCTATTAATAGCGATTTGGCACGTCCTTACATTTTTTGACTTCAGCGCCTTTTACCAGATTTGCGAGGCACATAAAGTAACGTGATTGTGGTTGTCATAAATTATGTTTTCTTGTGATCTTGTATCTCATGTTGGGCAATACCCTTAATAGCATATTTGATATATTCCAACCCAACTCATGTACACGCGTAGGTTTTTAACTTTCTCCTCGCTGTTTTCGTACTTGGAACAGGACCATCTCAGTTTCGTGGGCTGCTATCCATAACTCGATTTCTTCCTTCTCATGATTCATGTTTGCCCTTTTCATTAAGGTGTGTCAAAATGTGTCAAGACACAATTTTGCCGCACGTAAGTAGTTTGGATATATCAAAGAATGTGCCACGCACTTATTAAAAATGTTCGCGAGCGGCAATTAGAGTGCGGCATCCACTCAATGTTTGGATACACCTTTAACCTATACGATATTGATCTCTATCAGGTTTTTCCTGTTATATTGGTATCATCCAAATCTTTGGGAGCATGCTTCTTCTTACACAGTCGAACCCCCCTAACTCTATGTCAAAGCATTTCTCTCCTTCTAAATCATGTGGATCTTCAGAATATTTATTCAGTCTTTTATCCCTCCTTAACAAATCATGTTTGTCTCTTATGTTCTTTCATCTTATACACTTGAACTAGGTGCCATTCTCCGCCATTTTTTATTTATGTAGTCACTAGTCAACCTTTAAAGTATTTGTGCTCCCAATTTTTATTTTAAAACAGCCTCTTTTTAATGTTGCACAAAGTGATCATTTAAACCGGATGTGGATTACTTAATCCAGGTCCGATTGTCAAAATATTTTATGCTACAAAAAGAAGTATCTTTATATACAAAGTGGTTTAGTAACAAAGTTATCTAACAAGTCTCATTCAATCAATAATTTTTAATTAAAAACTGATAAATTAAACATAATTATTATTGTTATTACACAATGTTTCGTTTATTATTTATATTACAGTATTGATTTAATTGTTACGAATTAATATTTAACGAATTAATTTAATAATATTGAAAATATCGAAAACGTTTTCAATTTATTTGCGCTATAGTAAAGTGCACGAACGTAATTTTATTGATAATGCACTCAGGTTAAAACGATTTAATGACTGTAAACATTTTTTTTAATGCTGTTTTGTTGCAGACGGAATGTGGGAAATTATTCTGTGCATATAATAAAATAAGTGATCATGACAGATACAAAGAGAAGGGTAAAGTTGTATGCGTTGAACGCTGATAGACAATGGGACGATAGGGGGACGGGGCACGTGTCTTCGACGTATGTGGATCGTGTTAAGGGTATATCGCTGTTGGTCCGCGCGGAAAGTGACGGTTCTTTGCTATTGGAATCGAAAATCCAACCTGACACGGCGTACCAAAAGCAACAGGATACGTTGATTGTATGGTCGGAAGGTGATAATTTTGATTTAGCGTTAAGTTTTCAAGAAAAGGCCGGTTGCGATGAGATTTGGGAAAAAATCTGTCAAGTCCAAGGGAAAGATCCGTCGGTCGAAATCACCCAAGATATCGTCGAAGAGTCCGAAGATGAACGTTTCGACGATATGTCGGAGTCCGCGCCCCCCATCGAATTACCCAACTGCGAACTTAGTCGACTCGAAGATATCAGCGAACTTATAACTAATTGTTTAACGTCCCCAATGCGCAAAGAAAAGTTAGCGGCTGTCATTGAAAGCGAAGGTTACATTAGGAAATTGTTGGATTTGTTTCGATTGTGTGAAGATTTGGAGAATAACGAAGGTTTACATCATCTATATGATATCTTCAAAAACATCTTCTTACTGAACAAAAACGCACTTTTCGACGTAATGTTTAGTGAAGACGTTATTTTCGACGTTGTCGGTTGTTTAGAGTACGATCCGTCTTCGCTCAGTCGGAAAAAACACCGAGAATATCTGAAACAACAAGCGAAATTCCGCGAGGCAATTCCAATTAAAAATCCAGATTTATTATCGAAAATACACCAAACGTTCCGGGTGCAATACATCCAAGACGTCGTCTTGCCCACTCCATCCGTTTTTGAAGATAACATGCTGTCAACATTGAGCAGCTTCATATACTTTAATAAAGTTGAAATTGTGTCGTTAGTACAAGAAGACGAAAGGTTCCTTACAGACTTATTCACAATGTTAACCGACGTCAGTACTTCGGATGCTAAACGTCGTGACTTGGTACTGTTTCTAAAAGAATTTTGTAATTACTCGCAAAATTTACAACCGCAAGCCAAGGAAACGTTTTACAAGACGCTGACCAATTTGGGTATATTACCCGCGTTAGAAATCACGCTGTGTATGGAAGACCAAAAGACCAAAACTGCCTCCATTGATATACTCACATATATCGTTGAGTTTTCACCATCATTTGTTAGGGAGTATACATTACAACAGGCCAATAATACGGATGAGGTACGAATTAAATTTTATATTTAAATAATATTTTTTTTTAATTTATATACAGTGTTTACCCAAAATTCAGCAATACCTACGTTTTTAAAATTTTATCTATATGGGGTGTTCATCCAAATCTGCCACTAGATAGACCACAAATATAATTGTCATTTTAAATTTCGCACTAGCGCCATCTTTTGTTGGCCAGCTGTTTCAAATGACATTGTTTAAATGAATACAAACTTTCGATATTGTTGATAGGCAATAATAACAATTCTAAATAAATGTTAATATTTGTTAAATGTTGTGTATATAAAACTGGCTAATAAATGCCTGTTTAGAGAGCTTACAATAGACCTAAAAATAGAAACATTTGATATTTGTCTCCATGTTGCAAGTTAATTAAGTATTAATAAAACTACAAAAACTTCTTCCTTGCTATTTATTAATATACATGTCGCTGATATGTATGGAAATGGTCGGTTATCTCCTAAAGTAAGATAGATAGAGAAAAATGTTAAGATACAAAAGATTTAGTGTTTTTTAAAATCTATTACAATAAAGACAAATTAAGTATACAGGTCAGCCAAAAAATTATGACGAAACAAGGTTACGTTTTCTTTAATGGAACAGCTGTATATTATGCGATATTTCAGTTCATAAACCTAAACTTACTCGTTTTCCATATATCGAACTTTTAAAAATTTACGAATTTATCTAATTAGTGACGTAATTTATCTTTGGGTGCAAATAGACAAACTAAACCTTGACGTCACAGAGATGGGCGTTAGAGTGGGTGTATGCTCCGCCCACCTCTGTGACGTCAGACTTAGGCAGTCTATTATTGAAACTATTTTTGTATTTTTGAGATGTGTTATATCACTGCGTTGCTATGGAGATGAAAAACTTTCAAAAGGTAACTTGATATGATCATAAACGACTAAAATATTTTTGTGTAATTTATAAGAGTGATTTTCAAAGTTTAATATCTTAAAACCGCTTGAGTTTAGATTTATGATGTGCTACATGAATTTTGTTTAGAATTTCGAGATGAACTGAAATATGGAATAATATATAGGGGTGTTCCATTAAAGAAAACGTAAGTTTGTTTCGTCATAACTTTTTGACTGACCCTGTACACTTAATTTATTTTTATTGTAATAGATTTTAAAAAACACAAAAACTTTTCTATCTTAACATTTTTCGCTAGCTATCTGACTTTAGGAGATAACCGACCGTTTCCATACATATCAGCGACCCATATGGGACTAGTTTCAGGCTAAATGCCCATCTTCAGCCAAATATATACGCACAACATAGAAAACATTATACAAAAACCCAATTAAAATGATCATTGCTTACTTCAAAAAGGAACTAATGGTAAAAATATCTTGGTTAAAAATTTTACTATAATAACAATATTTATGTTTATCTCGACCGATCTTATACATTAACACTTTAAAACTGTCGACAAAGAACCAAGAAAACAATTAAAACACAAACATTAAGCGTTGAAAACTTGTCGAAAATTGAGGTTATGTGTTCTACATTTTGGAAATACTCAAAGTGGAGGCGCGAAATTTACAGATTCAAATCATTTAAGTACAAAAATAAAGGTTTATATTGTATTTCTACCTGTTCGTTAAATAATTCGCCCTTATTATTAAATTTACGTTTATATATTTCGAGCATTTCAAGGAAATCGAATTTCAGACCTTTGTTACATCTATGTAAGAGTGTCGCACCTTCAAAATTAATATTATGTCCTGTTTCCAGTCCATGGTTAAAAACATTTGAGTAGAGGTGGAACGGATATCCGGTAACTATCCGGCAATTTTTTAAAATCCGGCCGGATATTAAAAACCTATTACTTAGTACTCTACAATTCGCAGGAATTAGTATTTCTTTTAGGTGTTGGACACTGCAGATAATCAAGTTCAAACCAAATAGGACTTTTTTCATTGAATACAACTTTATTTATATCAAGTTTGTTATTAGCAACCTCATTGTAACAATTCCAATACGATATATAAAATCTCTTGTTGCAGTTTCGTCTAGTTTTCATCTCTTCACTTGTAATTCATCATCACATTCATTAATAACAGAACTGCCGCTGTTATCACTTTCGATTATTAATAAAAGTATACTCTTTTTAATGCAAAAAGCCGTTTTGAAAAATCACTTTCAGTTTTTGAGAAAAAAATTTTTGAAATGATCAACAATTTTTTCGAATTTTGCAATTTTCGGCGATTAAGTTTTCAAAATTCGTATAAAATTCATTTCTTGGAATATGAGTATGAAAATTTTTCAAATTGTCAATAAAAATGTCCTCTTTCCAATGAACCTACCAGTTTTGAAAAATAACTTTTAGGTTGTGAAAAAACAATCTTTGAAGTTTTGATAAAATTATCGATGTTGTAATTTTCATCTTTAACTTTCAAAATTCGCTATAAAATTCATTTCTTGAAGGATCCTTGTGGAAATATCGCCAATTATTCGATTATTATTAATTAAACTATCCTGATTATGACGAAACAAAGTTACGTTTTCTGTAATTGAACACCTGTATATTATTTCATATTTCCATGTATATCATAAACCTAAACTTAACCGTTTTAGAGATAGTAAACTTTGAAAATCACTTATAAATTACACAAAAATATTTTAGTCGTTAATGTTCAAAATTCATCAAGTTACCTTTCAAAGTGTTTCATCTTCATAGTAACGCAGTGACATGACATGTCGGAAATACAAAAATAGTTTGAACAATAGACTACCTATAGTTCATTTTTTTTTCTATAATACCTGCCAAATTGTTGCAAAGTTGGCAAAATTAACGGGGAGTTTTGTTTTATCATGTTTTAAAATAAATATGTCACATTGACGTTTGAGCTTTCGTTATTCAAAAAGAAAAGGTGCATAAAAAATGTTATGGGGTATTTATTTGCCATTTATTTACCTAGAAAAGGTGTTTTGTTCTATTTAATTACTTTGTAGCACGTTCTTACAACAAATATATACTTCGTTAAAATCGTATTTATCTAAAAATGTATTAGTATTTTAACCTCAACTATTTAATAGAAGAAAATCTTCGGTTTGATCACCCAAATGTATAAGGTTAAAAATAAAATTAATCGTACTTCTTGGTGATATGTTTTACTCACCCACTTTATTTAGTCACTATTTAGTTACTGAAAATGTTACTAAAAATCAGGAAAACAACATAAATTTTATAAGGGTCCTAGATAATACCAACAGAAACCCTAAAAAATTTACATTGACAAGTATTATAGAAAAAAAAAACGAATTATAAGTCTGACGTCACAGAGCTGGGCGAAGCTTATACTGACTCCAAACAATTTCGTTGGTAACCATAGTTCCTAAGATAAATCGCCAAAAAATGTCATTTGAAATGTCATCACTTAGTTTATTTTATATTAACACTAATGGAAAATTGCATATGTTGATTTACTGTTAGCAACACAGTTAGAATCGAAAATGTTTGGAGTCAGTATAAGCTCCACCCGTCTCTGTGACGTCAAGGCTTAGGTTAGGTTAATTACGTCACTAATTATATAAATTCGTAAATTTTTAAAAACTCGATATCGTAGAAACGGTTAAGTTTAGATCTATGCTATGCTACATTAATTTTGTTTAGAATTTAGAGATAAACTAAAGTGTGGAATAATATACAGGTGTTCCATTAAAGAAAACGTCACTTTGTTTCGTCATAACTTTTTGACTGACCTTGTATACTTAATTTCTTTACTGTAATAGATTTTAAAAAAACACTATTGTATCTTAACATTTTTCGCTAGTTATCTTACTTTAGGAGATAACTGACCGTTTCCATACACATCAGCGACCGTTACTCAACGCTAGATTGTTGTATATTTATATTGAACTAAAAATACAACTAACACTAAACGTAGAACTAGAAACGTTCGGGTTTAGCTATCTTAAGAGACGAACGGTAGAGAAACCCAAATGTTTCTAGGTCTAGTGTTAGTGTTAATTGCTAAAAGTAGAACTAATATTAAACTTAGAACTAGAAACATTCGGGTTTTAAGAGACGAACGGCTAAGCCCGAATGTTTCTAGTTAAATGTTTCTAAACATTCGGGTTTAGCCGTTCGTCTCTTAAAACCTGAATGTTTCTAGATCTAGCTCTAGTGTTAGCTCTACTTTTAGTTGTTATTCAACTTTAGATTGTTGTATATTTTTTTATTGAACTAAACCCAAAACTTGTCAACCAATTTTTGTATAAAGAATTTGAATATGTAATAAAAACCATGGCAATTAAACAATTACGATTTTGTGGTCTGTTTCCAACTAAAAATAATAAATAAACAGTGTTGCTGACTTTTTGGCTGACACTGTAGATGTTGTTTAGACATACAGTCTACCTTTTAAAACTCGAACCCGGGTTTTAACACAGTTATATTAAATAAAAATGACGCATGTAACAACATATCTATATTTACAGTTGTATCAGAAATATGAAAGATAAGATAATGCATCGTGAAAATGCTGCATCATTATTATTTTTTTATACATTGATATAGTAAAATTTGACCCTGACTTATTAATATTAATTTAATCTAATTTTTAAGGACCAGGTTCTACTAAATATAGTAATAGAACAAATGATCTGCGATTCGGATCCAGAATTAGGCGGAGCAGTTCAATTAATGGGCGTCTTAAAAATGCTCTTAGATCCAGAGAATATGTTGGGCCAAGTAAACAAATCGGAAAAAACTGATTTTCTTAATTATTTCTATAAACACAGCGTCCAAATACTAATAGGTGAGTCGCTTTGAATTACAAATACAATCCCTTTTTTTAATATTTGAAAGATGAAATTAGATTTTTTATTTTCAGCGCCACTATTAGAAAACACCGTTCACGGAGAACCACAAAAAGAAGATTACCAAACCGTGCAACTGTTGGGTTTAATATTAGAGTTATTATCGTTTTGCGTTGAACATCATACGTATCATATAAAAAATTGCATTTTGAATAAGGACCTGCTGCGCAGGATCTTAGTCCTCATGAAATCGACACACAAATTCTTAGTGTTGTGCGCCTTACGATTCATGCGCAAATTAATCGCGTTAAAAGACGAATTTTACAATCGCTATATTATAAAGGGAAATTTATTCGCGCCTGTTGTGGATGCTTTCGTTAGGAACAAAGGTCGGTATAATTTACTCGACTCGGCGATCATCGAAATGTTCGAATTTATCAAATTGGAGGATATTAAAACGTTGTGTTCGCACGTTGTTGAAAATTATGGAAAATGTTTAGACGACATCGGCTATGTACAAACTTTTAAATCTTTAAAATCAAGGTATGATCAACATCAAGATAAATTAAAAGATCGCGATAGAACCGCATTAGAGAGGTACATTTATTTATTTACTTATTTTAACTTAAACTAAAATACACCATTTTTGTTTTTAATAAATTTAGTGTGCCATCGATATTGAGAAATAGTCGATATAGAAGGGATCAAAGACAGATGGAAGAAGAGGAAGAGATGTGGTTTAACGAAGAGGACGATTTTGATGATAACGAGGCTATTATACCAGCGACGAATACTGATATTCTAAGTAAGAAAATTGAAACGGATTTGGACAATCTTGGTAAAATCATGGACAAAAAGGTAGAGGCCAATGGACCGAAAATAAACAACAATTCTGCGCAGAAAACGACCGTTTTTAATAATAATGCGAATGCCGCCCAACCCACAAGTCCTACAGCTGCGGATAATAAATCTGCACTGTTTAAAAGGGCAAGTTATTTTAAATTATTTTTATAGATTTTATAATAGCGTTAAATGCAAAATTATTTTATGACAAATAAGATTTGGGGAAAGTATTCTGTGCTCAATTCCTCTTCGAAAATTGTTTTTTAATTCAATTAGAGACTGAGGAGTGTTATTGTACCTTTGATTTAAGGTGGCCCCTCTAAAAAGAAATCTATTGATGTCAAGTCTGGATTGAAATCTACTGATTAAGGAATTTGTGGACCTTATCTGCTTAGTGTATTCTTCAAATGGTTTTAAAATATTTCTAATAATTCCATTGGTTTATTGTACAGTCACTGCAGCATGTAGAAGGTGGAATTCCATCTAGTTGGTACATCTTGTACAACTTTTCTTTGTGTCATGTTCAAAATATTCTGAACAGTTTTTAACTTACCACATGCTTATTAATGAGGAGTGATTAAAATGTGTAACAATTCGTCTGGTGCAAGCTATCATATCTAATATAAGGGCTATGTGAAGAAATGGCAAGGGATATAATAAGTTGTAGTGTATGAATGAAATAACTTTCGTTATCTATTTTAGCATCTTTGCAGCCTTTAACTATGTTGATGCCATTATCACGTAACATTATAGTAATATTATTAATTTGTATGTTCCCTAGTTGAGTTAAATCCAAAATTTTTGGTGCGACTTCCAGTATAATTTCCTGGAAACCTTTTGCAACTTGACGCAACGTTTCCCCTGTTCCATTCATTTGATATCTATTTGATATTGGTATTTTGTCATACAAACTATTATTGTTTTTAGAACATGTCCAAATGTCAGAAGTTAATGATGTATATTACATTTTAGACGTGTTTTGCAATTTTAGTTCGCATAAGTCAATATACAGGATGTTTCAGGTTTTTGAAGCAGGACTTTAACAGTCGATAGATCTTTTAAAATTAACACAAAAACTTCATATAAACATAGGTCGACAAACGCTTTGTTTTGGAGATTCAGGGTGTTCAAATTAAATTTTTAAATTGATTTTTATTTAATATTACACGTGTATTTCAACCGACTCTTTTCAAATTTGCTATACGGAGGTTTTTTGGCATGAGAAAGGCGATTATGGAGTTCGTTTTACTATAGCCGGTAGAGGGCGCTCTGTAACGTATTCTTTACGAATTAAAATAACAATAACTTTTCTGGCAGTATACTTTTTGGCTATTTAAATAAAAATTCTTATTCTCTGTACTTTTTAAGCAAAAAGGGTACTCTTATCAAAATGCGCTAAAGTTTATCGTTTTCAAGATAATCCGCTTTTTATTATTTGATACAGACCAATGTTTTTAGAGGATAGTTAAAGATAGTTGAAATAATGTGTGCTATGGAAACAAAGTAGGTAAATTAACTAATGTTTTAGTTTATTAATGTTTTATAATCTAAATAATAAAACAAAAAAATTAAAGAAATTGTTGAAAATGTAAAAAATTTTGCTTGCATAATTCTGACCAACGAATTATTGATCGAGTAATGGTATTTAAGAACGGCTTTATGTCATTACAAGCATTCCTAATCCTATTAAAAGTGCTCCCTTGTGGGAACAGATGTCTCATACAATTTTCCTTTCAAATATCTCCACACAAAAAAGATCTGCAGATCGTGAGGCCATGCGACTGGTCCATCACGACCAATTCATGTTGGAAGTTTTGTGGCCGAATTGCGTAGTGATACCAAAACATGTAAATTGTGAAAGTTTACAATCCCGTCTTGTGAAACACGATTCATTGTTCCACATTAAATTACTTAAGAAATCTCGATTGTTGACTGATGCTTTAGCAATCCACTGATAAAACGTTACACGCCGTTCTTCATCGCCTGGTTGCAATCCTTAGAAGGGTTGTAAATGATAAGCATGTCTATGATCATGTTTTAAAAGGCGATAAACACACGCTCTAGAAATTCGTAAGGCAGAAGGATGCGGATGTCTTCTATTTGGATATCTTCTCCTATACTCTAGGGCTACTTCTGCTGAATGTCCGTTTGAAAACCCATAAACAAAGTGAATACCCGCTAACTCTTGGTTAGGAAAAATAAACGGCATTTTATAAAGTTTTATGCAGCAAACAAAAAATTAAAAAATGAAAAAAAAAAAAAAAACAATTTAACACAAATAGGAAAAAGAGTAATTAATTGAACTAGCTGAAACACCTGTATAATTAGATATTACATTTTTCATATAGTTATGAGAGGGAAGTGTATATTGTGGGATAATAGTAGACAATAAACGAGAAAATCCTTTATCTTTTACTATTGAATATGGTTGATTATCTAAGCAGGTCATCTCAGCAATTTTGAAAGAATTTGCAGGGTTTTCAAGGTTTATTTTTGCTTGGTATTGTTGTAATGTCAGTTGTTGAGTTTTCAGTTTTACCTTTTCCGTAAATATTTCATCAATTATTATCTTCACATTTTTTTCTTGATGTTTCTCATATTCAGCTCATGGGGTCTTCTTAAATTAAGCGTTAACAGACTAGTCGAAGCTGCTGTTCCTTTCCCTCCTCTTGATATTATTTGTTTGTATAATTTACAATTAACTTTTGTTTCATCAGGTTCATTAATGACAAAATGGGACCAAACTTTACTATTTTTAATAGACATTTTAAAATATTTCTATCTTCAGCCTTTTATTGATATATTGTCACTTGAGAATTATTTTAAACCATATCCACTTTTGTATTATTCACAGTTACAACTGCTGTATTACATTGTACCATATCCAGCTACAAAAGAAGGTAATATTAAGCTAACAGCCAGAATTAAAGGAGTTACTTTGTACCAAGTCAAACATAGCCTTACTATAAGCAATTATATTGTACCAAGTCCCCTGGTCATTTGGTATGATTCCTGTATTCCCTAGAATAGGAATAGCATTATGTCTCTTGAAAAAATTAATAGGAATAGCATTATGTCTCTTAAAAAATTGATTTTTGTAACACACCTCACCGGAAATTCTAAGATTTCTGTAAGCACTTTTTGTTTCATTTTTTATCCATTGTCTAAAAAAAGTTAAAAAAAACATAAAATATCATTTTTCAAAAACGCTATTGAAGTAGGCTTTTGGGTACTTAAATAAACAATAGCATCACAAAAACTCATTTTCGTAGAAAACTTTACCCGACTTCTATCGAACAAAGGGGTAATTCCAAATATGCTAAAAAAGGTTGTGGGTGATGGGAACGTTTGGTATAAATTTTTACTTATCTGTATCACTTGCTTTCTGCAAGTTTCAACGGCTAAACTTGATAAAGAGTAGTGTTTACAAAGTGTTTTTTATTATTGCAAATATGGTTGGCAATCGTGCAGTGAGACGTTCAGTGCGTGGCAAAAAAGTTTCAAATCGTTATGTTTTGAAACGTCAAAAAGAGAGTGTGACCAGTGCAGCCAAAAAATTAAAAATGAGTGAAGATGACTACAACATCAATGTTGACGCAGCTTTTGGTTACCGTTTCATTGATTTTGTTTCTGTTTTTACTGCAACTTCGAACTTTGTTGTTTGTAAAGAGTGTGGAACACAAATTAAGTTTTTAGAAACAGCTCTTGACTGCTTGGTATTGGAGTAAATAGTATTACAAAGTTTTGCGCATTTATGTGTTTACCGAAACCAGTTTTCCATTCCTTCTACGATAAAGTCATTGCGAAAATTGCACAACAAGAGCCGTGCGCGACAGATGTTTTTCGAAGGCAGCCAGCAAAGAAACAGAATTGTCAATTCAGAACAATCAAATTGGGGGAATAACAGTTTCCGGTGACGGCACATGGAAAAAGAGAGGATTTTCATCTCTACTTGGTGTGACAACATTGATCCGATGGCGTACTGGTAAAATTGTCGATCTTGAAGTAAAGTCAAAAATTTGTAAAAAGTGTAGTTACTGGAAAGGTAAAGAAGATACTGCGGAATTTCAAGATTGGGTCGAAGATACATAATAATAAACATAATTTGAAGTACTGTTTTTACGCAGGAGACGGAGACAGCAAAACCTTCAAAGGTATTATGGACGCTCAGCCCTATGACAGTGTAATAGTAACCAAAGAAAAAAGAATGCGTCGATCACGTTCAGAAACGAATAGGCACACGATTACGAAATCTAAAAAGAAACACCCGCGGATTAGGAGGCGAAGGAAAATTAATTGATGAACTTTCCTTATATTATGGATTGGCTATTCGCAGAAATTGCGATTCCGTGAAGGACATGAAAAAAGAGATCTGGGCTACTTTGTATCATAAAATTTCAACAGATGAAACTCCAAAGCATGACAATTGTCCAGTTGGTGCTGACTCGTGGTATTCCTGGAAAAAAGCGTACGCTTTGTTAGAAATCGATGAGTACACTCACAAGCCAGCAATCGGCAATGATGTTTTCAACGCAGTGAAAAACGTATCTTCCTTATTTTTAGGAGTTATAAAACGATTTATACTTCAAATTGAAGCTGAAACCTTCCTTTATAAAACTGTGTATAAACTTAAATACTTTTGATTATAAAAATCTTGAGATAAAAGTTAAAAAGTAAAGTAACAATTTTTAACTGAACCTAAATCGAATAAAAATGCTAGATTTTCAAAAAATCGTATTATCCTTATCTTTTGGAGTTATGAAACGATTCATACTTCAAATTGAAGCTGAAGCCTTGCTCTTCAAGATCGAATACCAACTTAATCGTTTTTGGTTATAAAAATTTTGAGATAAAAGTTGAAAAGTGAAGTAACAATTTTTAACTTATCCTAAAACGAATAAAAATTCAAGATTTTCAAAAAATCATATTGTCTTTATTTTTAGGAGTTATGAAACGATTTATACATCAAATATATGATATAGCTGCTTGCAATTTTAATGACGGTCTTACAAGCATTATGGAAATAATTATCTCGTTCTAGTTAAGTATGTAGCCGTTTTTCGATATGTCTCAAATTCTCTGTTTTACAACCATTTTTATGTACGTTTTTATCGATAAATACGACATTTCTTGTAAAATCGTCACCATTTCGTCAAAAATAAATATTTTTTAAAAATCGTAAGTAGTTCCCTAGTTTTTGAGTTTACTAAAGTAATCGTATTCAAGTTTTAATTATTCGACTTACGCGTTAGGAGATATCCTGCGCACAGTTTGACCCTGCAGGATTTGCAAGTCTAACATTACTGACATCTAGCGGGAGCAATTTTAATAACTGTTAATAAATAAAATATGTATTTAAAACTAGAAAAATGGCTTATTCACACTCTGCAACCGGTTTTTAGAAAACTTCTTTCGAGTGATTGCAAAAAAATTTTAAAAATACCTGTTATTTTCGGATCTTCAAGGTGGCGTACCCCCTTAACTACCTCTCTTTGTTTTCTACTCCTACCTTTCCTTGCTAAAGTTACGAAAATCTCAATTTTTTACCTTTGTCGATGTCTTAGTATTTAATTTGGTATCGTTACTTCTGCTTCTCAATCGCTTCTTTACAGAAACTTTTGTAATTTCGTCATCGCTTACATTTTCAGTTTCAGCTTTTACTTTCTCCATTTCTTGCTTATTCAATTTCAATCCTTTCTCTTTTTAATAATAAACTCTTTAATAGAATTCTTGCAAGATTAGGCGTCGATACAGTAGTAGGTTCGAAAACCGTGTTCGAAAGCATTGTGTACTATATTTGACATTGTTTGGATTATATTTGGTTCAAAATGTTTAACAAATTCAGGATGACTTGAATCTATCTCAGTCAAATTTGTGTTGGAAGTTTTGGTTGTTAATCCATGTTCGGGAATATCTCGTTTGTAATAATTTTATGACTTATTCATGGGTGGTTAGAAATATATTTTAATGTGTAATAACATTAATAAAATTTTGGTTGTATTCTTATAGGGTTTAGTAGACTACGAAGGAGATTCCGATGAGGAGGAAGAGGACGCGACAGGGGAGATGTCAAAGCGGCCCCGTTTGTCATAGTATGCGATTCGGCCAGCAACGGCACAGGTAAGTTCGCCAAAGACTGAAGTGCCGTCGCCGGATGCCGCGGAGTGATCTCATAGTGCAGTGCGGTTCAAATCGTCGTAAAATGTTCTGTATGGTCAATTAAGGAACGAACAACACAAGCGTTTTAAAAAGTTACAATATAAAAGAAAAAAATGAAAAAAATTACAAGAAAGTGGATTTGAAAACGAGTAAATGTAGAGAGAAAAGTAGTAAAAAAAGTACTTGTGAACACTTATTGGTGAAACACAGTGAGTCTTTACAAAAAAAATTACAAGAGGTACATAAATATAAATAAATAAATATATTTAATCGTGAAAAAGATGCAAAGAAAAGCGACTTGAAGACAATTATTTTTTTGAGCCGCACCAAATACGATTATAGTATATTTTTTCATTTAATTGGAAGATTACCGATAAGTAATTGTTGTTTTTACTCGAAGGATAAAGTTTTACGGGAATCGCTTGGAACTTGAGGAGATTAAAAATTCGAAAATAATCGATGAAAAACGATGAGATGAAATGATACATTTTGAGTGGTATGTTACTAAATGTTTTTATCCGAGGTTTATTTATGTCGTGATAATAATGATGATCATGTGGAATTTGTAGTTATTTTCTTTCCTGTTTTTTGTTTTGTTTATTTTTTATGTAATGGTAAAATAACACTTAAAGTCTATCATAGAAGAATTTAAAGAATAATCTTTGTATTTATTTTCTTTTTGTTTTTTTTTTTTTTTTATTTTAAATTAGTAAAGTAAAAATTTGCAAAATTGCGATTAAAACTATTATTACATAAATGTATAATAATGTTTGTACTAAATGTAAAGAAAGTAAAGGAAGAAAAAAGTGGGTAAATATTATTAAAAAATTAAATCACAATTTTGCACTTTTTTTGAGTTATTAAAAATTATAATAAAAAAAAAAACTATTGTAAAATGGAAAGTAGCACAAAGTTTATACTTCCCCTTTACGCAGTGTAAAGAATAAGTCTGTACAGAAATTGGAATATTTTATAAGGTTTTTATTCCATACCGTTCTTTGTTCACCAATTTAGCGTTCCTCGATAGTTTTTATTGCCTTGTATAAATTCACTTACACTTATTTTTCGTTTTTATTTTCCCAATAAAAAAAATCTTAATGTTACCAACGTGAACAGCAATTTTAATAAATTATTTCCGTTTTCTTTTTATATATTTTTATAATAAGGATGTATTTGAATTTTTATAAATAAAAACTATCGGCGCGTAATACTTATTACAAAACAAAATAAAACAAACAAAATTGGCGACAAAGAAATGAAAAACCAGATCAGTAAATTATATTTAAAGAAAAAAAAATGAAAAAAAAAATACAAACGTTCTTGTGGACTTAAAAAAGCGTTAAAGTTAAGTATGTTAGGTAGTCAATAGCGTAGTATCGAATATATCTTAAAAGTAAAAAAAAACATGAGTGTAGTGTTATTGGAACGGATGCAACAGGTATACTTTGTATTGTTAAATACTTTGTATTGTTAAATCCACGTTTTTTGCTCGCTTTTATACAGAACAAACGTTTTATTTTGTATTACTATTAAGGTATTTGTAATAATTGATATAAAATAACCATAACCAATGCTTCCGTCGTGCTATATTTAAAAAAAAAGAGAAATATAAAAAGGAAACAAACAAGGAATATTTAATTTTATTTATTGTTTAAATTCTTTTCATCAATATTTATTTAACAGTACAAAGTTATCGAGATGGGGTTAATTCTTTCTTAATTCTCAATAATTAATTTATCCGGATCCATTATAATAATTTTATTTTGTTTCTCATAATTGATTCAATGTGATTAATGCTTCGTATTGCGATGATTTTCTTTGTGAATAAGTTTTGACAAATTAATTATTATTTTTTTAACTTATACCGACACAAAAAGTGGTGTAACTGAGTAATTGATTCTTGTAGAAACTAATGATGAAAAATGTAGAAAGTGAAAGCAACAATATATATCATACAAATTGTATATATATTTTACTAGCGATTTATATGTATGTTCGCTCAAAAAGAAAAAAAAATCCTATTGCATAACGATACAATTTCACAATCATCACCAAAAAAAAAAAAAATATATAGTTAAAACAATAAAAACAACTACTAATAAATTAGGAAGAGATTATTGAAAAACGAGCGAATATATTCATAAATAAAAAAGGAATAAACAAGAAAATAAAAGTGACTATAACGTTTATTCTTCGTCCTTGAAAATTATACAAATGTCCCTGAAGAACACGACTACATAACAAGATGACGATGAGAACTGTACGAAGAGAGATTCATTGACATGTAAAATTGTATAACTTTTACTGGACGCATTGGTTAAATTGATCATATTTTAAAATGGCAGCCTTACCGTATTTTTTATACAACTCGTCTCCCTTTACACAGAATTACCATGGTCATATACGTTTTTTCTACAGTTCTGTTTTCTCTTATAATCATGTTTTTTAAGATGAAACAAAAAATTGTAAAATAAAAAAAATTGTATTCGTTATATTTAGGTAATAAATATAAGTAAAACAAATTAAGTTATTTTCTTTTTGATATTAATTGTTTATATTTTTATAGCATTAATTCCCAGATAATTTAGTTTGTTATTAGAAATTAATCTGAAATATAGAATGACATAAGTGAAATTAAATTTATGTATTTAATATTATTTTATATTTTAAGTAAACAATTATTTCAGACCAGATTCCGAATGTATTTGAATTTCAAATTATAAACTTCTTGATTAAGAAAATATTAATTTATAAAGCCTATTTATTAATTCTGTGATGCTTATAAGTATTTGTGATAAAGGATGGGATGAGTCAAAGAGAAAGGTAATAGAAACAAAATCTAATATTATCTCAGTATATTTCAATTTTAGTAAATTCCCGTCATTGTAGTGTAATTAAAACCTCAAAGATAATAATAATATATGTTTATTGATGATGCAACAAAAGTATTTAGATACAAAAATATATATAAATAAAATCATGAACACTGCAAAATTATCAACAAAAACGACAGGACCTAATAACAGCGCATCATCAAAAAGAGCCAAGTCAATGCAGACATTTTCAGCAGACAGTTTTCCATGGGCCCTTTTATAGTAGAAATAATAATTAAATTGATTTCGAACGAGATAGCACTAACTACCGTCTTTTTCCGAAAATAAGACACTGTCTTACTTTCTTTTTTGGTCCAAAAGACGCGCTAGGGCTTATTTTCGGGGGAGGGCAAAAATAAAAGTATATTAACCGTATTTTCTCGAATGTAATCTGCACCTTTTTTACAAATTTTATGTACTCTAAAATCAAATGCGGATTACAATCGGGTGCGGATTAGATTCGCAGTCATATAGTTGCAATTTGGAAAATAGTAAAATAGAATCACATTATAACAATAACACTTTATTAAGGGTTGGTTCTTCCTATATTACGTCATCTTCGGATCAATACAGATAAATTCGGATTATACAAAACTTCTTAAATGATGTTATAATATTGTTTTCAGGGATCGTTTTCCATGTCGCCTACACTCACTGAACAAGTTCAGAAGCTCCTTTAATTGCTCCCGGTTTTGTTAATTCTCTAGTTTGTTAATATACATATACATACACAGGTTGTAGTATGGATGTTATTCCACCAGGTATTATTATTATGACAAGAAGTTTAAACCAAGAGCAATCAGTCTATGATTAATTAATATCCTTATTTAATAATCCTCCTGGTCTAAGACTCCATACTTGTCTTAATCAATCCATCATCAGCTTTTCCATTATCCATCCTTTTTGTTGTGCCCTAACTAGAACGTCATTCAGGAAGTCTTTCAGATTTCAGAATGGTTTTTTTCTCAATATTAATAATGTCGGCAATTTTTCCCTATCACTTGTTCCTGCTAGCATCAATGTTCTGCGCAATTTTTCGCAACCACTCGTTTATAAAGAAATTTCCCACACACCTCTTCTTTCCAGTGTGTAATTAGGTGGCATATCCAGATATACCACCACTTTGTTGACATTTACAGTTTGAGACAAATTAAAATTTTCTTGGAAATCATTAGGAGCTTTTGGGAAATTGTTCTGCGCCTCAACGATAACACCATTCGGCGCATAAATCCCACAGTCCAACCTTTGCTAGTATTAACAATTTTTTAGTGCCTCCTTTCGTTTTTCTTGAGAGAACTAGAAAACTGCCTCGTCAATTTCATGAAATCATCTCTTCTTTGGCCCGGTAAATTTTTTGCACGATGCCTCACAGTTTGCAATAGTCTTTCCGCAACAGCCGCAACGTTACTCTCATTAACAGCAAAAATTGTACCAGCTTTTCGATTTCCTTAACGCTAACTTAATAACATCTCTTTAAACTCTGCTGTATAGAAGAACCTTCTAGATTTTTGCTACTTTTTTTTTATAATTACGCTGTTATATGTATAATTAAGCACATACCACGTTCGAGCTACTACGAGGGCAGTATATGAACGGAATTCGTGCTAGGCATTACTATTTATTTTTTAAATTATATTTATTTTCCAATTTTTTCTGGCTTGGTAAATTTAAAGTCTAGTCTAATAAAAACTCGTCGTAAGCAAGGTTGCTTTAGGTGCATCAGCGTCAGTCAACAGAAAATATATATTTATGGTTAACAACAAGCATCGCATCGTTTTGGTGTTGTCGAATTGCTCAAAGAAAGATGCGGATTACATTCGCAAACTAAATTTTTTCACCACTATGCATTTTTAAAATCGGGGTGCGGATTAGATTCAAGTGCGGATAAGATTCGAGAAAATACGGTATATAAATATTTTTATTTAATATTTATTTTACACAGAATACAGAAATTTAAATTTATTCAATTACAGTCATGTCATCTTCTTCTGGAACATCATCATAAATAAAATTCTGAATTATATTCTGATTTTTTTCCAAATCCATTTCCTGTTCAATCATTGGTCCGAATCTCTCATGTCTTGCGATATAGCTATCGTTAAATGAATACTTCTTGTCTAAGTAGCCTGTTCGTAGTGCATTGGAAACATCATTATCAGTTATTCTGTTTTCAATATATTCATTGATTTCCATCCGCAAATGATCCTTGAATGGCTTGTTTATTGCAATGTCAAGTGTCTGGAGGTAACCAGTCATTCCTGCCGGATCATTATTTGATCAATCTTCCTCTCAGCAAGAAAGTTTTTGATGTCTTTAGCGCGATGAGTACTGGCTGAATCCCAAACTAGTAAACCTCTATTCTGACCCCTCAACAGTGGTGGCAGCATAAAATCAACCCACTTTCTTATAAGTGCTTGGGTGCACCAGGCTTTTTCACTTTCAATGACATAAATTCCTGAAACACGTTGAATCTGTTTTTTTTTACCTTTAGTGATTAAAAATGGCGATACTTTCTTGTCATCTAGACGAATCGCCAAAATACAGGTAACACGTGCACTATCGTAACCGGTAGAAGGAACGTAAATTGACGAAGAAGCCTTGTGGTGAACTGTCGTTTGAGCTCCTTGGCCTAGGAATACCGCGATCTCATCAATAGCAATCATGTTGGAGAGTTGGTATTTCGAAAAATCGATGCTTCATTATCTTCCAGCTTAAACAATGTTGTTGATCTCCTTAGAGACAGTTCATATCGTTTAAGGAAGATGTCCAACCAATGTGACGATGCTTTAAATTCTTCTGTGGAAATATCAAATTCAATTGCTGTTTCAAGGGCAAATTTTTGAATATCAGCCATGCGCACAACCAAAGCCATTGCTCTCCTGCCTGCGATCCATTCCCAGATGCAATCTTCCAACTCAGAAAATAACGATTAACCAGATCCAACTCTGCGTTTTTTCTCATTTCCTTGGTCCACCAGTTAACACAGGTAATCGTAGTCTGCACGCCATTTACGAACCATACGGAAATCCAGCATCTTCTCTTTACAGAATGCTACAAGATGGACCCCTGGAGTCTTCCACGATTCCCTTTTTGTACTCGACGGAATAGCTCTTTCGTTTTGTACTCATTTTAACTGGGGTTAAAAATTAGTCACTTTATTTTTAAAGAAAATTCGTATGAGGAAATAATCAGACTTACAAGACTGAAATTATTTACGTTGAACGCCGTATAACCTCTGTTCCGTAGTGTGAACAGCGTGGACCTTCGATGGTGCGTACAAGTGCATTGTGCCTAGGGCTTGCAATACCGGACTAAAATCTCAATGCGGGTATTCGGTATTCAAAATTTTTAAAACCGAGATACCGGTATTGCTTTAAAAAAGTTTACTCACTAAATTACATATCTAATTGTAAGATTTTTTCCCCTCTGCGGCGTCACCGCTACTAACAACAGGTTAATTCCTAGTATATTTTTAGAGTGGCAACAAAGCATAAGATACAGAATCTGAGAAGATAATCAAAACATGGAAAGATATTAGGAATCTGTAGAAAGTACCAATAAACTTAAAGGTCTAGATACCATTATTGTTTTGATGTCTTTCACTTGGTCCAAAGGTTCAACTTCACTGCCACGTCAAAAAATGAAATTACACTTCATCATCAGAAGCTCTGTGGAATTCTTTCGAATTCCTGCTTTGGAATTTTCTGGAAAGGTGCAAATTAAAGAAATAAACTTTAACATAATGGCTCTTGGTAGTTTTTCAGACTTATCATACCACTATTATACTTGGTGGGACACTACACGAATCAAATTGACCTGAAACACCATTATGGAGTAAAAACTCCACATCCAAAAATAGTTGTATACAGAGGGTATTTTATTGTTGGCTAGGTATGACAAATTTATTGAACACGAACATTAAGTTGTCGTCATCAAAGGTTGAATCTTAACTATCTTCAACATTCTGTCAGAGTGCAAAATGATATTTCTTGTAGATGGTATTCACACTGATCAAAAAATGTCACTTGAAAAAATGAGATTAGTAAGGACATAAGATAGATAACAAATTTTTGTTTGGTCAACATCATTTTCCACCACAGCTTTAAACACGGCCGTTTTCAATCGGTCGCCTTCGGCTAGCATTTTTTAATGAAACGTCAAAAAATGTCACTTGAAAATGTAAACTTAGAACGGACAGAAGATAGATAACAAACAAGAATCTACTAGGAATCTAAACAAGAACTAGCACGGCCGTTTTCGAAGACATCGGCCGTCCCCTGGCCATCGAAGGCGCTAATTAAAGATAATACCGAAATACCGGTATTTTTCCATCGATACCGGTTTTTAATACCGGACAAAAATTGTCCGGGATTCCGGTTTTCAGGATCCCGGTATTGCAAGCTCTAATTGCGCCTCTCTGTCAGGGTTTTTACTTATATACCGCTCGGGGAAATCCCTTATTTTGTACTTTAAAGCACATTCAATATATCGTGTGTTTTAGAAGAAAAATTGTACAATTGGTTTCTTAACGAAAGAGAAAAGAATTCACGAAAAGAAAGCTAAACATGTTATTACTTATTCTTAATAAATCAACAGCATTTTTTAACGAATTCTTTTTGTCACATTATTTAAACTAGGGCTTCTTTTGGGAGGATGTCTTATTTTACAAAAAGTTCCGAAAATCACGATAGGGCTTATTTTCGGAAAAAGACGGTATATAAAAAAAATTGTAATAACAAGAATAAGCACATACATGAATTAAGAAAAATAAGGAATAATAAAAAAAAATACAACAAAATTAAAGAAAAAATATAGCAAAATTAAAGAAAAGCTTGAACAAGCTGCCGCAAATAATCTCCCTCTACCCTGTTAGGTCATACAATCCAGAAATATAAAAAAGTGAAAATTACCTAGTCCAAGTCCTATTTGCATCATACGTCTAAGATACGACACTTAGATCCACCAAGAAATTCTACAATAGAAAAAAATAGATGAACCTACAATTTCGGACCAGTGTCGTGTTCTAGATGTTAATATAAAGGCCCTTACAGACGGATGTATATGACCGCCTTGATGTATGCGCATTTAAAAACGTACATACAAAAACGTTAATGTGTATGCAGAAGAACGTCACATGTTTGAGTGCACACTCAAATAGAACGACGCACAAAATTTCTGTCGTGATTCGCTCTCAAGTCTCAACGTGTGGATGTAAATTGTACGACGTTCATCAGTAGCGTCCAGTGTCCAGGTAAGTTCCATGTTTATGAAATTTGATTCGCAAATTTCTTGTTTTGTAGAATGTCTGATTGTAGAACACTATCTCGTGATTTTCTGCGTGAATTCCTTGAAATGTACAGGGAACTGCCCTGTCTGTGGCATGTAAAACCCAAAGCATATTTGGATAAAAATAAAAAAAACGACGCCTACAAAATGCTGGTCAAGAAGCTACAGGTTGTTCAGCCAAACGCGACCAAAGCTTTCGTTATTACAAAAATAAACAGTCTTCGAGGAGGTTTTCGCAGGGAACATAAGAAGGTTCTGAAGTTTATGTACCTTCACCGTGGTACTATGACCTTCTTCTGTTTCTTCGAGACCAGGACAAACCTAGAAAGTCGACTTCGAACATCCCTAAGTAGTGATGACGAGGACAACAATGTGGTAGCAGATGAAAGTAATGAACCGGAAGAGGAAGGTGATAGTGTTGCTGAGAATGAGAGACAGGTAAGAAAGAAATGAAAAGTAGACGTTGTTTACTTTATTAATGAACCCTTAATTGTTGAAAATAATAATTTAATGACGTACACAGACTGTTGCTGTCACTATATCATTCGCTCTTGCCATGATACAGCTCCTTCTTCATTAAAATTCCTTTTCTGTTGTAGGGAACTGAAAATGATACATGTTGGTTATAAATTGTTTTGTTGTTACAGACAAACGATGAAAGTCATTTGGATGTGGATTTGCTTTCACCTCCATCTACAAGTACTAGTGACAGCACTCGACCTTCATCAGTACTACCAAATAAAGCAATGCATCATTCATCGGCCAAAAGGAGATTTAAGAAAAGAAATTCTACCTCAGTTGTAGACAAAGCTGATCAAATTTTGAATGTTGTTAGTGCAAAATTGAATGATCCTGGCGACGACGAGTTTTCGATTGTAGGGAAAAATGTTGCTGCGAATCTTCGCAAATTGCCAGCAAAGACCAAGTTTTATATGGACTGGATTTATAATGACCTATTATTCCAAGCAGAACTTGGAAAAATTTCCGAAAATACGAAAATTATAACAGAAATCATACAGCCAACAGGATGCAGCAACACCTGTAACCATCACGATTTGAACCAATTAGCAACAAATAACTTAACTTATCAAAATAGCCAATGAAAATTTCTAAATTTTTATTATATAGTTCAAATTTTCATTATCTTTTCACTTTAATTTATTTTTTAATAATTAACCCTTTAAAATTTAACTTGTAATATTTTCAATTTTGTTAGAATATTTTCAATTTTCTCTTTCTTTCTCTCTGCGACATTTTGACTGAAGATTTTTGTTACCATTCCAATGTACGTACATCTTACGCCAGTTTGCCCCTAAATTTACGACGTCGTGCCTGAAGATTGTAGCACTGAAATTTAGCAATAAATTTTCATCATAATAATATTACATTTTTTCAATTTTTAACTTATCATATATTATACAACAAGACGATCGAAAATACTCGATAATACGAGACGTATTGCCTGAAATACCACGAGACCAAAGGTCGAGTGGTGTTTTTTAAGGCAATACGTCGAGATTCGAGTATTTTCGATTGTCGCGTTGTATATGGCTAGACTATTTCATGAATAAAAAATATACATATTTTTAGAATTTTAATATTTTTTTAAAAAATCATATTGATTGTTATGGAAACATTCATGGATGTCACGAAATCAATGAAATGTCAAACAAGCGATAATACAAAGGTTCGTATTACAGCGATAATACAAAGGTTCGTATTATCGTTCTCCATGGTTACGGCCAAATAACCGCTGAAATACTCGCAATTGACGGAAAACCGCGAATTCTTATTGGCTGTTAACGTTATGAATGAAATAGTCAGTTTCATTTTGAATCTTCAGTTGAGCAAAATACGACTGCAACGGGTTTTTTTTTAATACCCAATCATGCTTCTGTTATTTTCTAAAATAAATGTTTTTCTGACTTTCATGTATTCTTTATTGTAATAAATTATTGGAATTATTATGGAATTATTGTACATAAGGATTGTGCAGATATTGCAGTGGTAAATTTCAAATCTTGGTAGTTTCGTCCAGTCGCTAAATATCTTAGGGTTGCAGTTAATAATTCGTGTAAAATCCTTGATTATTACTTGAGAATTTGTTGAAATAAAACATATTTGAAGATGATGGTTTATTCCGTTCTTCATCTAATGCCACAGAGATCACATCTTTTAAATGATTTGCAATTTCTTGACTTTAATATCGTTCGTAAATCATTGTTTCTAACACCATTACAAAAAGAATTAATTGCTATTTTTTCATTTACTCCACGTAAAGCTATTAAAAGATTGTCATCATCTCCCGCCTGTGATAATGTTAAATCACTCAGCAATTGTTCGATTTCCTGACCAAATTCAATTACCGATTTATATAGTAGTCGAACTTGATGAAGTTGCATCGACAGTGTTAGCGGATTTTTCGTTACATAATTATCGCGAATATTTTTTATAAGCGCATTTGCTGATGTATATTGTTTATTTAGCCGAATTTTAGCGTTCTCGATAGTCTAGTTTTTAGTACATAGATACGTTATTAAAAATTTTTGGTCATCAGCTTGTAATAATTCAGAGTACAGTTCTATTGAATCTAATAGTTTTTTAGTAGTATCTTCACTACCATCCATAACAGGCAACAAACTACCCGCTGTTTTTAAATCAAATTTTTCCCCCATTTTTATATCTATTTTTAACCTATCTTTAAGAATATTACGAGATTCTATAATAATATTATCTATTTTATTAACACACTCTTTTATTTTATTTAAAACGTCTAAATTTGAAAAATTCTTGTTTCTAATTTTAATAAACCTAACCTATCTGAAAATTTATCTATGCTAATCTTTTATGAGATAATTCTAAGTTTTTTCTCCTTTCTTGATTATCTTTAATTGTATTTGTTTTATTTACCTTAGGTTCTTCCAAAACTTTTTTAAATTTATCCACTGTCTCCATGAAGCACTTTAGGTACGCACTTATTTATTGTTAAACATTTTCGCGCATAGACACTAATTCTTGGCTCCTAGAAACTTCCAGTCGAATTCTCTTCTCTAACTTCTTCATACACCGACGCCAAATGTATATACCCACGAAAATCAGGATAACAATTATAATTACTGTATAACCAATGTCCGATGTGGTGAACTATTTATACAGTCCAGACGTTGCTAATCCAGAATTTCCCGCTTGACTTATTATTATTTCTTTAGACTGATTGTATCCCATTTTGATGAATTTATTCTTTTTTCTTTTCTTAAATTTTATATTTAGACACTTTATTCATTTTTATTGTATGTCCTCAAGTCGTAATTGCACGCATCGATATTACATAAATTTACATTACAGGGTTCGTTCCATTCCATTCCGATTCATTCTGTTCTGCGATAGTGTGCGGCCTGTTTTGACTTTGTATAAGACTTCCGGCTAAACCCGAAAGTTTCTAATTCTAGCGTTAGTTCTAGTGATAGTACTATTAAAATTATGCGTGATATGTTTTAACAGTTTAACAAACCTTTTTATTATCTTTATAAATGTATTGACCATTAATAATAATATTCATTTGTTTTTTATATTATATATAACTACTCATAAAGCATTAATGCACTCTTGATTGGGATTGCTTTATGATAAAATATAACATTTCAACACTCCCCCTCAAGGCCAATCATAGTTATAAACTTTTCTAATTTTGGTTTTGGAAACGGCTTTGTTAGCACGTCGGCAATCATTTCTTCTGTTTGACAATATTTTAAATTGATAACGTTATCTTCCAAAGCTTTTCTTATGAAATGATATTTTATATCTATGTGTTTAGTCCTACTATGATAAACGTTGTTTTTTGCCAACTTTTGACAACTTTGATTATCATTGTAAAGGACGATTGGTTTTTTTGAATTGAATTTTAATTCCGATAAGAATTTTTTTTCATACAGTGCTTCTTTAGCTGCTTCAGTAATGTTCATGTATTCGGCTTCTGTGCTTGATAAATCAACGGTCCTTTGTTTTTTAGTTTCCCACGAGATTGCTGCGTTTGCCATTTTAAACAGATAACCAGTATAGTAGCGCCGATCTATAGATGACCCCCAATCTGCATCTGTATAACATTCCATTTCTTTCCCTGAAGTTCTATAAGTTAGTTCCAAATTTATTGTTCCTTTTCAATACCTTAACACTCTTTTTGCGGCAATCCAATGACTCTCGTTGTAATTTGTGTTAAATTGACTTAAGAAATTAACGTTAAATGTAATATCTGGTCTTGTACCAATTGATGCATACATTAAACTTCCGATCAGACTTTGATATGGATACTTTTTCATTATTTCTTCGTTTTTTACTTCAAGTTTTTGTAATTTTGCATTTGGGTCCATTGGTGTACTGACTGGTTTTGAGTTTTCCATACCAAATCGCTGTAGAATATCTTATATATACTTCGTTTGTGAAATTTTGATCGTTGTCTCCCCCTCGATTTGGCTATGTGAGATTTCTAAACCAATACAGTAGTGTATTTTTTCCAAGTCTTTCATTTCAAAACATTGAGATAATTTCCTTTTGAAATGTTCAATTTTTTCAACGTTTTTGCAGGCTATTATTATATATATATATATTATTTTAATAGCTTGTCGCTGAAGATGGGAATAATTTCCTGAAACATGTACGACTGTATACAGTCGTACATGTACAGTCGTACTTGCTTTATTTAAATATATATATTTAAATAAAGCAAGTAGAAGTTATTTTATTATTTATTATTATTATATCGTCCACGTAGATTGCGACGAGAAGTGGTTCCTCTTCATTTGATGTATAAATACATTGATCAGCATTGATTGGTTTTATTCCAATTTCTTTTAATTTGTTATCTAATTTTTTATACCATTGTAGTCCGGCTTGTTTTAAACCATATAATGCCTTTTTTAATTTACATACTTTATTTCCATTTTCCATTTCTTTTAACATTTTCTTGCTGTCTCTTAAAATATCTTCATTGATTTCTTTAATTTCTATTATTTCTTCTAAGGTTTCTTTAAATAAATCTGGTGTTTTCATATAAATTTCTTCACTAATTTCTAATATATGTTCTACAGCTATAGCAATTAATTTTCTTATAGAGCTTAACCTTGTTACTGGTGAAAAGGTTTCATGAAAATCAATTCCTTCCTGCTGCGTGAAGCCTTTTACTACTATTCTAGCTTTGCATTTTTCTAAAGAACCGTCTTGATTTAATTTTTTCTTTAGTATTACTTTGCATCCGATTATGTTTTTACTTTTTAGGTTTTCAACCAATTCCCACGTCTTGTTCTTGATCAGAGCTGTTATTTCATTTCTTATTGCTTTTTTCCATTCTTCTTCATCTTCTTTTAAAGAAATGTCTCCAATATTTGCTTCCAAATTTGTATCGTCGTACGTAGTAGTCGTTATTTAACACATTTATCTTATCTTGGTTTTTAATATTTATTATTTCATCTGGTTCATTTTCTATCTTCAATTTGTTAATTTTTCTAGGTCTACCTTTTTTACCAGTTTTTTCTAATTTAGGTCTGCCTCTTTCTCTTTTCAATTTAATTTCTTTTTCTATTTTTTTCTTGATTTATATTTTCACTAATGATTGGGAATTTTACCAATATTTCCTGCGTTTGTTTCTTTTCTTGTTTTAACAAAAAAATCTTCAATATTTACAATTTCTTTTTTTAAAAATTTTACGTCTCTACTAAATATCTTTTATTTGGAATATAAATTCTATATGCTTTCGCTGTGTCGTACGGATCTGGGTTTAAATTTGTTTTTATTTGGAGCTTTGTTTAGAACATATACAGGACTTCCGAAAATTTGTAGGTGTTTTAAATTTAGTTTTAAATTAGTCTACTTTTCATAAGGAATTTCTCCATTAATTCCATTTGAAGGACATCGATTTCTTATGTAATTTGCTGCGTAGATTGCTTCTGCCCAAAATGATGGTGGTAAGTTCGATTGAAGTAAATTACATCTTGCAGTTTCTACTAGCGATCTAATTTTTCTTTCTGCTATTCCGTTCTGTTGGGGATTGTACGGAACTGTTAATCTTCGTTTAATACCATGTTTCTCCAGGAATTCACCGAATTTTTTATTACAATACTCAGTACCGTTATCAGATTGTAAATGGTTAATTTTATAACATTTAGTATTATTTTCGACTTGAGCTTTACACATTTTAAAAATATCTTTAACTTCGTTTTTATTTTATCTACAAAAATGACGAAATACTTCTTACCTCCTTTTGATTCTGTTCTCATTGGACCAGTTACATCGGTGTGAATGATTTGTAAAGGTTGATTCGTTCTTACTTTATCAGATGAAGGAAATTTTGTTTGCACATGTTTTCCAACGATACGCCATTCACAGGGTTTCAGCTTGTTTTTCTCGTTAAAATTCAAAATTTTTGTTTTCTTTAAGACTTCTTGAAGAGATTTTTCATTTAAGTGTCCTAATTTATAATGCCAGTCTTGAACTTTGCTTTCATCTTTTATTAAATTTGCTTCTTCTTTTTCAATAAAGTATAAGTCTCCTGCTATTCCTAGTACATTTCTGTTTCTTCTATTAATTATAAATGTTCTATTCTTTGTAAATTTAACATCATATAAATGATCTGTAATTTTAGCTACAGATAATAAATTCGTGCGCAAACTTGGTACATATAATGTGATTTCGAGTCTGACTTGATCTATTGAAAAATTATTCTTTAGATTTATTTTTATTTTGCCAATTCCTTCAACGGACGTTTTTTGATTATTGCCTAATTTTAATTCTTTCGAATTCTTTTTCACCACTCATATGAAATGTACATCCGCTGTCGAGACAGATTTTTTTTGAAGACTTTCTTCTTTTGATTAAAATAACAATCTATTGATTTATGTCCTATTTTTCCACAAATATGACATTTAAATTTGAACATTTCATTTTTAAATTTATTTTCATTTGGTTTTTGAAAATATCCCCTGTGATGACCAATGTTTTTGGTTTATTAACATATAATACATTTCCTTCGGTTTGTTTATTTTCTCTTTCTTCTCTTGCTTCATATTCTTCCAGTATCTTAATTCGCAGTACCTCAGGTTTTGGTAGATCGTCTCTGGTTTCAATGGCAATACAGAAATTTTCGAATTTTTCTGGCAAACTATATAACATGATTATTGTAAGTAGATCTTCGTTAATTTCTAAATTCATTTCTTTTAGTTCATTTTTTTTAATAGAAATGCCTTTTTAGCAGGTCCGCTTGATTGATAATACATCAATCTTTCTAGTTTCTTCCATACTTCATACGATGTTAAACAATGTTTTATTCGTTTTAATTCCGTAGGGTCCATAGAAAGTATTAAGTCTGATCGTGCTTTACTATCCTTTATTTCCCATTCTCTAATTTTTTTGATTGATTCGTCATTTTCCGGTATTAAAGTTGTTTTTTTTAATGTTCCATTTACATACTCCCATGCGTCATTTTTATTTAATATTGCTTCCATTTGCAACTTCCATGTTTCCCAATTATTCTTTTTAAGAGGGTCAATTTTAAAACTTGTAGACATGAAATGTTCAAATTGCTGCCCGTTAGCGGCAAGGCAATATCTTAATCGAGAGACAAATGCTTCTTGAACGTTTTGAATCATATCCGGGCCGATTAATTGAATTTCTTCTCTAATTTTTTGCTTCAGATCTTCTAGGTTATCAGGCTTATTAAAATAAACTTTAGATTTTAAATAACCCCAAAGAAAATAATCTAAAGGCCATTCAATAATGTCCGCGTCTGCCAATCCATCGATTGGGAAGTTTTTGGTTGACTTATACTCGTACAACTAGAGCATAATGAGGAGGCGCGCCATCTTGCTGTACCCAAATTCTGGGATGTAGTGAATTTGGATCTTCTGCATTTGGAAAAATTGCAAGTAAACTTGGAATTAATTCTAATTGAAGGCCGCCTATTGTTCCGTTAAAGAAATACGGTCCAATAATTCTGTTATCCACTATTCCAGCCCACACATTCACCTTTTGGGGATACTGTGTATTTGCCTCGGCTTTCCAATGGGGATTTTCTACAGCCCAATGACGGCAGTTTTGCTTATGGACGGTGCCATTTAAACAAAATGTTGCTTCATCGGAGAATAGAATGTTTTTAATAAATTCCGGATTTGTTTCGCAGAATTGCACGCGTCGATCAAAATCGTCATCGGAAAACTCATGCACCAAGTGTACTTTGTAGGGGTGATATTTTTTTTTCTTAAGAAATCTTGATATTGTGCTTCTAGATGTATTTAAATTTGCAGCAATATTGGAGATGTTTGAATGCGGATTTTCCTCTACATTTAACAGGACATCCAATTGACGGTCTTCATTTAAGGCCAATGGACGTCCGGTCTTAGATTTATCTCGTACATGACCAAGTTCGCGAAATATACTCTCAATGATATTGGAGTACGGTTTGGATGTTTTTCGTTAAACAACGTTCGGACTCTATTTCCGAAACCAATCATCATAAGAATCTCGATTCTTTCGGTTTCAGTAAGCATCATTATTAATTTCTTACTTATCGAACAGTCAATAAATAAAAAAATAACTAATAATAGATAAACAATAAGATCAAATAACAACAAAGAAGTAACAACGAATAGCGATGAATAGCAACAAGTAGCAACAAATAACAACGAATAACAATGAATAACAACAATTAACACAAGAAACTCCACAATACTATTCAAAATAATCTCATTAACGCACAATACACTGTTTCAAATCGAATTTTGACACTTGGAAATTTTAAATCAAAACATTTGGTTGCCATGGTTACGCACGGCTACTACTATTTTTTATATTAAACGAATGGGAAATAATGAAACTTTAAATTAATTTTTCTCGGAAATTTTCTTATGTAACCGATATTAATATTTATTGTACATAATTCAGAAAAAAATTCTCTTTCAAATTCCGATATGAAAAATGGGGTGTTCCATTTAAAAAAAAACTTCGATGACGTCATAACTCGTTTAAAAATGGCGGAAAAAATTTAAAATATACACCAAAAAATTGCAAAAAATTTAAATCTTTAGACCCGTTTCAGCGATTTTTTCATAAATTGTTTATAATAATTTTATCGAATTTATCCGTTATTTTTGAAACGCACTGTAGAATGTTGTGAGGAAGTTTCAGTTGTAGAAGTTGACGGGAGTGTACCTCGAATTTCTTCGCATAATGTATCTTCAGAAAGTTTAGATTTTTGTAATAATAAGGCTGGGTGCTTTCGTTTTAGGTGTTCACTTAAATTTGTAGTATTGCCAAAGAATTTAAATTCTCGCTTACATTCACTACACATTGAGACATCTCCTTTTCGTACAAAATGATCCCAGACGAAGGATCTCTTTGCAGTTTGTCGCGGCATATCGTTAAATCTTAATAAACACAGAACAATACACAAACACTTGACCTGGTTGCAAAACAACACATACTGCCGACCACTGCCGAGTAGTTTGTGCTCGAGTGAACGACGAACGTAGTTCGGGTAGGGGTGTGCACGTGTATATACATCGAGTTTCAAAGAATTCGGTAAATCCCCGAAACAGCCCTCTGACGTAGTAATACCGTAAATATTTTAGATAAAATTTTATTTCAACTTTCATCATCGAATGAAAAAATAATCAATGATGTTATAATCGACTATTTCGTTCGATTATTTTATAATTGATTATTTTATTCGATTGTAAAATAATTGATTATTCATATATCTCGATTATGCCCATCACTAGTTTCGGGTTCGTCCCGTTTCCGTGCTTAACTATATATATTAAATAAATAAACACTAAACATTAGGGGTTTAGCAGTCTTAAGAGACGCACAGCTAACTCCAAAAGTTTCTAGTACTAGTGATAGT
Source organism: Onthophagus taurus (assembly GCF_000648695.1). NCBI lineage: Eukaryota > Metazoa > Arthropoda > Insecta > Coleoptera > Scarabaeidae > Onthophagus > Onthophagus taurus. Next base: position 888,572 of record NW_019286118.1, read on the forward strand.
ACCAGTGTTAGTACTAGTGTTGGTTATTCAATGCTATGTTGTATATTTTTATTAACCTAAACGTAGAACCAACACTAGACCTAGAAACACTCGTGTTTAGCCGTCCGTCTCTTAAAACTGCCAAATCTGAATGTTTCTAATTCTAGCTCCCAGGTCTAAGAATCTCACTAACTTCTTTGATTATGGTCTTTTATCTCCGTATCTAATTCCAAGTCACCAAAGATTTCAATTAATAAGTTTATGAGCGAGTGAGGATAAAAGGAAATAAAAATTTGTAATTTTTTCCTTCAATTTATCATGTAATTTTTATTTTTCTTAAAAAAAATGGATAGGGTTACAAATGTTACAAAAATATCTAAATTAATTAAGAAATAATAAATATTAAAACCGTGTGAGATCATAGGTACAATAATATGAAAAAAGCTTCTCTAAAGGCCTTTGAACCAAAAACACAAACTTCTAATTTAATGGCAACAATAAGGAAATGAATTTGTTTGAAAATGGTGGAAACCGAGGACATAATTTAGAATTAGTGTATCAATATTTGTTGTCAATTCCACCAACTAGTATTGAACCTGAGCGGGCGTTTTCTGCTGCTGCATATTTAGGAAATAAAATAAGAAGTAGGTTAAATGATGTAACCTTGGATGCACTATTATTCCTCCGTGCACATTTTCAAAAAGAAAAAGAAATTAAAAATAAATAAATATATATAAATTGTAATAAGTAATATAATAATTGGTTTTATTATTGTTTTGACAAATATAAAATAATAACTTCTACTAATTATTCTGTCTTCTGTTTTTTACTTACAAGGGAAGTATCAGAACTGTCCCTCATCGATTTTGTTGAAATTTGGTACAGCGATAGTATGGCCAAAAATAAGGTTTACGTATTTTTTTATACGTGCTAATAAAGCCCCTGGGGCGAGTTATAAGGGTTGGAAATCGGGGCGAAATATATATATTCGCTTATAGGCTGAAAACGAAAATAGCTATCGAAATGTGGTAAATGTAAACTGATATTCATTTTCAAAGAGCTTTCCATTGATATATCACACATATATCTGAGGGCTTCAGGGGGTAAACTACCCCTAGTTTTTTGGAATATTTTAAAAACTACCCTGTCGATTTTGGCGATATTATGTGTCCTTATAGTACGTTTAAAAATATTAATGACGTGTTTTTTCTTATTTGCCTCTGACCATCCCCTGCAAAGTTACGGGGTATGATAGATAACCCTTTTCCTTAAGAATAATGTGATAATCAGTTACACTTTTGAACAATATTTTGAAGAAAACCATTAATTAGATGTAAATTAAGATTTACGCAGTAAAATAAACCCTATACGACATTAAGGGGTGGCGGGGGTTAACTACCCTAACCACCCCAAATAAATTTTTTTTTGCGAAATTTGTTTGTCGATTTTGGAGTAATTTACCACGCTGATTTTTTTATACGTTAGTACTATTGTAAGAACTTACAAGGGTTAGAAGTTTGGGGTAGAAAATATATTTTCGCTAATAACTTTCATACTCCTACAGAAAAAGCTTTTTTATCCTTATTCTATTTAAATAACACAAATGGTTAAATATCACAAATTGTATTCTACATTGTTAGAATCCTCTGGTACGTTTGGACCGAGGGTAATAAATACAATGTTCAAAGCAGATAACATATTCGTTTTGGCATCAAAGTCTGGTAAACTGACTTCTGCTCATATAAAAAATTGGCTACAAAATGTCTATTTCCCAAACACCGGACCCAAATCATTACTATTACTGGATTCTTGGAGTGGCCACTGCCAACAGGTCAAATTCAACCCCTGGATGTATTTGGTTTTAGAATATGGAATAATTTCATTAGAAGATTTTCTGATCAAATTATTCTCTATCAGTACGATGTCAATTTGCATCAGCGAAATAATATTTTGAAATTGCAATCCCTAACGCATAACCAGTTGTCTTCCCCACGATTTATTAATGTTTTTAAATACGCGTGGCTTGCGTCTATATATATAGGGGAGAGACCAGAACAGTTGAAAATCTCGTGGAGGTTTGCTTTTCCAATGAAAAACCTACGTGCGATATCTGTAGAGAAATAGCTGTTATAACTTGTGCATGGTGCAAACAATCGTTGTGTTTAAAACATTCTTTCCATGATTTTCATTATTGCCAACAATACATTGAATAAAAAAAGTAAAAAGAAAGAAATTAAATTAATAATGTAGAATACAATTTGTAATAGTCAACCATTTCTTTGCCAGTTACTTTTTAACTTATTATTAATAAATATTTATATAACTACACTAACTTTTGTGTTATTTAAATAGAGTAAGGATAAAAATGTTTTCTGTAGGATTATGAAAATTATTAGCAAAAATATATTTTCTACCCCAAACTTCTAACCCTTTTAAGTTCTTTCAAAAGTACTACTTAACGTATAAAAAATCATCGTCGTAAATTGCACCAAAATCGATTTTAGGATAGTTAACCCCAGCCACCAATAAATGTCGTATACGGTTTATTTTACTGCGTAAATCTTATTTTACATCTAATTTATGCTTTTCTTCAAAATATTGTTCAACAGTGTAACTGATTATCACATTATTCTTAAGGAAAGGGGTTATCTATCATACCCCGTAACTTTGCAGGGGATGGTCAGAGGCAAATAAGAAAAAACACGTCATTAATATTTTTAAACGTACTATAAGGACACATAATATCGCCAAAATCGACAGGGTAGTTTTTAAAATATTCCAAAAAACTAGGGGTAGTTTACCCCGGAAGCCCTCAGATATACGTGTGATACATCAATGGAAAGCTCTTTGAAAATGAATATTAGTTTACATTTACCACATTTCGATGGCTACTTTCGTTTTCAACCTATAAGCGAATATATATATTTCGCCCCGATTTCCAACCCTTATAACTCGCCCCAGGGGCTTTATTAGCACGTATAAAAAAATACGTAAACCTTATTTTTGGCCATACTATCGCTGTACCAAATTTCAATAAAATCGGTGAGGGACAGTTCTGATACTTCCCTTAAACATTATCGCGCATAGACACTAATTCTTGGTTCCTAGAAACATCCAGTCGAATTCTCTACCCACGAAAATCAGGATAACAATTATAATTACTGTATAACCAATTTCCGATGTGATGAACTATTTATACAATCCAGACGTTGCTCCTCCAGAATTTCCCGCTTGACTTATTATTATTTCTTTATTTTCTTTAGACTGATTGTATCCCATTTTGATGAATTTATCTTTTTTTTCTTTTCTTAAATTTACTTTTAATTGATAATTTTGGTTTTTAATCCTGGCAGGATCGCCGTGTGATAACTAAGGCCCGGATTTATATGCGACAAAAATAAGCAATATAAGTTTTTTATATGTGTTTAAAATTGGTCAAAATATGCAGTAATATTCCGGAAATATGGACAATATTATGCGGTCAAAACAAAAAAATATTCATGTGTTACATAAATACTACTTTTAATGTTGTATTGTAATAAATAGTATATAAATATAATAAAATATAATATATAAAGATTACAAAACAGCGTAAAAAAGGTATTATTTACAACGACAATAGTTATAGATTTGAAACAGTAAAGTTTCTGGATTTTCCAATTTTCTAATTTGTTCCATGGTATATTTGATTGGGCCATGGCGTTGCATAAATCGAAAAAAAAACTCATTTCCAGCGATTTGTTGCGATGACTTGGTGAAGAGTTGTTGATAAGTGCTGATCAATTTGATATTTTTGATTACACGCCACCTTAAATATCAACGAGTTCTAGAAAAAAAGCTTTCAAACTTTAATTTATACGTACTTGTTTGGAACAGGCGTTGCAAAAAACAACTTTCCCGTACAAACAACCAGCTAGTGACTGAGCTGGTTAGATATGTTTATCCACATTTCAAGGAATTCGGCCTTAGAAGAACCTACTTTCGACATTATGATTTATGGTTCTTTGAACACACTAGCTTAACGTATAAATCAGTTGAACACTTGTGTGGCTTGAAATGATTTAGTGGTTATGTTACGAAAATCGGATGGGAACCACACAATTAAAGTTATGTTGTAAACCACACCACTGCCTCACTTTTAACTCTTTGTCTACTACTAGATACCGCCAGTATCAAATTAACTGCTGTTATGTTGAAATATGGACAAAACATGCGCTCATATGAAATTACATGCGATTATATCGAACTATATGGATAACTAAATTTATATGCGATAAAAATGCAAAATATGAAGTTATATGCAAAACATGCAAAAGCATATAAATCCGGTCTCTAGTGATAACCATTGATAGTTACCTCAATAAATTGAATATTAGATGGTGATGGAATTGAAAGATTGTTTCGTTAAAACGTTCTATTTATTCATTCTTACTCTACGATTACATATACTAGACTAAAATTTTAAAATTTAATGCTATTCGTATTAAACATAAACTAATTTGCAAGTTCAACATTTTTATTGAATGTCCTCAATTCGTAATTGCACGCATCGATATTACATAAATTTCGCAATCACTTCCTGTCTTGTATTCCATTACAGGGTTCGTTCCATTCCATTCCGATTCATTCCGTTCTGTAATAGTGCCCGAAAGCTTCTAATTCTAGCGTTAGTTCTAGTGATAGTACTAATGTTAGTTATTCAGCATCTAGAAACATTCGGGTTTAGCCGTGCTTCTCTTAAGATGGCCAAATCTGAATGCTTCTAATTGTAGGTCCCAGGTCTAAGAATCTCACTAACTTCTTTGATTATGGTCTTTCATCTCCGTATCTAATTCCAAGTCACCAAAGAGGGCAATTAATAAGTTTGTGAGCAAGTGAGGATAAAAGGAAATAAAAATTTGTGATTTCTTCCTTCAATTTATAATGTAATTTTTATTTTTCTTTAAAAAAATGGATAGGGTTACAAATGTTACAAAAATATCTAAATTAATTAAGAAATAATAAATATTAAAACCGCGTGAGATCATAGGTACAATAATATGAAAAAAACCTTCTCTACCTGATTTTATAATTAAATTAATAAGAGTAAAAATATTTTAAAAACGATCAATTCCAAAATACACGATTCATTTAATCAAGATTATCTAATTTTTATACAAAGTAACTTTTATAACCACACGGTGGTTGACTCTACAAATAAAGTACATACATATTTTTAAAAATCCACTAAAGTCCACCAATGTTTTCTAAAAGACATTTTAATTATAAGTAAAATTACCAATTAATTATTTTTTTACACGATCAATTAATTATGCAGTGAAGGGTATACGGTTTATATACAGTGTATAACACTGATTCGATCAAAAATTATCTTCAAAATTTTCGCTATTTATTTGCATGGCAAAAATATTTTAAACAAATTACTAAAATTGTAGTACTACTAGTTTTAAATTTAAATTGTCTTTTTGTACACGACTTAAAATTTATTATAATTAATAAATTAAAGTAAAAAAAAACATCGCCTTATATTGAAGATAATGTTTGATGAAAAAAATGAATTTGTTGTTGTTATGTTAGTCAGCGTTTAACAGATTAACACTAGGCGAAGTCCTATCTCGTTTACTTTTTTTATTTTTCGATTTCTCCCGCTTTCTGGAACTTGAGGATGAATCACTCGGTGACGATCCATTGGAATGGTCTTGAAGCATGTCTCTTAGCGAAATCATATCGCCGTCTTCTTCCCCTTCGATATCCACGGTATCCGAAGATTCCGTTTCGTTGTTCTTCTTTGGTGTACCTATCTCAAAAAAAGAAACGACAGAAACGTAATAATTACATTTTTTTCACAAAAATTAAAATCAAATCGTTTTTAATGTTTTTTGAAGGAAAATACCTTTTCCTTTTTTACTTCCGTTTCGATCTTTTTTCTTCCGACTACGTTTCTCGTTCGAATTCCAATCCGCGTCGTCCTCATCGTCACTTCCTAATCCGGAAAATGTTGAGTTTTCACGTTCTTTATTATTATTAGTGACCCTTCGTACGTTTCTTGAACGACTTCGTCCCATTCCCATACAACTTTCCAAGTGTGGGGCAAATCTAAGAATATTTTTTTAACATCTTTTTCTCTTTTTTCCAGAATTTTGTTTATTTAAAAATATTTTTGTATTTGTAATAATTTTGAATAGGTTTTTCAGACATCTTTATTTAAAAAAAAAATATACAAGAAAAAAAATAAATAAATTAAAAAAATTAAGCAGCTTTTATTTCTATAAATTTCTTAATCTTAAACTTCATTAATATTGTTATCACCTTAATGCAGCAACTTGTCTATCACAAATTGGACAAACACAGTCTTCCGTTTTCTTTAAATTGTGATTCCCAAAGATGTCGACGTGCGAAGGTAAAGGTTCCATTTTCTCAGGCGATTTATCCCTATCTAAATTAAAAGTTTTTGTGTAATGTTTCCGATGGGCATCGAACAATATCCCTAAAGTAACTTGATCGATCATCGAATTAATTAATTTCTCTGTAAGTGTGCGCAACTGAACCGGGTCATTAACTACATCTTTAATATCTTCATACTTAATTATTTCATTGTTTACTTGCTCTACCATCCTTGAACACCTTAAAAACCAAATTAAAAAAAAAAATTAAGTTCACTTCATTTTGCTCACCGCTATACAATTACGTAACTTTTGATCGACACCGTACAAGACGTAACATAACCTCGAAATGCGGCGAATAAAAGTTGAAAAAAATCACTTACAATTCATCGAGTCCGTGAAGTTTTCGTTATCGTACTTTTAATTATTGAGGTAGTGGATTTCTTTTGAGCCGGAATCGTAAAAATTAATAAAAAATATCACGATTCTCAAATAGTGTAGTTTAGAAAGGTAAGTTGTGCAACACAGCCATCATAACAACTGACAAAAACGGCGCACGCAACGGCGGGAAAAATGCGAATTTGAATTGTTGACTAGTTTCCATGGCGATGGATTAGAACGATGTATACATGACCCGCAGTAAACTTGGTGATTAGTAGGTTTTTTATTGGAAAAAATATCCGCAAATTAATCTTTATTTCGTTTACAGGTGCGAAAAATCACGGAAAATGCAGGGAGAAGAAGAAAACGGTTGGGTTTTTGATTCTTTGGTGTGTTTTTTGAATGGACCGGTTTGGAGCGCTCCATTAGAAAGTTTTATTGAGGAAAACTCTTTAAGTAAGAAATATTTTTAGTAGATTTAATAGATATATGTAGTATTTTAACACTTTTTTTTAAATAGCTTAAGTTTCATTTCCTGTGAACAGTACAGGCTGTTTTCCAACTTTCGATGGGTTTTTAGGGTATCTCAGTTGTTATGAAAGTTGTTATGAAAGTTGCGGTTTTCGCGAACATGAGCTACTTTTTTGTGAAACTTACAATGCCGCAAACCAAATTTTCATAGCCCTTTTCGTTTTTGATATACCGTAGATATGCCATAGATTTCAGCCATAGATTTTAAACTGAAAAAAGTTCTTGATCGGGGTATTTAATCGATCTAATTTCAACGGTATCGTGTTCATGGTCGCCTCTTGTTTCAAATTTCACAAGAAAATATTCCTAACCATTTCCTATAGTCCGGGAAAATCGATTTTCTTGAAACTTTCGCAAAAGCGGCCTGTTCCACAGTGTTAGGAAGTTACGAATATGTGGCCAAAAATCTAATTACAACTAAATGAAGTTGAAAATGTTTACTACCTTTATAATATCTCCTTAATGGTTAGCTAGGATTTATTTAATCTATATACAGTGCTTAAAACAAAATTTAGGATGTTGAAACGAATATTTGAAAATAAAAGCGAAACAAAGGTTTTGCTGTGGTTTGGGTTGGATCTTTAAGCTAATATAATTCCGAAAACATGGTACATTTATTTCCTGTACCCTAACAATAAGTATATATGCTTATATATATATAATAATATAAATATACACTGTGTACATAAAGTATGGAATCAATTCTATAAAAATTCGGGGGATATTCTTCCAGAAAAAAGGCTTAGACATCTATGTTATATTATTTAACGCGCATTTCTCCAGATAAAATTGAAATGTAGAGGTGTCCCAAAATTGAGATACCATGCCTAAGTTGACATTTTAAAATAGGAACCCACATTTTTTTTCTTGCATTTATGGATTATACGTAAATTTTGAGTGTTTTTCATGTAGCTGTCTTCGAAACAGTAGCAGTTAAAAAAATACTCTTACTATTTTATTTGCAATAATAGAGTAAACTACGCTATTCTTTGTTTCTGTGTTAATTTGTGACAAATGTTTAATAATGTAGTGATAACCATAAATTATGTTTTAACCCATAAGCAAATTTAGTGTTTTAACATTTCTTGTATACCTATATTTATTTTTCTTGTAGAAAAATCTTGTAGAAAAATAAATAGAAGAGATTCTAGAACACAGTGAAGAGGAAGAAAACTAAATATTATTTTTCTTCTTCTTCACTGTGTTCTACAATTTCAATATTAGTTGTAATTGACGATAAAAAATCATTTCTTTCTTCATCATTTTCAAAGCAGAGAAGGCTTATAAGTTCTTGAGGAAAATCTGCATTTCAATAATTTATGGAAGGCTTACATTTAATAGACTGCCTAAGTCTGACTCACAGAGCTGGGCGGAGCTTATACTGACTCCAAACAATTTCGTTGCTAACCACAGTTGCTAACGATAAACCGCCATAAAAAATTTGAAATTTCATTTAAAAAGTCACTTGGTTTATTTTATTTTAACACTAATTGGCGTTAAAAAGTTCTTATAAAAAATCAACGTGTTTTTGAATTTCATCCCTTTAGAGGCCGCTAGGTAAGCTTTAGGTATGCTTGAAAATAAGGTGTTAACCAGTAGTAAATACATACAAAATTTCAAATTCTTCGGTTTAATGATAGCCGAAATACAAAATAAAACGTAAATTTTTGGCGCAACTTTAATCGCTCATAGCTCGAAAACAAAACAGTTGCGACCTTATGTTTGTATAAAAAACTTGTGTTATTTTGGCAAGTACTACATCTTAGTAAAGTTTTCCGATTAAAAACTGAACCACCCTGATTTTGAAGTATTATTGTTAACAATAATCAAGAAATGAACTTAAGTTTATTTCTTGATAATAATTTTTGTGAAATAATCATCTGGTTTTGCGTTTTAACGCGTCATTGATTTTCTTTTTTATTACTGTGTGTTGGATAGGTATTTTTTAACTCAAAAAATACTTCGGACTTATTTGGGAAGAAGGTTACAACAACATGATATCCGAATCGTGACTCTTTTTTAAAAACGCACGGTTAAGCCCGAAAGCTTCTAGTTATACATTTAGTACTAATATTGATTCATAAAAATAGTTATTCTGAAAAATTGTAAGCGATTAATAGTTTCTAAACTAACTTTCAGTATTCACTGTCGAATATCCGTAGACACCACCCTGTATATTAGCCATTTTATTGAAAATGCGCAAGTATGCGCAATTTATTTTTTTGGGAACGAAACGTATAGGCTTGAAACTACATAAAAAAACAAATTTCAACCTGGGATCTTGTGGGACTTTTTTTATAGCTCAAATCAAAGTTTAACATTGCAAATAAAATCTGTTTATGAACAGTGTTGAGAAAAAGATAAATAAATCCTGTATTCAAGAAGCTATTACAGTGTTACATAAACAACACATACAGTATAAAATTATAGTGAAATTTCATAAGGGTACAACTTTTAATATGTTTACAATCGTTTCTCAAAATTAATCAAATGTTTTTGGAAATTGATATGCAAAATAAGTGTTAACTTTACATGTCATTTTTATCCAGAGTTGAAGTTAATAAAAAGTGGTTATTGCGGAGTAGCGAGTATTACGATATAACCTAACGATCCCCATTTGCCAAAATATTAAAAAAGAAAATTAGTAAAATCATATTATGGCCAGTAATTTCACATTTCCTAACACTGTGTGTTCGGGGCTTTTAATCGATTTAATTTCAACGGCATTATATTCCCGGTCGCTTCTTGCTTCAGAATAAAAAAAAAAGAATTTCCTAACTATTTCTTATATTCCGGAAAAATCGATTTCCTTCAAACATAAGCAAATTTCGGCCTGTTCGGGGTTTCTAATGGATCCCATTTCAACGGCATTATATTCTTGGTCGCTTCTTGCTTCAGAATCAAAAAGAAAATTTTCCTAACCATTTCTTATATGCCGGGAAAATCGTTTTTCTTCAAACAATCGCAAATTTTGGCCTTTTCGGGGTTTCTAATCGATCCAATTTTAACGGTATCGTATTGCTGTTCGCCTCTTGTTTCAGATCCAAAAAGAAAATTTTCCTAACCATTCCTTCAATCCAGCAATCAATTGGACAATTGTTTATAATAAACTTTGTTTGTGCTTTTCTAGTTTCAGTAGTCATTGAAAGTACTCATTACTCGATATATACACTCAATATTCAAAAGTACATTCATACCTGTCGCTATCATCTCTATGCGGATGATACACAGATATATTACTCCTTTAAGCCATCGGATGTTGCGTTAGCTTCTAGTCAAATCAATCAGGACTTGAGCGGGATTCTCCGCTTTTGCGGATGATCACGGTTTAGTGGTAAATTCGGATAAAACTGTTGGTTTGGTCTTTGTGAATGGAAGAAATAAATTGGCTGCGCAGCGGGATCTGGGATTGCTTATTGGAGGGGCTGAGGTGATGTATCAGGATTCGGACATTTGCTTATGTTTGAAGAAAATCGATTTTTCCGGAATATAAAAAAAAAATAAAAAGAAGGAAGCTTTCTTTTGCTTCCAGTATGAAGTAGAATATCAGCAGCTTTTAAAAGAGAAGGTTTAATTAGAGTTTCACCGATGTTATGAGACTTTTTGGCTTTGACGATGAACAAGGCGAGTTTATAAGAGGCTTCCGCAACATTTTAATTTGTTTGAGAAAATTTACCAGTATTGTCTAACTTTATGACTTCTATATACTGAAGCTCTTAGCTTGGAAAAACTCTTTTGGTTTGTCTTTTAATGAACAATATTTTGAAAATAGGTGTCGTTGAAGGCGTGTAGGTCTCATACCGTGATTACTAACAATAAGAACATCGGAACATATTACACATTGCAGACAGTCGACTTCGTTCTTTACTATGAACTATTGAAAAACCATACTTGATGTATTCATCAAGATATTTTCGTTTTTTATTAGAACTCATATTCAACTAAAAGAGAGATACAAAAGTTCACACACTGTATTTAAAACAGTAAAAGAAAATTGTCGGCTCAAAGAAGTTTTCGGGCAAAAAGTGTATATATATTTTAAAATAAAGCTAGATTATATACCTTTTGTAATACAGGTCTAGTGTTAGTTCTAATGGTAGTGTTCGTGCTTGTTTTAGTTGTAATTCAGCGTTACATTGTTGTATATTTTTCATTGAACTAAAACTGGAACTAGCACTAGACCTTGAGCTACAAAGTTTCGGGTACGTCTCTTAATACGGCTAAATCTGAATATTTCTAGTTCTAGATCTAGCGTTAGTTCTAATGATAGCGTTAGTTGTTGTTTTAGTTGTAATTCAGCGTTAGCTTGTTTTACAGGGTCTGTTATGACGAGCTGAGTCTATAATAATAATAATAATATCTTTATTGTGCAAAAACATTGAAGTGTTACACTCGTCAATCAGTACTACAATCTACAATAACCGTACAGACAAGTATAATAATAATTATAACATAGCAAACGCAATACATTAATTATAGCAACAATAGTCGTAATTACAAAAATAAACGCAACAAAACACAGCAAATTACGCACGTGATCAATAGGAGTCAAAAATAATTACGGTTCCGATACACATATATTGAAATTTACAACATATATTGTGTCGTTTAAAAAGTCAGTACATGAGTAGTAGGCCCGCTCAACCAGGAATTTATGAAGACAGTTCCTTAGAGATTTAAGAGGCAATCCGGCGACAGTGAGTGGCAGTTTATTAAAAAACTTGACAGCAGCAATATTTACACTTTGGTGACCCCTTGATAATCTGGAATATTTAGGTATGAGACGCCCATTGTTTCTAGTGTGGTGGTTATGGACCTCACCATGTGTGACAAATGTATATGACAATTTTTGCGAAAATTTGCATATAGGATTTATCCGAGGAGCTCGTTTTTGTTAAAATATTTTCAGTTTTCTGCAACTTCTGATTATACCGGAAATGGACCTCTACTTCTTTATTTTAAATGGAATGTCCCAATTTTTATTGTATTTCCAAGATCCCCGTTAAATTTTAATATAATTTGATATAAGATTTCACAATTTTTGAATTATTTCAGTTTTTTCAAAAATTTGGCAGATGCATCCTTTCAGTCCAAATATTTTCAGGGTTTGCACAACTAGGACCCATAGTATACATAATCTTTGAAAACTTTTTTTAAAAATCATACAGGCTGGTCAGAAATTTTCGCCAAATTTCTCTATCTTGAAAAGTCGAAAACTTAATTTTTTTAAATGGCAACCCCACTTTTTTCCTTCACCCGCGTATTATATGCTAAAAAATAAGGAGACTTTGTGATTACATCCTTATATCTAAAATGAATGGTTTTTGTAGAAACCCCAAAGAAACACAGCTGCAAAGTAATCCAACTCCTAAGTAAGCCCAACCCGAAACAACTCAATCGGACTTATTTAAAGGTGACAAGTGTTTGGGTTGGGCAACTCAACTTGATCACAAATCAATCCATGTCAATTTCAAGCCAAGTTAAATCAACATTAAACTAACACAACCTAACCCCAAAGGAAATCACAAACTGGACACCAAAGGTAACCAATTCATGCTAACCCAATCCCAACGAATCATAACCACAAAGTAATCAAACTCTTAACAAAGCTAATTCCTAACTAATGCAATCACAAATTAACTTCACTGTAAAGTAAGTCCAAAATAAGGCCAACCCTAACACAAATCTGGCTAAATCAACTCCAAGACAACCTAACTTAATACTAAAGGAAATCATTCAACCCAAACCCAAATCACATCAACCCGAAAAAATCATAGCCAAAAAATCATCCAACAATGCTGGTTGAACCCTGAAGTAACTCATTCACTAAGTAATTTCACTGCAAAGTAAGCCAACCGAACTCCAAATTAACTCAACCACAAAGTAACCCTGCTACAAAATGTAATTTTGATGTCGATTCAGCGTAATTAACGGCGATGTTTAGCGATATTAACAAATAACAAACCGAATGTAGAAAAAGACCAGGACAGTGTTAGAAGATATTAGACGTCGTAGGACGTCAGAGAATTTTAATGATTCGTGCTTATATCACCCTGAAACTGGTCACCATATGCTATATATGGTGAAGCCTCGGCTGTATCAGATGATCTTTTGACTAATAAATTTTTGGCTCAGTGATTAAGATTATATTAACCTAAAACTAGTCATCATGTTGTAACGCCTCGGCTTTATCAGGTGATCTTTTGACTAGTAATGCCAAGGTTTAGTAAATAACATTATATCTACTGGTTATTTTATTATTGAAACCTGTCATCAAGGAACCACTTGTAATAAGTATGCAAGAGAACAGCAGGGATGTCGAAGATGATAACATTAAGGAAATAAATAATTCAAATATATTGCTAAAGAGAGTTTTTCGTGTTTTGTCCCTTTCTTATAATAAATAAGTATATTTCTCGCCATTCTACACAGATACGCAATACGTGTATTTTTGTTATTTATCAATCCGTTTGACCATTATTAGTTTGTTACTTTCATCAAGACATAATCATAACTTCATAATGCAAGAGAAATGAAATCAGGTCTTTTATGACCATTAACTAAGTTTGATTGAATAACTATGTATATATACAGGTGTCCCGTTAAGCGTACGGAGCGGCTGTATCTCAACAACGTTAAGGCCTAGAGGTTTGGGAAAAAATCCTTATAAGCAAAGTGGGCAAGAGAAATACCTGGAAATTATTTTGAAGTTTGTAATTCGACCGCTAGGGGGCGTAACTGCCATAGAGAAACATAAAATTCTCGCTATCTCAGAAAGTTAGACGATGAGCTATAACTTTGACAACATCATTTAGTAGCTTGGATAATACCGCATCGCTTTTGTTTTGCGATATTTCTCATATCTGTCATAATAAGGGAGGGCGAGGCCAATGCGTTTTCAAATGTTTACATTTTAATATCTCCTGGACCATTTAACCGATTTGAATATTTTTGGTCTTGTTTGAAAGAGCATTTTATGCTCTTTTAAAAGACATTTTCAGTAAGACCGCTTGGTTTAAAACAAATAAGCTAGAGGGCGTTATCTGCAGCGGTTACATATTTTTGTGATTTTTGAAAAAAAGTTAAATGGAACGGTACTATTTACTTCACAGACCATTAATCACTATAAAATTTGCTAAATATTAGTAAAAACCGCATCTCGATATCTCCATCATTTCTCGAATTATAAAAGAAAATGTTAAAAATTCGTATATCTTAATCGGATCAAGTTACCTTAGGAAACAAATAAGAGAGAACAAAAATTTTATTATCTACAACCTTCCTTTACACTTTATCCAAGCTTAGAACTGCTTCAAAACTACTTTTGAGGCGTGTTGAAAAGCCAACGGATCAATGAAACATCAACAATGATAATAAAACAAAATAAACCAAAACACTTAGAATAACTTAAATTTTTGGCAAAAATAACTCACTAATGTGCGAAATGCCTTCCATAAACCTCGATGCATTTATTTAATCTAGTTTCGACGAAAAAAAAGCGCTGCTTAAGTCTCGGCCCTGGAATTCATAGAGATGTCTGAATGGGCTACACGTTGCCAGTTTTCCGTAATCGCCAAGTCAATCTTAAAAACACTTCTAGAGAAAAATGTCTTTCTTTATCGTAATTGCATTGCACATTTTTGCCATGCAGTTGCATCGTATTCAAAACATTGAAAATAAATCATCATACGCTCTATCATACGCTTCTGCGTTAGTAAATGATGACATGTTTACAGTTACCATGGTTATGTGATTTGTTTTTGTCGATGAGGTAACTGGATCCGATTGATGGCACTCGAGTTTTTAACATTTTCTTCTATAATTCGAGAACGGGTGGCGATATCGAGATGCGATTTTCACTTATATTTAGCAAATTTTATGGTGATTAATGGTCTGTGAAGTAAATAGTGCCGTTCCATTTAACTTATTTTCAAAAATCACAAAAATATGTAACCGCTGCAGATAACGCCCTCTAGCTTATTTATTTTAAACCAAGCGGTCTTACTGAAAATATCTTTAAAAGGAGCATAAAATGCTCTTTCAAACAACACCGAAAATATTCAAATCCGTTGAATGGTCTAGGAGATATTAGAATGTAAACATATGAAAACGCATTGGCCTCCCCCTCCCTTATTATGACAAATATGAGAAATATCGCAAAACAAAAGCGATGCGGTATTATCCAAGCTATTAAATAATGTTGTCAAAGTTATAGCTCATCGTCTAAGTTTCTGAGATAGCGGGAACTTTACGTTTCTCAATCGCAGTTACGCCCCCTAGCGGTCGAATTTCGAACTTCAAAATAATTTCCAGCTATTTCTCTTGGTCACTTTGCTTACAAAGATTTTTTTCCCAAACCTCTACGCCTTAACGTTCTAGAGATACAGCCGCTCCGTACGCTTAACGGGACACCTGTATATCTATCAACACTCTAAACGATTATTCAACACCAAGTTTAGGAAATATTTAAAATATTGGTATAAAAATCTTTTGTTACTAATTTTCATTTTTATTTAGTTTTTGAACCTACCAACACTGACAATACGGAATATAAAAAAATTTTCAACGATTACAAAAACCTGGTTGATTTCATGTTGGGTAATTTTATGGAAGATATTGGAATTACACCTCAACAATTTGAAAATGCTTGCGCAAGAGGAACTCAGGGAGGAATTACCCTACAATTTGATCAAGTAAAATTAACATTTTTATTTACTCTTTATTTATTAATTTTTGTCATTTTTTTAAGACAATTTTTGAGCAAATATGGGCAGCAAACGATTTCGAAATGTTCAGAAGAATGATGACTCAAAGAAACGTCGAGTTACAACTTCAAGCTCTCGAGTTAATTGAGCAAAAATACGGAATAACTCCAAACGTTTTTGTACCAGAAAAACGCGATGTCGCCCAATCAAGCAGATCAAAAACCCCGGAAATGATTTTTCCCGGAAAATTAGAAGAAGAAATCATGAAAGAAGTCGCCGAATCATTTAAAAAACTCGAAAACACCCAACAAGAAACCATAAACGATAATTTAGATTTTCTCGAAGAGAAGCAAATTTTAGAGGAAAAGTTGAAAACTATTGAAAAGTCTTCACCAATACAAGAAAAAAATTTATCTGAAATCGACACTAAAAAAGAAATTGAATCAAAAGCAGAAGAATCGAAAACTGTTTCAAAACCTAGTGTTGAAGTTGATAGTTTGGAAATGAAAAAGAGACAAGAGTATCTTCGCGCACAAAGGGATAAACTGGTTGCTTTGAAGAAAGAGGCAAGAAAGAAGCATCTTCAAGTAGAAGAAAGCGTTGTTGAAACAAAGCAGAAAATTAAAGAGCGGCCAAAATCGGCGAAAAAAGCCGCCGAATCAGTTTTGGATGGACATAAAGTTAATTTGGAACCTCAAGAATTAGCTTTGAGAAAAGCTTTAGTTCAGAAACTAAAAAATGAAGTTATTTCTAAAGCTAATAATTAAATATTTATTTAATTAAATATTTTAATAAGATTTTTTTAAGATAAATATTTTTAAATAGGACTATTAATATAAATATGAAGGCTTTAATGGCTGGTGTTAATTGAACTAAAACTAGAGCTAACACTAGAACTACCAGTACACTTAGAATTAAAAACGCGAGTAGTTCTAGGTTTACTGTTAGTTCTAATTTTAGTTCTGGACTATTAATGTTGTAATCAAAAAATTTTTGTCAGTCCGTGCTATTTTAAAGAATGTTGCTGGTTGTTGATGTTGTAATATTAGAAAAAATAAGATTGAAAATTGGGGATAATGAGGTAATTAGAAACAAAAAACACCCCCTTATTAAATAACTTATAATACTTAATATTTTACAAATTACAAGTAGATATCTTAAAAAATAATTCTAACAAAAATATATAAATTATATACAAAAATACATTTTTCTTTCTTCTTAATTTACTCCAGACTTTTTATAACCCTACAAAAAAATATTATTTATAAAGGAAATAATGTAAATTATGACTAACTGTGTTGTATGGTTTATGTTGTAGGCAAATGGTAAACAATGAATGTTTTTAGTTACAGCGAATGAGGGATACAGTTTGATACTGATTGTTAATGACACGACGCATGCGGTGGGTCAACAAGTTTAAACGCGTTACTAATCAGTGCGCCTGTTTTTAAATATATCTCTCTTAATTGTAAAGAAGAATCAAAAAATCATCTATTTTGTACTCATCAACATTCCAATCAGGATTGCAATCTTGCAACACGGCAAGGGCGTCGCCAGAGAGGGGCCGTTGCCCCCCCCTAGAGGTAGATTCGAAAAAAAATTAAAACACAATAAATAAATATACATCTCGAGTACTGAACAACTATCGAATTGGATGCCATATTTTGATCTGGAAACCAAGGAAGTTCAAGAAGTATTCCTCGGATTCGTCAAACTTGATGCTTTGGATGCGAAATGTATTGCAAAAGCAATAGATGAGTTTTCGGCAGAAGAAGATCTTGATCCGGACAAATGTGTTGGTTTAGGATTTGACGGTTATTCGACGATGTCCGGGAAAGAAGGTGGTGTTCTAGCAATCCTACGCAGAAAATATAAAAAAGCTTTGTGCTTTCATCAAAGGAAGGTACCATCAAAGATATTATTACATTTTTTCAAGAATCAGTTTTGAGACGCAAATTAATACCAAATATTTCCAAGCTTTGCGAAACAAGGTGGAGCGGGAAACACAAAAATACTAATGTTTTTAATGAGAATTTTCCAATTATAATGAAGGCCTTTGAAACCTCGTCACGGGAAGAAAATAAGAATAAATAATGCGACTAGAAAAAATACTTATCAGCTCCATGCAGCAGCTTCTAGAGTTTCGTTTATTCTAGCTTTATTTTGATAGCCAAATACTCGGCTATGATGGAACCTGTGGTAAACGTGCTCCAATCCGTAGTTTTCAATGCAGTCCAGGCATCCTAGCACATTAGCCGCCTTTTGGAATTTATAGAAAACCACCGTAACGGTCCAGAAAACGTCACAAATGGAATTATTGGGACGCTACTATCGTTGCAGAAAAACGTGGACTGGGAGAAGACATGAAGTCCTTGCCCCGTATTGTTGAGAGACAACAACATCAGAACAACCACCCAGCAGCAAGCCCCCCAGAATTCTGGCGGAGGTCTTTAATAATACCATACTTAGACTCGATTATTAATTCTTTTGAAGTTCGCTTTTCTAAAGAAAACACCCCGTCATTTTCCTTATGTAAATTACACTCAGCTCAAATGTTAGACATGTCCCTTGAAGACCTCGTAGAAGCTGGTGAAGTCTTTTCCCAATTTTACAATTTATCAAATATCAACATCGAAATCGAACTATGGAAAAAACTATGGCAAGATAAACCTGACTCAAAAGAATTAAGTGTGGTGGATGTTAGAAAAGATGCCGACATTTTTTTCCCTGAAACGAGAAAAGCCTTTGTAATTTTGATTATATGTATTGAGAAAACCTTCCTTTCCTTTAAAAGAGAAATATTGTGTTTTCTCAATACATATAATTAATATTATAAAGATGAACCTGGAGATGAATATCGCTAATTTATAATGAACGATCTTTTAGCAGCTTGAGGACAATAAAACCTGGCTTAGAAGCACTATGGCAGAATGTCGTCTCAATGGTCTTCCCATGATGAATGTGGCTAGGAAGCATATTTTTGAAAACTTTGAGGGTTTTATTAATAATCTGGTTGACCAATTCGCGAAGAAGCCACGAAAATGATGTTTTAAATAATTTGGTGTTATTTTTCAATTTTTTTGTCGTGGAAAACGACAAAAAACGACGAAATGGAGAAGAGGAAGAACTAAACACTGCAGACTTTAACACAGGAACGTTCAACGTCAAGGTCATACCACGAACATTGTCGTTCCATCCTCGAAGTGATCACAAGGTAAATGTCTGACAAAGGTAAACCTGACAAGAATATTGGTGTATAACCAGAGCAGTTACATTTGGGTAAAGAGGTGATAAGGTAAAACATACAAGTTAAGCTTGACTTTTCTTGATCCAATTGACCTCTTCATTTCTCTGATTCTCAACATGAAGGTTACGCGGTTTAGATACCTTTTAGGTTGGACTCAATGATGGCGTTTTAACCACAATTTAGTATTCATTTCAATGTCAAAAAGTTATTTCTAGGCGACTTAAAATTGAGAAATGATTTGAAAAATTGTTTTTTGGGCAGCATAATGAAGAGAAAATAAATGTAATATAAAGGTTTTGGATACTCAAGAAATCATGTGGTATCCACGTCATCACAACACCTCCAGAGTCTGCCTTATCATATTATTAGATTATATTTATCTATATACGTCTCTTTCAAACCATGAATTTAGATCGAATTTAGCGCAAACTATAAGAATCAGAGCCGGAGCTGACTAAATAAGGTCATCGGGTAGCTTTTATTCTTTACCCTTTCCATAAATAAAGAATTTTTAATCAGTCATGGCAGTGCAATGTGTAACTTTTGAGTAAGATCGCCCAATCATTCTTTTACCGCATCAAAAACTTTACGCACATATAGTAAATGACCGTTTCAACACCATGAATACAAAATTCAAATCACCAAGAATTGAAGTCAAGAGACTATCAACAGCGTCGTGTGTTTGTCGTATTGATGCATAATGATGAGATGATGCCATAAAAATTCAGAATACAATGGTAATACCAGGAAGTTATTCTCTTGCGACGAACATCTAATATTTTAGATGGAATCGGTATCTCCTTGTCCTTATCAGAATTTTTATACGAACCATTATCATCAATAAACGTAGCCTAAATATTTTAAAACCCCCATAAAACTCATATTTGTCCCTACTCAGAAGAAGATTTATGATGGATAAAGGATCAAACACCAATTCTAGGATTTCCAAACACTTATCTAAAATGGGGCATTTACGCGCATACAAGATCCAAATCACCAAGAATTGAAGTCCAGAGACCATCAAGAGCGTCATGTGTTTGTCGAATGCATGCATAATGATAAAATGATGCCATAAAAATTCAGAATATAACTACAAGATCATGCCACGATCATTGTCGTTCCATCCTCTGATTACAAGGTAAATGTCTTGTCAGGTTTACAGAATATTGGTGTATAACCAGAGCAGTTACATTTCGATAAATAACAGACAAGTTAAGCTTCACTTCTCTTTGTCCAATAGACCTCTTCATTTCTCTCAGTCTCAACATCAAGGTTACGTGGTTTAGGTATTTTTTGGATGGACTCAATGATAGCGTTTTATCCACAATTTGGTATACATTTCAATGTCATAGAGCTATCTCTAGTCGTCTTAAAATTAAGAAATATTGAGGAATATAATGAAGAGAAAATAAATGTAATATAAAGGTAGTTAAATACGCAAGAAATCATGTATATGCAAGTCATCACAAGACCTCCAGAGTCTGCCTTATCATATTCACGTCTCTATCAAACCAGACAGGAGCTGACATCAATAAAGAATTTTTAATCGAATGGATTAAAAAATGATGAGATGATGGCATAAAAATTCAGAATACAACGGCAATACCAGGAAGTTATTCTCTTGCAACGAACATCTGATATTTTAGATGGAATCGGTATCTCCTTGTCCTTATCAGAATTTTCATATGAACCATTATCATCAATCAGCGTAGCCTAAATATTTTAAAAACCATCATAAAACTTATATTTGTCTCTACTCAGAATAAGATTTTGTTATGGATAAAGGATCAAACACCTATTCTAGGATTTCCAAATATTTATCTAGAAGGGGGCATTTACACGCATACAAGATTCAAATCACCAAGAATTGAAGTCCAGAGACTATCAACAGCGTCGTGTGTTTGGCGAATTGATGCATAATGATGAGATGATGGCATAAAAAATCAGAATACAGCGGCAATACCAGGTAGTTATTCTCTTGCAACGAACATCTGATATTTTAGATGGACATTTACACGCATACAAGATTGAAATCACCAAGAATTGAAGTCCAGAAACTATCAGCAGCGTCGTGTGTTTGTCGCGTGACAGGATGGCATAAAAAATCAGAATACAGCGGCAATACTAGGAAGTTATTCTTTTGCAAACGAACATCTGATATTTTAGATTAGATGGAATCGGTATCTCCTTGTTCTGTTATCAGAATTTTTATACGAACCATTATTATCAATGAGCGTAGCCGAAAAATTGTATAAACCCACATAAAACTCATATTTGTTCCTACACAGAATAAGATTTGTTATGGATAAAGAATCCAACACCTATTCTAGGATTTCCAAATACTTTTCTAAACTGGGACATTTACACGCATACAAGATTCAAATCACCAAGAATTGAATTCCAGAGATTATCAACAGCATTAATGCATAATGACGAGATGATGGCATACAAATTCAGAATACAACGGCAATGCCATAAAGTTATTCTTTTGCAACGAACAACTGATATTTTAGATGGAATTGGTAAAACATAAAACTTATATTTGTCCCTACTCAGAATAAGATTTATGATGGATAATGGATTATTCTAGGATATTCTAGGATTTC
This sequence comes from Onthophagus taurus, assembly GCF_000648695.1. NCBI lineage: Eukaryota > Metazoa > Arthropoda > Insecta > Coleoptera > Scarabaeidae > Onthophagus > Onthophagus taurus. Next base: position 910,404 of record NW_019286118.1, read on the forward strand.
CAAACACTTATCTAAAATGGGGCATTTACGCGCCAAGAATTACCAAGAAATCCAGAGACCATAAACAGCGTCGTGTGTTTGTCGAATGGATGCATAATGATGAGATGATGCCATAAAAATTCAGAATACAACGACAATACCAGGAGGCTATTCTCTTGCAACGAACATCTGATATTTTAGATGGAATCGGTATCTCCTTGACCTTATCAGAATTTTCATACGAACCATTATCATCAAACAGCGTAGCCTAAATATTTTAAAATCCCCATAGAACTCATATTTGTTCTAGTCAGAATAAAATTTTTTATGGATAATGGATCAAACACCTATTCTAGGATTTCCAAATACTTATCTAAACTGGGACATTTACATGCATACAAGATTCAAATCAACAAGGATTCAAATCCAGAGACCGTCAACAGCGTCGTGTGTTTGGCGAATTGATGCATAATGATGAGATAATGGCATAAAAATTCAGAATACAACTACAAGGTCATGCCATGATCATTGTCGTTCCATCCTTGAAGTGATCACAAGGTAAATGTCTTGTCAGGTTTATAGAATATTGGTGTATAACCAGAGCAGTTACATTTGGGTAAAGAGTAAAATATACAAGTTAAGCTTCACTTCTCTTTATCCAATAGACCTTTTCATTTCTCTGATTACCAACATCAAGGTTACACGGTTTAGGTATCTTTTGGGTGGACTCAATGATAGCATTTTATCAATAATTTGGTATTCATTTTAATGTCATAGAACTATCTATAGTCGTCTTAAAATTGAGAAATGATTTGAAAAATTGTGTTATGGGCAATATAATGAAGAGAAAATAAATGTAATATAAAGGTAGTTAGATACGCAAGTAATCATGTGATATGCAAGTCATCACAAGATCTCCAGAGTCTGCCTTATCATATTCACGTGTCAATCAAACCATGAATTTAGATCAAATTTTGCACAAGCTGTAAAAATCAGAGCCGGAGCTGACATAAATAAAGAATTTGTAATCGAATGAATTAAAAAATGATGAGATGATGGCATAAAAATTCAAAATACAACGGCAATACCAGGAAGTTATTCTTTTGCGACGAATATCTGATATTTTAATTAGATGAGGGAGTTTGATCCATGTTGACCAGTTATTTTTTATATAATATAAATTCAATAAAAAGCAATACTTTTTCTGGTCTTTTTCAATTTATTGTCTAACCGGTTTCGGCTTACGCCATGATCAGAGACATTAGAAATATAAATTAGATTTTAGCAACTTATTTTGCTTATTTACTTAAGTTTATTAGTATTGTTTTAACTTTTAACGTGAGTTTTAATGTGTTCATATTTATAATTTTAACTTGTATACCTTTGTGAAGCCGTTTACATGAACAACTAAATGGAAAATATGTTGCTAAAATCTAATTTATATTTCTAATGTCTCTGATGATGGCGTAAGCCGAAACCGGTAAAACAATAAATTGATAAAGACCAGAAAAAAAATCCTTTTTATTGAATTTATATTATATCTGATATTTTAGATGGAATCGGTATCTCCTTGTCCTTATCAGAATTTTTATACGAACCATTATTATCAATCAGCGTAGCCGAAATATTTTATAAATCCCATAAAACTTATATTTGTCCCTACTCAGAATAAGATTTATGTAGGATAATGGATCATTCTAGGATATTCTAGGATTTCCAAACACTTATCTCAACTGGGACATTTGCACGCATACAAGATTGAAATCACCAAGGATTGAATCCCAGAGACCATCGACAGCGTGATGTGTTTATAGAATAAATGCGTGAAGTCGGTTTTTCGAAAAAATATTTGTTCACCTTCACGTATTTGCAAACAAGCAAAATCCAATACACTTACCAAAAGGAATTGGATCCTTAAAGAGTAACTGTTTGGTGTATGTTGTGGTCTGAAGGTGTAACTCGCCCAACCTTTTTTGAAAATAATGCGAAAAATGCTTGTTATAGTCAATGGTGCGCGCCATAGGAACATAATAACGAACTTTTTGTGGAACCAATCGGAAAATATGGACATGTTGATGGTGCCACGTGCCACACACTTCAGCAGAAAGAATTGCGCTACACGTACCATATTTCCAGACTGCATCATTTCACGACATTAATTGAATCACCTTTTAATAGTCTTAGGGCCGGTTTATCAATGTCGAGTTAAATCTGTTAGATACGTAACTCATGGATAAACTTGCCTAACAGATAACCTCAGTGAACCGTTTATCCAGCAACTTTCTACCCGGCAGGCAGCAACCTACGAGATAGAACATGGATGGTACCCCTGAGTGTTAACATTAGAAACGGAAATGAAACATAATTGGTGAAATTTGAATAATTGACTTTAGTTTATGAAGTTGATATAAACAGCTGATCGTGTTTTGGAGGTTATCATTCCTGTGTGCTTTCGGTATTGTGCTTTGTTTTCGAAAACCTCTTTTATAATGGAATTCCTACATGAATATTTATTAGACAGCGATAAAGATGAGGATATTGTCCAACTCTTAAATTATAAACGACGACCATATATTATAAAAGAAAGACAAAAGTCAAAAACACTTTGAGGAGTTGGACGACCACGTTTTTTTGTTAGATTTCGGTTAAAAAAGGACACAGTTTTGTTAAAATTGGTTAAAATTAAGACGAGATTATATTATATTAGATTATAGATTATATTATAATTTTTTTTTAAATTACTAGATTATTATTTATTTTCTATAACATTTTTATATTCGTTTGTCAAATCCATCAGCAAGTGCTTTTCTGCTGTACTAAAATTTGATGATCTTTTCTTGCTCTTGCTTATCCATCACCACAATTATAAGCTTAATTTATTTTTGACGTTATATTTTGATTTTATTGTCATTTCCTTTCACCAAGCAACCAAACTTGTGCTCACATTTTTTTAACAATATCTAATAGGTAAACCCTTAACCAGTACTTCAATCTGGTGGGTATCCAAATGTCATATTTATCTATAAGATTACCCTAAACTACGGGTGGATAAACGATTCGTCGACGTTATCTATCAGCTACAATTTTAATTGACAGATAAATCGTCTTAACTAGATATTGATAGACCGGCCCTTAATAGCCTATCGAATTTTTTAGGTCCATTACTATCATCTTTTAGTTAAATTTATCTTATAGATAAACCCATCTACTAGCCAATCAGAGCGCGTAAGATAGAAGTAACTGTGGTAATAATCTCTTAGATAGCTTAACCAGAAGATGGTAGTAACGAGCCTTAGTTATTTGCCCACAACATGTACTACATTTTTCCAAAACATACAAAGAATTATCAAAAGGATTAATTAATTACCCATCGTTTCCTGTTGAATCTCTACTTTATAAGTAGGATTGTCATAAGCAGCCTGAGTAACTCTTGGTGGTGGTGTAATAGATGCTTTATTAGTACTGTGCCGCCTGATCAATATTAATAAAAGTACCAAAGTACTTAATATAGCGATAGTTGCTAAAATCGCAACGAAAACTAACGATCCATAATAATCGCCTCTTTCTTCAGAAAGATTTCCTGATAACTTATCTATAGATGAAGCTCCCAAAGTAGGTGCTGATCCCGGTTTCGTGATAAAATCTTGAACATTACTGGTTTTTATCCTTCCACTTGTCAAATAAACTTCAAGCCATAATCTGTATCGCGTACCCGGTTTTAGATCCATAATAACCGTTTTCGAAGGGGAATCTCGTTTGGCCATTTTAAACGTGCTATAATCACCTTTACCCGAATCACTTTGATAAATCGCTCGGTAAATATTAACATATTTATCTTCGGGGTATGGAACTCCTTTCCATGAAATTTCCACGCTCGTCGGTTTAACTTGGAGAATTTCTAAGGAAACGTTAAAACCGTACGCGTCCATTTCACTTCCGGTTGTGAACGAGATCATGTGGTCCGATCTCAATTCGGTTTTTTGGTTGGTAAATGGAATGAAATAAATTCCAACTTCGTAAGTTGTTTCAGGCCTTAAATTTTCTAAAGTATAACTTGTAACGGCTCTATGAATCAAAGTTGTGGCATCAAAAATTTTTCCATCGGTTACTTTATATCTTAATTGTACCCCGTCTATAAATTGGAGTTCGTTATCCGCGAATTTTCTCCATGAAACCACAGCCCAAGTTGAATTCACTTCAGAAACGTTTAAATCAGGTTCGATTGGAATCATTGAAGGTAGCAGTTTGGGGGTTTTAATTTGATAAATTTTGCTTGTTAGAACATTGTGGACATCATTAAACGTTACGGAGACTTTTATTTGGTACGATTGATCTGGAATTAATTCGGAAAGTTCAAATTCTAATTGTGAGGTTGCTAATATATCGTTTGGTGGTGCAAAAGTTTCCGATTTCCACTCGTTCACATTTTTTGATCTGAAATAAAAAAACAAAATAAATTAAGTTCATTCATTTAAATTTTAGTGGATTTACCGTGTGTTTGTATATCTAACTTCAACAGTTCCAAGAAATCCAACAAAAATAGTAGGAATTTCGATGGATAATTTAACAGTATGAGGATCGATTGCTTCTAAATGTTGAATAAGAATCTCTTGATGTTGCTGAGGTGGAAATGCGGGTATTTGTGGAAACGTCGGTGAAAAACTAAGACCTAAAACACGTTCAGACGAATGTTTTTAATTAAATTTTTTTTAACCAACCTGGTGACGAAGAAGCGTTTCTTTGTGGTTGTCCGGAAAATATATTTGGCTGTGGTACGTATAAAGGTCCGTTTTGTGGGGGATAATTTTGTGCGAACTTTTGGAATTGTTTGTGGCTATTGATTTGTTGGAGGAAGTGCTCAATGGGAATGCTATTTGGTTGTCCTTGCTCGATGGGAATGTTATTTTGGGGTCCTTGTTGGTGATTATTTAATAAATAGAAAGGGTTATCGTGTATTGTATTTGGATTAACGTATTGTTTATTTAATGGGTTTTGAACGTTATGAACTTCTAATACAGTTCCAGAAGGATAATTTGTAATCTCGGGATTTTGGTGAATAAGTTGAAGAAACTCATCGGGTGTCCCATGTTGCGCATGAATATGAACCGTGTTAGGAGGGGGCTGATTCATTTTATTATAATTATTAACGGGGTATTGAGGAATATAATTTTCATCGATATTTTCCTCTTCTTTATTTGATGAATTAGTTTCTTTGTTAGGAGGGGGTTTATGGTCTTTAGGATTTAATCTTTGGTTGGATGATGTTTCTTTCTGTTCTTTTCCTGGCTTATATTTTCCCGTTTTATTTTTTCCGTTAACGTAATAAATGTTCTCATCCAAAGAAATGTTGGGTTTTAACGGCTGCACGCCGTTTTCATAAATCTGTAGGGGACCTTGAGTTTTCGAAGGCGGTTTGTGCGTGGGGAAAGGATCGAAAGCGGGATCAAAACTGTCAGTCGTATCTTTGGTGTCTAAAGGTTTTTTCGATTTTACCGATTTCTCCGTCGACGTGGTTGTTTTCTCTGAAAACGTATACATCGACGTTTCAATGATTTAAAAGCAAACTAAGCTTCCCACAACCTTTTGAAACCAAAATTAAGTTATTTACATTTCAACAAATTGTCAGTCAATAGTCCGAATGCGTTTAACTTTGCCCGTGATAAGGAATAGGACGATTGTGTAGCTCAGGAATCGGTCCCAAGCCCGGATTAAGGAGGAGAGTTAACAACCCATTCCAGTAAAACCTAACTGTATCGAAACCCACAACCAAGTCTTGGATTGGACTGGATTGGTCTCATCTACGATGATGACTGCGAACGAAAATGGATCATAAGATGGAAAATGGAACGTGAGGACGACAAAGGGCTGGGCGAAGGTGTCAAGGATACAAAAACCAATTTGATATTGTACAGTGGCAAACATACAGGCACAAGGGAACAATTATCAATGTACTTAGCCTAACAGAAGAGCAGGACCAGAACATAAAAGATCTCTAGAAATGATATTACAATAGTACTTCGGGTTAATATTTGGGCACCACAACGAAAATTGTGGATTTGTGATTAGATTTGCAACAAGAATGAACTTCATTATCAGTTCAACATGCTTCCCACTCCTAAATATAGATATAGCGACATGGGTCTCACCAGACGGTACTACCAAGAACCAAATAGACCAGGCGTTAATTGGTAATAAATAAATAACATTTGGAAAAATTATTTCGAAAACCTATTAAGCATAGAAACTGATTTAGAAATGGATAACAGATCACCAAACCAAAGAGTGGGCGTGCCATGGAACCTATATCCATCAGTGAGGTTCAAAGGTTCAATTACTGAGCAAAGAACATTGGTCGAAATTTCTTCTACTTAGTCTGCCGTTTTCCTACGAAGATTAGTGATCCAACTGGGTATAATGGTGAGTGATACTGCACCTCTGAATATTTCAATATGTACATTCGAACCACCATCACAGATCTTTCAGTATTAAAAAAAAGCTGTCTAAGAAAGGATTCCATAAGACTAAACCTATAAGAGGTAAGGATAGAGAACTGTTGACAACACAAGAAGATCAACTCAAGCGGTGGAAAGGACATTTTTTCTAAGTTCTAAATAGAGGATAAGAAAGAATGTTGGCATTAGCATAAAGGTACTAACTCGTAATGAAATTAAAACAGCCCTCAAGCAAATCAGTAATGGAAAAGTACCAGATGAAGACAACATTGCACCTGAAGTACCAAAACAAGACATTGAGATTACTGTTAGATTATTTGCTACTTGAGAAGATATGGACAGAAGACAAGTTACCTAAAGACAGGAAATATGGATTAATAGTGAATCTATCAAGAATCGTATCCCACTTCTGTCAGTGCCAAGTAAAGTTCTCTCAAGAATAATCCTGAATCAGATTAAGTATTCTGTGGAAAATCATTTGAGGAGGGAACAAGCACGATTTCGTTAACATCGAAGTTGAAACATTCATGTACCTTTGTAGCATTGTTGAGAAAGATGGAGGTATGTGGCAGAGAAGTATGTGAAGAAACGAATACAGAAAGCAAATGGAGCTTTCGTGCAATTGTGCTCACAGATCTTTGAGTATTACAAAAATACTGTCTAAGACGGGATTCCATAATACTAAACCTATAACAGGTAAGGTTGGACAACTGTTGACAACACAAGAAGACCAACTCAACCGCTGGAAAGAACATTTTTTCGAAGTTCTAAATAGAGGATAAGAAAAAGAGGAAGCAATCCAAGGAAATGAGGCAGTCAATGATGCTGGTATTAGCATAAAAATACTAACTCGTAATGAAATTAAAACAGCTCTCAAGCAGATCAGTAATGGAAAAGTACCAGGTGTAGACAACATTGCACCTGAAGTACCAAAACAAGACATTGAGATTACTGTTGGATTATTAGTTACTTGAGAAAATATGGATAGAAAAGAAGTTACTTAAAGACTGGAAATATGGATTAATAGTAAATCTACGAAGAACGACATCCGTCTTCTATCAGTGTTAAGTAAAGTACTCTCAAGAATAATCCTGAATCGGATTAAGGATTCTGTGGAAAATCATTTGAGGAGGGAGCAAGCACGATTTCGTTAACATCGAAGTTGAAACATTCGTGTACCTTTACAAAAATGCTGTCTAAGAATGGATTCCATAAGACTGAACCTATAAGAGGTAAGGATAGAGAACTGTTGGCAACACAAGAAGACCAACTCAAGCGGTGGAAAGAGAGGAACCAATCCAAGAAAATGAGGCAGTCAATGATGCTGGCATTAGCATAAAGGTACTAAATCGTAATGAAATTAAAACAGCCTTCAAGTAGATCAGTAATGGAAAAGTACCAGGTTGTAGACAACGTTGCACCTGAAGACAAGTTATCTAAAGACAGGAAATATGGATTAATAATGAAACTATCAAGAATGACATCCCACTTCTGTCAGTGCCAAGTAAAGTACTCTCAAGAATAATCCTGAATCCGATTACGGATTCTGTGGAAAATCATTTGAGGAGGGAGCAAGCACGATTTCGTTAACATCGAAGTTGAAACATTCGTGTACCTTTGTAGCATTGTTGAGAAAGATGGAGGTATGGGGCAGAGAAGTATGTGAAGAAACGAATACAGAAAGCAAATTGAGCAATTGTCGTCACAGATCTGTGAGTAATACAAAAATGCTGTCTAAGAATGCATTCCATAAGACTAAACCTATAAGAGGTAAGGATAGAGAACTGTTGACAACACAAGAAGACCAACTCAAGCGGTAGAAAGAACAATTCTTCGAAGTTCTAAATAGAGGATAAGAAAGAGAGGAACCAACCAAAGAAATTGAGGCAGTCAATGATGCTGGCATTAGCATAAAGGTACTAACTCGTAATCAAATTAAAACAGCCTTCAAGCAGATCAGTAATGGAAAGGCACCAGGTGTAGACAACATTGCACCTGAAGTACTAAAACAAGACATTGAGATTACTGTTGGATTATTAGTTACTTGAGAAAATATGGATAGAAGAAAAGTTACTTAAAGACTGGAAATATGGATTAATAGTAAAACTACCAAGAACGACATCCCTCTTCTGTCAGTGTCAAGTAAAGTACTCTCAAGAATAATCCTGAATCGGATTAAGGATTCTGTGAAAAAGCATTTGAGGAGGGAGCAAGCACGATTCCATGAACATCGAAGTTGCGTTGATCTTATCAATACATTCCTCATAATTATTGAGCAGAGTGCACTTTATTTGACTTTTATTGACTTTGAGAAGGCCTTTGACTCCTTAAATGGAAGAATCATGTGGTATACTCTGGAAGAATATGGAGTTCCTCTGAAGATCATCAGTGTTATCAGGAAGATGTATGAGTGTCAAGTCAGTCAAATTGTGGGGTGAGACAAGGATGTATTCTGTCATCCATACTGTTCCTCCTGTTATTGGATAGAGTGATGAAAAAGGTTACGGAAGAAACAAGAAATGGTATTCAGTAGGGGGTGTAAGATAGACTTGAGGACTTGAATTTGCAGACGGTGCCTATTTTCACAGAGATCTTGAGACTTGGAGGTAAAATTGGGAATACTGCAAAATGATGCAGAAGTAGCTGGACTAAAAATCAATGCTCAGACCAGTGGAAACATTCGTGTACCTTTGTAGCACTGTTGAGAAAGTTGGAGGGGCAGGGAAGTATATGAAGAGACGAATATAGAAAGCAAATGGAGCCTTCGTGCAATTATACCTTATCTGGCGAAATTATCACATTTCAAAAAGAACAAAACTTGGCTTCTTCAACAGCAACGAAATGTCAGTCATTCTGTATGGGTGTAAAACGTGGAAGTCCTGTTTGATACTGGATTGGTCACAAGCTAAGAAAGCATCATGGAGCAGTTGAGATGTCTGCGCTTGACTGGAACTCCCAGGGAGCACAGAAATGAGGACGCCCAAAAAGGGCGTGAAAGAGAATTGTTGAGGAAGAAGCAATGGAAGACGGAAAAACGTGGTGAGAAGTGAATGCTTGCTGCCAACCGGACCAGATGGAGAGCTTTTACACCTGCCCTATACTTCATAGGAGCAAATAAGTCAAGTAAGTCAAGATATAATAATGAACTGTATCATGATTATAAGATCCCGCCATTATTGGAGTTCACCAGACTCCAGCATTTAAGTTATGACCAGCAAGGAGTGAGACCAAAAGGGCAGCCGAGAATTAGATAGGAGGATCCAGTCGACCGGAACACTAAGGAAATAATCAGGAAAATGAATTGAAAAAAACAGGGAAAATTGAAGGCAAAGGTTGGTTCGATTCGGGCTGTAGAACCATAGAGAGAGAGAGAGAGAGAGTCCGAATAAGTCCGTAACTATTTGAACCACAAAATCAAAAGCCCTTCCTACTATATACACTAATATTTACATAGCAATTTTTAATTAAATCCTTACCTGGTGGTAAATCCAATTTTTGACACATCCACTCCAAACAACAATCATCTCCAGGTCGATGTTTTAAAGTGGCGTGAGATGGTGGACACGGTAAATTTCTTGGTGGTGTTGGCGGAACGGGGGCACAAACGTTTTGGCATTCAACTTCGCCCATTTCGCAATAACACCGCTTTTCGCAACCTGTTAAATTGGTCGGTATTTCTTGGTGGTTATCGTAGGTTCGTCCATCATACATGCAAGACCCGTTATATTTGCATTTGAGTTGATCGGGACAACATTTAGGTGGGATCGGTTTAAAATCAGCTGGAACAGTTTCCCATTCGATACAATTTGGGTCAATAATGTCAGTTCCGAAATAAGTTGGACATTCTAATTTTAAACATTTAACGCCCGTTGTTTTACAAACACAAATCGATTTACAACCATCGTTAAATTCTTGTCCTATTTTGTAATTTTTTCCATTAAAAGTGCAATTATTTTGTGTTAAAGGCGCTGATTTCGTACTTCCTTCAATATCCATGATATCATCCTCATTTTCGATGCGGATAAAATTAACTTTGTCTTCGATTCCGTGAAGATAATCTCCGGGAAGTAAAGTAAACGTTTTCCAGTTGATTTTATCGTTGCTTAAATCGATGAGAGGGCGCATTTCGTCTGAGTCTGTATCAAAATCAACTTTAATTGTTGTTTTATTTATGAATTTTGCTGAGATTATTTTTCCTTTTGTGTGGTTCACATCGCATAAAACTTTTTTACAACAAGTATTATCCGGATCGGGAACTAGAAAGCACTTTTTCGAGATCTTCTTCGGCGATTCACAGCTGACAAGACAAACTTGGTTACGCAAAAATTTCTATACATGATTTGAGAACAAACCTATCTTTACAGGTAATCTTCCCACCCATTGCACAATGACATACTTTTTCGCAATCATTTCGTACAGTCTCTCCACGATTGTAAGTTTTATTATTATATGAACAAAATTCGATTGCTTCGGTAGCTAAAAATGAATTTTTATTATATTTTTTTTAAAGGGTATTGCTGTGTAAACTTAAGACCGAAATTTAAAGTATTTACAAAGTTATAACACGTAGAAGAAAGTGAGATTTCAATTCTCTTTCAATGCGGTTATCTCGAAACCATTTTTTTTTTCAATTTGTGGGAAACAGAACTTAAAATTTATTCAACCTATTGAGCTGCAATTTTAACATATTATTCTATAAAATATGAAACAAAAAGTATCTTCACGCAAGTCTTGTGTTAATAACTCCGACCATTTCTGTTGCATATGTGGTAATAAAGTTATCGGGCATATTTTGGAAAACAACTTGGACAACTAGAAAAATTTTGAGCCCTACACAAAGTTTGTTAAAATACCGATGGCATGGAAAGAGCCAAAAAACCACCTTGATGATGGCTACTTTTATGTTGTGAATGTAAAAGGTATGAACCGATACAAGAAGCATTCTTGGGTTTACCCAAAAGTACAATCCGCTAAGCCATCAACAATTTACTTCCTTATCAGACGATTGCTATGATGATGTTGAAATGTTAGATAGAATAAAAGCAATAACGAAAGTGAATTCGAAGGTTGCAGTTCTACACCACTTCAAAGTTTTTCTCATGGCGAGCTAAACGACTTGATTGGAGATTAATAATAATAATAATAATAATAATATTCCTTTATTACCCAACAGGCATAGCCCAAAAAAGGATAACAATATATATTACATAATGTAATAATACAATAATATGTATCTGTATGTGAAGAAAAAAAAACAAAAATTACAAAAAATTCAAGAAATCAACAATTACCGAATTATAAAGAAAATAAAGATAAAAACTAAATAAGTGAATTTACATGCAGGTGATCACTGATTGTCTGGAATCCTGTTGCCCACTTTACTGAGAGTGATGACGAATACGCAGCTATATCTTGAGTTACTCCTTGGAATAACAAACCCTAGTCGCTGAAGAATGAAAGGACAATAGATGTTATATTCGATAACCTTTTGTAGAAACCTTTCATAAAACGCGTTTCTTCTGTTCATCAAGGAAACCATATTGTGTCGTGCAAGCAAATCATTTTGTGGTATACCTCGCTCAGGGTAAATTCCATCAGATTTGTAAGAAAGAAATTTTAAGAATCTACGATGGACTCGATCAAGGCTTAAGAACTCACACGCATATAAGGGACTCCAAATCAGGCAAGCGTATTCTAACTTACTCAAAACGTAAGCACAATACAAGGTCTTTAATAAACTGACACTTGTGAAATATTCAGACATACGCATCACAAAACCTAGGGACCTAACGGCCTCCGAACACACATTATTGATATGTGTTTTAAAATGAAGCTTGCATCAAACAGGAGCCCCAAATCCCTGTACTCCTCAACACGACTCAAAGTGCTGCCAGCAATATTGTAAGGATATATGCATGGTGACGAGCATCGGCTATAAGTAAGTACACAACATTTATCTATATTAAAGTTAAGTTTGTAGGTCTTACACCATTGCACTATTGTGTTTAAGTTGTGCTGCAGCTTATCTGCATCTGCCACCGATGAGACTTCGGCAACGATCTTGATATCATCAGCATATCCCAAAATCCGACAATCAATTTTTAGATGTAACTCATTTATAAAAAGAACAAATAATAGAGGGCCCAAATTTGATCCCTGTGGAACCCCTGAGGTAAGAGTGAACTCATTGTAAGCAACATAACATTTTCTGTTGCAAATAAGAGGCCAGAAGTTGAATTGCTGAAGGAACAAATCCGAAAGAGCTCAATTTATACAAGAGAATTCTATGGTCAATCAGATCAAAGGCTTTGGATAGATCCACCTGCCCACGTCTATCCAAGGTGCTACAGATAAACTCGGAAATCATAGCCAAGTTGGTAATTGTAGAGCGACCGGAAACAAAACCATGCTGGGAAGCTCACACAAAGGGGCACGTGCTGGTGTACATAAAAGAATATAATAACTTTTCAAATAGTTTAGCAAAATTGGAAATTATCGAAATTCTTGATCGTTTCCACCTTTCAGGAAATTCACAGGACGTAATGGACAAGTTAATAATAAATTTAAGAGGGCAAGCAAATATATAACGGCAATCTCTGACCATAAAACTTGGCAACAAATCATCTCCAGCAGTATGCTTATTAGAAAACGTTGCCATTAATTTAATTAGCTCCTCTTCTGTAGTGGCATGAAAAGAGTATGGCAACAGATTGAAATTATATTCAGTGAAAGTTCGGTCAGTAGATACAGTGTGAACAGCAGAAAACATGTTAGCAAAAGCATTTACAATATCTTGAGGATCAGCAAGAACATTGCTCTCACTCTCAATCAGATTACAGGGTATTCTTGTGGTACGTTTCTTAGCTCGGAGAAAATTCCATATACTGGACGGATCCGTCTTGATGGTATTTTGTATGTTGTTAAGATATTTAATGTAACTGTCGTTTATTTCCTTTTTTAACAACCTCCTTAGTCGGTTAAATTCATTATAAAATAAAAATTTTTTTGTTTTGATCCATTTTTTGTGATAGAATTTTTTGATATTAATATGTCTCTTTATTTCCGGCGAAAACCACGGTGGGTGAGAACTATTAGATTTGGTTTTAATAGGGACATGTGTATTAATTACGGAGTAAATGGCATCATAGAAGGCATCCAAAGCCTCATTGACATCGCTATGGGAAAGCAAAAAAGACCAATCATACTTAAAGAAGTGATCATATAATGCAGGGTAATTTGCTCGATGGAAGTCATATCGTAAATTATCAGAAGATGGGAACCGCTGTTGATTAGTAGGTGTAGAGTAGTGAACTTCCACTTCAAGACTGGGATGATAAGAATCTTCTGGTACAACTTTATTGTCAGCATTAGAGATCAACAAATCCAACATTCTGCCATCTTCATTCTTAACGTTATTGTACTGTTTGGCATTAAGAACACTTAAAAAATCAATAAAAGCTCTGGTTTTAATTGAATATTGACTAGTAGGTAAGATTAAATCGGGAAGATTGAAATCTCCAACCAATACAAAGAAATGGTTAATTATAATAGCCTCAAGAGCAGTAGTAAATGTCTCCATATCATCAGAAGATATATCGAGAGCAATGTAGACTAGTATGATTAAAATAGACTTCTTATTAATAAGACACCTACAGATTACTAAATCTATCATAGGTACTGTTGCACGAAGATGACTAGTATCGATAATGTCAAATGGTATGGTGTGTTTTAGTGCAATTAAAATTTATCTAAGAACTAATCTGAGGTTCGTGCGCCAAGACTAATAGAAAAACATTGCCTTCAACCTGGCGTATCAATAACATCTTATCTAACTAGAGAGATCGACATTCTTTCATATTTTAACAAGACGAATGATATCGTATATTATAATGACTTAATGATATTTTTGGACTTTTAAATTTAATGGTCCTTCCAGTAATTGGGCAGTAGCGCCAGAGATGATGTTGAAATTTGTTGTTGGGCGGCAAAGGGGATACACTAAATATATCTGTTTTCTTTGCCCGTGGGACTATCATGCGAAAAATGAACACTGGAGTAGAAAAGACTGGCCATCGAGAATGAAGATGACTGTAGGAAAAGCTAACATTATTTATTAACCGTTGATCGGTCGAGAAAAAAATCATTCTTTGGCTACTACATACAGGGGATTCTCAACCTATACGCATAAACTTGGGGATTTATTCCTCGAGACAAATAATGGGTAATAGGTGAAAAAAATTGTAGTAAAAGATTTTTAGTTTCATAGGTATCCGATATATGCGTCGACATCTAGATAAGGTGCTGCCTGGAAGATGAACAAATCGAGTCCATCTCGATCGCCCGACCTCAATGCTCTTAATTTTTATTTTTGGGGTTCCATAGTGTACGTCACCGAAGTTAATACTGAGCAAGGGTTGCGAAATCAGATACTGAGGTTTAGGCAGCGCTATCATATCATCTTCAAAGCGTACAGTCTTTGCATCCAGAAATCATCTTACACAGCAACACCAAACTATCTCATCTGTTTAGAACTGATATCACCATACTTATTTCATCTTCTGCAAAAAACTGTTTACATACATTTGAGTGTGCCGTTTGCTCATGTCTATCTGATTGCAAGAGTTGCCTGCACAAATGATGCATGGCGAAATTTAGTAACGAGATGAAGAATGACATGTACGGATCACACAATATTGAGGGAAATGTTGAGAGCATCAAAAAGATTCAGGTAGAACTCCGGGGAAAAAACGTCAGGTAGGCTTCCTCTGTTTCGTTTATCTAACCAAAATGTTCGACAAAGTAAGGATAAAAGAAGTAGAATAGGGCAAACATTACAAAGTATGTAATCTAAACTATGGTTACACCATGAATGATTACAAAATCAAGGTTGAGTGCTATGTAGATGATGTCGTTTTCTTGGCTGATACTGAAGATGGCATATAGTGGTTAACACAGGCATTTAACATTGCAGCTGGGGAAGTTAATACTGAGCAAGGATCAGATACAAACAGCTGCCGAGACAATCCGCCAACAGTTTAGCCCACGCTAGTGGATCATCATCGATTCAGCAAGCCCAATTGTGTATAGAAAATATTGGAAACAACTTGGAACACTTACTTTGATGTCATTTTAAAATCTTATATGTATTCTTGACTTGAAAGTAAATTTAACGGATATCTAGGAAACTCATTATTTGTCATGAGGAATAAATCCCCAAGTTAATGCGTATAGGTTGAGAATCACCCTGTATAAGACTTGGGCTTATAAAACAGTTTGTTAAAGCTTTAGATAAGAGTGAGGATTGCTTCAAATATACATATTGTGTCAATCACATCCTGGTTTCAGTATAGAAAAATTAAAAGCAGGAATTTTTGCAGGGCTCAAATCCGTAGTGTTATAAATCATGATTTCACAAACCATATGACACAAGTTGAATTGGAAGCATGGACAAGCATCAGTTGTCAAAAATGTTTTGGGGAATCGCAAAGCTGAAGAATATTCCGAAATATTAGACCGCGCCTTTTTTATTTTTACTGTAAAATCAATTAAAACAATTCAAATATATATTGGATAAAATTAGTTTTCTTTTGAAATGTTTACCACCTCTTGAAAGAATGTTGGATAAGATTAGGTCTCTTTTGAGATGTCAGTCATCCCGCGAAATAATGTTGTGTAACGTTAGTTATCTTTTGAAATGTAAATCATCCCAGGAAAAAAATGTTGGGTAAGGTTACTTTTATTTATCCAGGTCTCAAGTGAAAAATGTTGAAAACTGTTATGATCGTTGCGCAGTGTAAGGTAGATTTTCAACAACAACGATGCACTATTTCTTCTCAAGCCTATCGTAACTGCTATAGGTGGACGGAAAATTAGTTTCAATAGCAGAAAACTAAGATTGCTGAGAGATAATTGTTGTGTCAAATGGGAATACTTATAGTTATATTTCCTTCTGTACGTTAATATTTCACGTGTATTTTTAATGAAGAAATAGAATTAAAAAATTTTGTCGTCAAGATTGTTCAACGTATATGAGGAATATATACTCACAATCAGACGGGCATTGGTGGAATGAAACTCACTAATCTCCGATATGTCGACGATACACTCTGCTGGCGAAACATAGGAGGAACTCTATACAATGCTAGATTTGGTGAGAGAAGAAAGCCGAAACTTACGATTAAAAATGAACTTATATAAAACAAAATTGATTATAATAGGCAAAATATCATATTGTAGATGAACTAGAAAATGTCACAGAATTCATATGATGGCGCACTCATATGCAATCAAGGAAAATATGAAAAAGAAATTAGAAGGCA
Source organism: Onthophagus taurus (assembly GCF_000648695.1). NCBI lineage: Eukaryota > Metazoa > Arthropoda > Insecta > Coleoptera > Scarabaeidae > Onthophagus > Onthophagus taurus. The sequence goes on from NW_019286118.1 coordinate 927,154, forward strand.
AATAGCTGGCGATAGCTGTTGCCTTGATCAGCTTGACGAAGATATGGAAAGATCAATTCGTGTTTTCCTATACGGTGTAGAATCTTAGACTCAAAGAAGTCGAAAGAGAAGGCTTTCGAGATGTGGTGCTTTTGTCGAATGCTGCGTATTTCCTGAACGGACAGACACACTAACATATCTATCGGAAGGAAAGGAAATTGCGTTGAGGTAAATCCTCAAGTTAGCACTCGACGTCTTGCAATTGACGCCGGAATATCGAAGACTAACATTTTAAGAATATTAAAGCGCAACAAGTATCACCCATACCACATTTCATTGCATCAACGGCTTTATGGAGGTGATTTTGAAAATCGATTAATGTTTTGTCAATGGGCACAAGAACGAATGCGGTTGGACGTCAATTTCTTTGGTAACGTGTTATTCTCGGATGAGTCTACTTTTACAAACAAAGGACAAGTCAATTGGAGCGTTGAAAATCCGAGATGGTTGCGTGAAGTAGAACATCAACGACCTTGGTCGCTTAATGTTTGGTGTGGCATAATTGGTGATAAATTGATTGGTCCATACTTTATTGATGATATGCTGAATGGGGGAAGTACCGAAATTTTTTAGATAACGTCTTACCAACGGTACTTGTAGATTTGAGCAGGGAAGAAAGACAAAATATGTGGCTGCAAAATGATGGGTGTCCGGCACATTTTTCACATATACGGAAGGGGAGGTCCAATTTCCTGGCCTGCCAGATCACCTGATTTAATACCTCTTCATTTTTTTTTTGGGGCGTCCTTAAGGATAATGTTTATCGCAATGTATGCAGAAATAGTAGCCAAGAAAACCTTTTGAGATGTAAAGAAAGTTTTAGTAGAAAGGTTAATAAATGTATTGTAGTGGGTGGGGAAATATTTGAACATTTATTATAAATTTAATACTTGTTGTTGATTAATATTATAGTTTAATCATTTTTTATAAATAAACAATATTTAAAATTATTTGAATAAAAAAATTATTTAGATTTTGTCTACAAAAGATGTTTCACCGTCGTACTGGCAAAACCACACGGTATTTTTTTTTAAGTTATTTTACTTTTATCCATAGATTCAGATGATGCAATCAAAAACATAGGGTGCCATTTAAAAAATTTGTCGTGACCTTCATATGACCTTGAAAATAAGGTCAAGGTCAAAAATGTTATCGTCATATGGTTTCCCCCTTCGCAAAGAACAACTTTCATTTCGAGATAATCGCATGTCTCACGTTAAATGGACCAATCTGTATATATTCTGAGCTTGTTTTCGAAAATCGAGCTTATATGTGTAAATGTGTTCTCACTAAAACTTTTTAGTATTGCCATTATATTGCCATAACTATCTTTTAACGCTCTGACACCATCAGAATGGCAAGACCACCTAGTTTGGTTCAAACTTTTGATTGAAAATTTAAGTCTAATTTAGCCTATTTAACAGATTCCATATGTGGGAAGAAGCAGAAAAGAAGACATATATTTGTCGATCTGAGTTGAAGTCTTAACTGCTTCCTTGCCAACAATATTTAGGGAGTGAGCAGCACATTCAGCATATTCATATTTACTGCAGTCAGCAATAAATATGCATAGTCAGCATATTTATTATTTTCTTTGATATGTGCTTGTAACCCATTATATTAACCAGACATATTTGCAGCATATTCTTGTAGAAATGCTTGTAGAGAATTAAACTAAGCTAATTTTGATAAAAGAAACACACCTTTCGTACACTTTTTCCTCAAACAATATCGCACTACAATAGCTAGTTGATCATTGTGGGACAAATCTGACGTCGAGTCCATCACAATGGAGTAGTGTTTCGAATCATCGTTATTTATATCACTAATAATTGTTTTTATCATCTGTTTTCCCATTATCTCTATTATTTCTTCGTAAGTTGTTTTAGATAAGTATGAAGTAGAAGACTTTGGTCGCAGCTCCCGCTGTAGGATATGTTGGCGCAGAAATGGATCAAATTTTGCTATTGATTCTAGAACCCCCATGAAATTACCGTTGTGAGGAGAGCCAAATATGTTCTCGTGAGCCAAGATCTTTCTAATAAATGACCAGTTTTAATTTTTTTCCTGAAGTGAGTATTTGAAAATGATCGATTGTGGTCTTTAAAGAGTCTTATTGATTTTGGGATCTTTATTTTGTAAATTAGTCATCTCATGGGTAAGACATTGGTCATGTGGAGCATAATCAACATTGCTATCTTAAATGGAACGCATGTTTTTTGTATATTTTGATAGAGAATATTTGCTTCTATCTGATGAACATATCATATCATAAGGTTGTATAAGAAAACAACCGAGAAAAATTTTCTAAAAATACTAAATCTTGATGGACCGAGGCCCTGGGCTGCAGCCCATACCTAAATTGGGGGCTGCCACAATACATTTACTTTAGAAGTAAATATAATATAAATATATCTACGATATAACTACTAAACGTTATTTTCTGGATTACAAAAGAATGATATAACAGTCCTTTTAGATTCTACCGTCCTTGATTTTACCTAGATAAAAAATAAAGGCGTGACGTCCAGTCTATATAGAACATATAGCACCACCATCGTTTCCGATAGGACGGAACCCCCTCCCCCGCATGGTTTATTTCTTTCTAATTTATAATTTGCTTAAAATTACAGAGATAAAACTTTAAAAAACTAATCACCGGATACGATATCCTACTAAACCACGATTTTCTGCGAAACTATACCGAATACCGAAAAAATAAAATATGTCACTCATTAAGAACACAGACTACTACTTGTTTAAAATTGAAATTCTTTCGTTAAATAGTTTTTGAGAAAAAAAATCGCAAAGTGGACAAAGTTGGAGGTTTTTGTTTAACTCGTATTTAGCTCGTGATCAAAGGAAAACTTTATAGTTATTTTTTTTGATAGAACGATTGCAAAGATCGAAAGACATCGATCTATAAATTGAGGGTCACAGCAACACCCACTTAAAATGATTTATTTAAAATGTTTTAGTTAAACTTTACAATTAATTACATAATTTAAATTACCTGTATCTGAACAAGATAACATGGAGCAACAATTATCATCCGGTGCTGGTTGTTCAACACAAAGAGGATCCTCAATCTTTTTGCCTTTTTTAAAATAAGGAGTTGAACATCGATCTATGCAATCCATTTTTCCATTTGTACAGGTACAAATCGAATCACAACCAACCTCCAATTTTTCACCATTTTCATACGTTAATCCACCTTTTTCACAAACCCCTTAAAATAAAATAAATAAAATAATTAAAATAAAAATCTGAATTTAAATTAATCTTTTACTTTTCGATCCTTGATTCATTTTTAATCCTTTCGTATCATCATCAACATTATCTCCATCCAAAACTGTATCATAATCATTATCCATATCAACATCACTTAAATCGATGACTTTCTTCTTATTGTTAGTCTCAACTTTTGTGTTGTTATTTTTTGTTAAATCATTATTGTGGGAATGTTCATCTAAAGTAAAATTTAACGATCTTCCTTTAGGTTCTTCCGCGATCGTACTAACCACAGTGGGTTCGAAGACGTGTGCATCTTCCTCGGAAACCATACTAAGAGATTCTGGTAGTTCCACTGGTTTTGGAATCACCGTGATAACTTCGTAAATTGGTTCTAAAACGTAAACCAGAAAAAGAATTACAAAAACACAACCAAAGAAAAAAAAATTAATTAAAAAAATAAGTTAATTGGAAATACGATTCGATTACATTTTATGGGCCATTAAAGAAGAATCCCTTCAACTTCCTTGTTTTCATTCTTCCTGGAGGAGACATAAGTCGTGTCTAGTCTAATGAGGATGGTAATCCAAAAAGAAAACAAGAGTAAAACACGCACGTGTGTTTGCTGCGAGACCGTCGAGAAAGGATGAATAAGATGATGAGGTTTTTTTAATTTCTTTTTAGTTTCCTTTTTTTGTACATTCAAACGAAAGCTTTAACTCGTTTGTGGAGCATGGAGCATAGTTCGACGACCTTTATGAACTACATGCTCTTGGACCATAACCTATTGTATGTCTATAATGGGTGGATCAAATATTTTTCAAATTTATTTTAATTAATTCTTTAAAGATGCTAAAACAAGTCTTAACCTTTATTTATTAACGCGTAATTCCAGAGATTTCTAACCACTCGAAGCAATAAACAGTATCGACTATTAAATAACACTAATTGTTGTTTATTTACCGTTGTGAAAAGAATTTTCAATGTGACCTTGGCAAGAATCTGCGAGATTGTTGCTCTTGGTTTAGCGTTACGATTTAACTGATTTAATTAATTAGTGTAATATGTAAATTTAACACGTTTTAAAACCTTGGCATTGCATACAATACCAGTTCCTTTTCGATTCATCATCATCCTTAATCAAATAGTTAAAGATACCAATGATGTCATGATTTGTCAAAACAGTTAAGCAAAAATTACGTCGTACACTAAATTTGGTATGTTATTACCTTTATGGGGAATACCGTTATGTCAAGGAGTCAAGAATACTTTTACATACACGTTTATGAATCATAAAAAGAAATCTGGTTCTTGAGGAACTAAGAAAACGATTTGGTAAAGTCGGATTTAAATACATATTCAATATTTTTAGAACTGCAATAGGTAAATTTACTTCACATTTTTCTTAAAATGAGGTTTTAATGGTATATTAAGATAATTGTAGAAAACTATGTTTACGAAGCAATTTAAATCAAACATGTTGTATTTAACTCTGCAATTATAAATCGCCGAAGCAGGTAGGTAAACGTCTAACAAAAAGGAATTGTAAATGTTAACTCATAAAAGAAACGTTATGGTGAACAAAATAAGGAAGATGGACTGAGTTAGAAGGAAATTTAAGCATAAATGAATTTTCTAACATAATTTTTATGTTTTGCTGTCAATTATCTACAAAAAACACAGTGCTTTCTGATAGTGATGGATATAAGTGTCACTATTTTCTAGAAATAAAGCAAAAATCTTTAAAATGTCAAAATTTATTGAACCGATAAAGCATAATCCATAACCAGCTCGAACCTAGGTGTCATCATTTTCTAGGAATAAAGTTAAAATTCTTAAAATGTCAAAACTGATGGATTACAATGAAAAATCTGTAATCCATATTCCACCTAAAAAGCATGATCCATAATCATTTCGAATTCAGGCGTCACCATTATCTAGGATTAAACTAAAGCTAATTAAGGAAAATAATACTGATAAAAGTTATCCATATTGAACTTAGAAAGGGTGATCCATAATCAGTTCGAACCTATGTAGGTGTCACCATTTTCTAGGAATAAAGCGAAAATTCTTGAAATATCAAAAGTGATGGATTGCATTAAAAATTCTACCATTACTTATAAACTGAAGCCGACCAAGACGAATGTTACACATAAATACTATCCATATAAAACCAAAAAAGCATATCCATAACCAGTTCGACCATAGGTGTCACCATTTTCTAGGAGTAAAGCAAAAATGCTTAAAATGTCAAAATTGATGGATTACATTGAAAAATCTGGCACTATTCAAAAAGTAAAGCTGATTCAGAAAATGTTATGCATAAAAATTATCCATATAGAACCAAAACAGCAAAGTCCATAACCGGTTCAACCATAGGTGTCATCATTTTCTGAGAGTAAAGCGAAAATGCTTAAAATGTTAATATTAATGGATTACATGGAAAAATCTGTCACTATTCAAAAACTAAAGCTGATTCAGAAAGCAGTTACGCACAAAGTTATCCATATAGAACCTGACAAACATGATCCATAATCAATTTGACCATAAATGTCATCATTTTCTAGGAACAGGGAAAATTTTAAAAATTGGTGGGTTGCATTACGAATTCCATCATTACTTAAAAACTGAAGCCGACCAATAAGAATGTTAGGCAAAAATACTATCCATATAGAACCAAAAAAGCATAATCCATAACCAGTTCGACCATAAGTGTCATCACTTTCTAGGAATAAAGCGAAAATGCTTAATATGTTAATATTGATGGATTGCATCACAAATTCCATCATTACTTAAAAACTGAAGCCGACCAATAAGAATGTTACGCAAAAATACTATCCATATAGAACCAAAAACGCATGATGCATAACCAGTTCTACCATAAGTGTCACCATTTTCTAGGAATAAAGCGAAATGCTTAATATGTTAATATTGATTGATTACATTGAAAAATCCGTCACTATTAAAGAACTAAAGCTGATTCAGAAAAATGTTACGCATAAAATTATCCATATAGAACCTAACAAGCATGATCCATAATCAATTCGTCCATAGGTGTCATCATTTTCTAGGAATATAGGGAAAATCTTAAAAATGTCAAATTGGTGGATTATATTACAAATTCCATCATTACTTAAATACTGAAGCCGACCAATAAGAATGTTAGGCAAAAATACTATCCATATAGAACCAAAAAAGCATAATCCATAACCAGTTCGACCATAAGTGTCACCATTTTCTAGGAATAAAACAAAATGATTAATATGTTAATATTGATGGATTACATTGAAAAATCTGTCACTATTAAAGAACTAAAGGTAATTCAGAAAAATGTTACGCATAAAATTATCCATATAAAATCTAACAAGCATGATCCATAATCAATTCGACCATAAGTGTCACCATTTCCCAGGAATATAGGGAAAATCTTAAAAATGTCAAATTTGGTGAATTGCATCAAAAATTCCATCATTACTTAAAAACTGAAGCCGACCAATAAGAATGTTACGCAAAAATACTATCCATGTAGAACCAGAAAAGCATAATCCATAACCAGTTCGGCCATAAGTGTCATCACTTTCTAGGAATAAAGCGAAAATGCTTAATATGTTAACATTGATGGATTACATTGAAAAATCCGTCACTATTAAAAAACTAAAGCTGATTCAGAAAAATGTTACGCATAAAATTATCCATATAGAACCAAACAAGTATAATCCATAATCAATTCGACCATAGGTGTCACCATTTTCTAGGAATATAGGGAAAATCATAAAAATGTCAAATTTGGTGGATTGCATTACAAATTCCATCATTGCTTAAAAACTGAAGCCGACCAATAAGAATGTTACGCAAAATACTATCTATATAGCATGATCTAAAAAGCATGATCCATAATTAGTTCGAATCAAGCAGGGTTGTACTGTGCCGACATTACCATGTCAAGAAATCAATTATCGACGTGTCGACAAACATTTTTGTCGACATTTTGTCCACCCATCGATTTTTCTGCCACTCATCATGAGATCACCACGCACTATCGCACTATACATCAAAAAACGAATTGTTGACGTTGTCGACATTTGACATTGTCGACGTGTCGAGCAAGTACGTCGAGGTCAAGTGTCAACAAAAATGTCGACGCGTCGACAAGCAACCCTGGAATCAAGGTATCACCATTTTCTAGGAATGAATCGAAAATCCTTAAAATGCCAAAATTAATGGATTATTTTAAAAAATCTATTACTAATTAAAAACTGCAGTCGATTAAGAAAAATGTTACTGATAAAAGTTATCCATATTGAACCTAAAACACATGGTCCATAATCAGTTCGAACCTAGGTGTCACCATTTTCTAGGAACAAAGCGAAAATCCTTAAAATGCCAAAATTAATCGATTATTTTAAAAATCTATTACTAATTAAAAACTGAAATCGATTAAGAAAAATGTTACTGATAAAAGTTATCCATATTGAACCTAAAAAGCATGATCCATAATTAGTTCGAATCAAGGTATCACCATTTTCTAGGAACAAAGCGAAAATCCTTAAAATGTCTAAATTGATGGATTATTTTAAAAAATCTATTACTACCTAGAAACTGAAATCGATTAAGAAAAATGTTACTGACAAAAGTTATCTATATTGAACCTAAAAAGCATGATCCATAATTAGTTCGAATCAAGGTGTCACCATTTTCTGTTAACAAAGCAAAAATCCTTAAAATGCCAAAATTGATGGATTATATTAAAAAATCTATTACTATCTAGAAACTGAAATCAATTAAGAAAAATGTTACTGATAAAAGTTATCCATATTGAACCTAAAATACATGGTCTATAATCAGTTCGAACCTAGATGTCACCATTTTCTAGGAACAAAGCGAAAATCCTTAAAATGCCAAAATTAATCGACTATTTTAAAAATCTATTACTAATTAAAAGCTGATGTCGATTAAGAAAAATGTTACTGATAAAAGTTATCCATATTGAACCTAAAAAGCATGATCCATAATTAGTTCGAATCAAGGTGTCACCATTTTCTAGGAACAAAGCGAAAATCATTAAAATGTCTAAATTGATGGATTATTTTAAAAAATCTATTACTACCTAGAAACTGAAATCGATTAAGAAAAATGTTACTGACAAAAGTTATCTATATTGATCCTAAAAACATGATGCATAATTAGTTCGAATCAAGGTGTCACCATTTTCTAGGAATAAAGCGAAAATCCTTAAAATGCCAAAATTAATGGATTATTTTAAAAAATCTATTACTAATTAAAAACTGCAGTCGATTAAGAAAAATGTTACGTAAAAAGTTATCCATATTGAACCTAAAAAGCATGATCCATAATCAGTTCGAATCAAGGTGTCACTATTTTCTAGGAACAAAGCGAAAAACCTCTAAATGTCAAAATTGATAGACTAGTAAAAAATCTATTACTACCTAGAAACTGAAGGCAATTAAGAAAAATGAACCTTAAAAATATGGTCCATCATCAGTTCGAACCTAGGTTACACCATTTTCTAGGAATAACGTGAAAATCTTTAAAATGTCAAAGTTAATGAAATATTTTTAAAAACTATTACTAATTAAAAACTGCAGCCGATTAAGAAAATGCTACTGATAAAAGATATTCATATTGAATTTGAAAAGCCTGATCCATAATCAGTTCGAACATAGGTGTCACAACTTTCCAGGAATAGAGCAAAAATCTTTAAAATGACAAATTAACCAATTTTCATTAAAAATCTATCACTACTCAAATAGTGAAATCAACCAAGAAAAATGTTGTGCATATAAATTATCCATCTTGAACCAATAAGGCATAATCCATAACAAGTTCAAATGTAGTTGTCACCATTTTTCCAGAAACAAAGCGTAAACATTTCTAATATCTAAATGAATGGTATATATTAGAAAATTTTATCATTACTCAGGATGTAAAACTTATCGAGAAAAGTGTTGTACATAAAAATTATTTTCCACTTATTTGGGAATTTTATGATTTTGATACAAAAAAAATTTGTAACTAAAAAAGTAAAAAAAGGTGGACATAAATTTTCCTGCTGACTACACTAAGATATTTCACTCTGCTTTCACAATAAAAAGTTTGGTTTCAAAATAACTTTTTGAACCAATTAGCCGTTCACAGTTATTATCTTGTGTATTAGAACTTAACTAATCTTAACCCAAACTCAACACTACAAATTTTAATTCAAAGATCAACCACAACATAATACAAAAAGAAATTTTTTATTCATTTTCTTTGAAAAAATCAGTATCAATTATAAAAAGTTTACTTTCAAAATAGATGCTCCAATTACGATTTTCTTAAGTACTTATTCGCACGAAATGTTATTAATAACATGACATTTGTAGAAAATCCACACAGAAAAAGTTTTTGTAGAACTATAAAAAGCCAATGCCCCTAGGGGTGTAATTTGATGACGAGATTATCTTGACGAAATTGCGTTTAATAGAAGGTTCGACTACAACACGAAAGAATCTCAAAGAACTCTATATTGTCTCACTCACGCAATGTTTTCTTTTACGAAACGGCGAAACCGTGAAATCATTTCCCATACAGATCAAATCGTCTTGTTACTTCTTTTCGATTAAATTCTTTCAAATCGCAAAATAAACCAAAACAACCCATTATTATTTACTATTAAATTGTTATTTATTACCCCGGTATGGTAATGGGATTTTCGCATTTCTCGTTACGTTTAAAAATAATAACACTCTGAAATGCCAGGTTTAATCCTCCAATAGTTCTCAATATCTTCTTTACCATCGTACTCATCGTACTTTCTATCACGAAGAAGATACTTCGACCTTGAAAAGTAGGCGGCAGTATTCACGTCGTCTCCGATGAGATATTCTCCTCCCATGGTGAATATCTTCGATAGAATATCGAAGTATGGAGGATGATTAGCTTAGGGTCCATTATCTCGAGGTACCGGTTTACTATTCGAGGTAATTTAACTCGGATTGAAGCGAAATGCCACATCATTCGACGTGTTTCGACGATCTCAAATCATTTTTGTCTAATTCAAATGTTAATTAATATAATACTAACGTAATTTACAGTTAATTTTCTTGGGACAACGAACTTGTTTCTTCTTTGTGCTTTTTAGCGTGCCTTCGTGAGACTTATAGTAGTACCTATAGGTTGTTATAACGTTATGCGACATTCGTTCGCATCCGCTTCCTCTTACGACTTCCCATCCACATTCCCATGGTTTTATATCGACACCTAAGTTACCGCGTAATAATTTAACGGTATATGTGTCTGAATAAAGTAGCAATCTCGGTTTACTAACCTCGTTTTATTTTCAACCGTAATTTATTTATTGGTTGCGAGTTCGTTTTCTTTTAACTTAACGTTCACGATTCGTCCTTCAAGAAAAAAACGTAAAAAAATGTATACGGCAAATTGAGAAACTTCGACTTGTCTTAACCGCATCTTCAACTTTGTGAAAGCTGTAATTTCCGTGTCAAGTTTTAACAAAGCGATTGGAAATTTTTAAACAATTATCGATGTAAATTATGATGATCGTATAAGAATGGGATGAGCAATAAACGATGCGGTTCATTGTAATAATGTGGAGGTTAGAATGATCTCATCAAACTAAAAAAGAGTTTATTTGAAATTGTGTTTTAAAGCATGGAGTGAAACTTAGAAAGTGGATAACGCGTAAATATCGAAACTGTCCCATATGAAGAGAAATGCAATAACAAGAAGTGAATACGGTATATGCTGTAAGACGTGATGAGACTTAAATGAATTGTTTGAATTAAAAAATGTTGCGAAATTTGCACTAAACACCTTCTACGTAAAAGGATCTGCAAGAAAACGTGCTAAAACTGGTTGCGGAGAAATCTAGGATGATTCCAATACCAACGAAACTAGAAGACACGACTTCTTCTCGTTGTGAAGTTGCAAACAACCCGGTGGTAATTTGTATCGCAAGATCTACGTGGGAACCAATCTTTAAATTATATAAATGGATTAAGTGAAAATATTGATTAAAAAAATATTTTATAAATTTATGGAGTTGGTTTTATTATAGACAATTCAATACCCACCAACGCATGAACACACGGTGTATGACATAAAATACAGGTCATCTCACACAATGGCGTGTTTTCTTTGTAAAGAGTTTGCTCTGCAATACGGTCCGTTGGTTGAATGTACCCGTAGCATCACTGTTCCGTTGTTCCTTACCCACTTTCACTGGTAATGCCTTTGTTTTTACTTTAAAAGTACATCATCAAACTTAAAACTACTATAGAGTAAAATAAGTTATTGCATTTCATAACTCTGATCCATTTCGCTTCGTTCCAAAAGACGCGTGTTTTATGGTAATTTGTAATTCATATCATATAAATATCTCAATTGATTTTTGAGATCCAATTTTTTAAATGTGACGCTTTTTATCTAACTTACAAGATTTAATATACAGTATGTCCGTAAAGTAACGGTGATTATTATTATTATAACTGTAAGGTTTTACTACTTCAAATTAGTCATGATAAAAATAGCAGTAGCTATAAGTAACTGTGGTAACCAATTAGTTTAAACAATTCCCTAAGTGTCAAAAACTGGTTTAATAAAGCTTCTTGAAATGTGGTGGCGCAACTAGCTTAACTCTAGGACTCTAACCGGCCTAGAGTTAAGCTAGATCTTAAGTTATGAACCGAGTGTAAAGAGTAAAATACATAATATTCGATATGGTAAGACGTAAAAGAAGTAAAGTATTAGAGGAATTAGGTTTTATGCTACTGCAATAAAAACATTACATGGAAGTCGATTAAAAAGAAAATATATATGTTACCGGCAATCTGTATAATCCGGTATTCTATACAATACCTAGGCAATTTATAGAATACCTAAAACGTTTAGGTAATATATGAAATATTATTAATTTTGTACTTTGCCTAGGTATTCTTTAAAATACCGAATGCGAAGCCGGTAATGTGTGTAAAAGGCGAGAACAGAAGAGAGAGAATTTTACTTACTCAATTCTGAAAGGCCAGTAAATCTACGTCTTGTTTTTACAGAATTATTTTGTTTCGTAAGTTTTTAATACTCATTACTCAATTACTTATAAGCAAATGACATATGTTAGTTAACCCAGAAAAATTTTAAGTTTAATGTACTGTAATTTTATTATAAAGGTACTAGGCGCCTTTTTTTGTACAATTACTTATAGATTATAAAAAAGTTTCTTATGAGCAAAAATTGATAAATACTGACCAAAATGTATTTATTTTACACATTGCCGGTCGACCAACAGGTACTCTATGTAATCCCTAAGAATTGTATACATTACCTAGGTAATAAGGGACAATAATCTTCATAATATTTCATACATTGCCTAGACACTCCAGGTATTTTATACATTACCTAGGCATTGTATAGAGTACCTGAATTATACAGATTGACGGTAACATATACACAAATTACAACACTTTAAAATAAGATAAAGACACGTAAAAGGTAGGTATACAATTCAATATGCATTGTTATAATTTAAGAACCCGTCTATGGTATAGAATCTGTGGTTAATTAATAGTTTTTTCACTTCTTTGGCAAACTGTTTGGACTCTAAGGCGTGGTAATTTAGTGTCTTGTTATACAATTTTGGGCCCCAATAGTCCACGTAGTTTTGGGTTGTGTTGGTGGTACTTGTAGAGCATTCTTGTTTCTTGCATCGAAATTATGTGTGTGATTGTTCTTGACATATTTTTCTTTGTTCTCATGCACATATTTCAAACAGGTGAGTATGTAAATTCAAGGCAAGGTAAGTATTTTTTCTGTATTAAAGTGATCTTTGCAGCTTTTATGCGGTTTTAGGTTGCATAGCGATCTGATTGCTTTTTTTTGAAGGGTGAAGATACGAACTGAGTCCGATGCCATACCCCAGAACAGTATTCCATAACTTGCAACACTTTGGAAATTTGCAAAAATAAGCTATATTTGCTGCTTAGTGAGTTGCGACCATTTTCATTCTCTTGATATATATTGCACTGGCTAATTTGGAAGCTAAGTCCGATATATGTGACTGCCAGGTAAGTTTGTTATCTATATTCATTCCTAAGTACTTGATATTACACACCGTTGGATCATTTTTTGGCGCAAATTTTAAATAAAGTCATTTCTCAGTATTGATTATCAATTTGTTGTTATGGAACCATATTTCTGCTCTTTCCAAGTTTTTATCGCTGCACCTTTCCACTTCTTGCTCCGTTTTTGCTGTTGTTATAAATGACGTATCATCGGCATACACACATGTATGCCGATGATACCTTTGATGTTAGATTGAAAGGCAAATCATTTATATACAGCGTGTCCCGTATCTTCCGCATCAGAGCATTATACGGTTGTAGGATACATTATTCTGAAGCGATCTTTCTAATAAAATTTTTTCGAAATGTTTATAATAACCGCACGGGAACTGTTTAAAGGAACTGTTTTTCGTCCAATCAGCAGATCGCAAATCAGACTCAGGTAATCGGTGCCACCCTCGGCCGGTCCGCTACGCCGATGATAACTCGTTTCCCACGTGTACTCACCAATAGATTCGTCATGGAAAGAGAAATAAACTTTTTCGATGAATCAAAGTTGTCCGTTATTGGTCGTCGTTAAACAGTTCCCGTGCGGTTATTATAAACATTTCGAAAAAATTTTATTAGAAAGATCGCTTCAGAATAATGTATTCTACAACCGTATAATGCTCTGATGCGGAAGATACGGGACACGCTGTATA